>JAQHUG010000148.1:1086679-1279480 GCA_028555095.1 Dicrostonyx torquatus
GGGGGAGGCAGACCTCGACGACTGAGCAGGAACCGCCTCTGTGGGGTTCGGTGCAGGAACCGCCTCCGTGGGGTCGGGCAGCCTCCTACAGTTCGGACCTTGATATTGCAAGGTCAGCTTGGGTGCAGCTCCGAGTTGGCCACGCGGGGGTGGCGGGTTGGAGAGGATGACTGACCGCATAAATACAGAGAACTGGGGAAAAGCCGTAAACCGATGTTCCAGGAAGAGATGCTAGCGGACAGACGGACGTGCCGAGCAGGGACTGAGTAACCCCGAGGCCAAACTGGAGAGGGTGAACGAGGTGACTGTGGGAGTCCTCCTGGGACCAGAGAGGTACTCCCTCTATGAAGCTAATATCGCGCTGTGAGAGCACAACCGAGTGGTGCTGGGGCAGCAGGCCCAGGGGGTCTGGGAGAGATTCAGGGAGAGTTCAGAAGTGCAGCAGAGGAGGGATTCCGACAAGGAAGGAATTGCTGCAGAGAGGAGTCCCAAGAAGCTCTGGGAACATAATAGGCGCTCAGCTCTGGTGATGTGCGGGCCCTGACTGCAAGATCGAACTCTTGACTATAGTACATCTAGGAACGTGAAGGAAGCTGCTGATGAGGACAGGGAATCACACATCACATACACAAGTCCGGCTCACTTGCTCCAGCGCAAAGTACGCAGAAGCGCTAGCTCTCACATGCCTGCTCACCGAAGACTGACTCCGTCCAGAGAGAGCTGCCTAGACAGCCTCAGCATCTTCTAGAACTGCAGCACTGTGTGTTGACCAGAAGCGCCAGCGGCCTTCTGGGCCATGATTGTCAACAGCCCCCATGCCCTTGGCATCACAACCCAGCAGAAGTGGGGTCTTCCTCATGCTTGCTGTCCCATCTACTGTCCACTACAACCTGCACCCAGGTCCTCGGGTTAGGGACCCGCAGAGGGAGAAGGCACAGCCTGACCTTTCTCCAAAGCCACAGAGGGCAGAAGTCAGCTTAGGTCTCCCACTTCAAAACTGTTCAAATAGGCAATCAATTTTTATGATGTAATTTATAATTTATGCAGGTTGTCTTCATACATATGGTGTTGCTTTTGTGTGTCGGGGTTTCAGGTGCTTTATTACTCTGACAGTGTGATTTGCATTCATGTTCAGTTACCAAGATCATATTTCTCCTGTTTACACACCATAAGGGCCCAAAATGAAGATTAATGCCACTTCTCTCTGTCCAGGCCATCACTGTCGACCCTGGCTGTGACTCCCTCCAGGATCCCAAAGGCTGACTAGGTTAGATCCCAGCGCTGGTGAAGAAGGCTGTGCTGGTCCCAGCTCCCAAGGGTGAGGGGAGGCCACCTGTCCTAGCTGTGTAGACCTGGACAGATGATCATGGTCTCCAAGGATAGGGAAAGGTGCTGTGCATAGGAACCTGTCACCAAAGGCCGCGCAGCTCAGTCCAGTAGGTCACTTGGGCATGTCATAGCCAGTGTCCAGAAAGAGAAAGTATGGAAGCCAAGCTGGTTGGCAGGACTGGCTGCTACAGTCTACAGGCCCTCCAGACAGATTTGAGGAGCTTGGACAGTCATAAAGGAGGAACTAGAGCAGTGAGCCTGGGTGCTCCTCCCAACCTTCAGCACCCCCGGTGCTTGCCTTGAGTACACCAGAGCCAGCAGGAGCAGCCTTAAGGCCCCTGGACGAGGCTCACCAGACACAGCTGAAGTGATTAAGCCAATTAAGCTCCAGCAAACAGAAAGGAGAGGAAGCAAGTGCTGACCCCAGAGAAAGGGCATCTTGGAAGGCAGAACACACAACCAGAGCTAGACTGGTCATGAGTGGCCAGCCCCAGGAGGAGAAGGCCCGAAGGTCTTACTCTTGGCTTATTTAGCTGAAAAGGCAACTCTGAAGGAACCTTTCCAGGGGACTAAAGACTAACTGCCTGGGTGACAAGCTTGTTCTAAGTCTTAAAAATTCCAGCTTCAGGTTAGGGCTGGAGAAGCCCTCCCTCCCCACCAACACACACACACACACACCACAAACATACCACACAATACACACCACACACATGCCACACACATACACACCACACACATACCACATACACGCCACACACATACACACCACACACATACACACCACACACATACATACCACACACATATACACCACACATGCCACACACACACACACCTTTGCCTGGAAGGAATTTCCAGCCTTCTAGAGGAGCTGGAGAGGCAGACTGCTTGGATAAAGATCTGGATGTAGGCTTTCAAAGCAACCTCAGTTTTCAAAAGAGTTGGGGACACTAAAGCTCCCTGGTAAGGAAGGATCCTGGGGGATGAGAAAAAGGGCCAGAGGGTTAGGTGACTGTTCCCAGGATAACCCCCTCCTTAGGATATGGATCCGAGGTCAGCCCCCAGGTGTCCCACTGCACCACCGGCTGGGGGCCCAGGTCTGTGCACTCCTGGTCGTAATTATTTGATCTGCAGATGTAAGTGGGATTTATTGTAACAGCAAATATAGTGATGTCAAAACCCAACCTTGGATTAAAGCCGGCAGCCAAAGGGGAAGTGTATTAATTTCCAACAGCATCTCAGGCCAGAGCCTATTAGAACAAGCTATTCTTCAGGCCCCCCCATCAGAATTAATCATTGGGAGTTAATTTGAAGCTCAGACAAGTTGCTGTTAATTTAGTGCGGGGAGGACGGGATGGAATAAAAAGCTGAGGTGCTGGCCGAGCCTCGTGGGTCTCATTAATCAGCCAGCTGAGACGGCCTGGCTTGATTACAATTTGCAAAAAAATTCATTAGGGCCCAGGCGATTGACAATTTTTCTCTCAGCCTGTGATGTGACTCATTAGGCAGCCAAATGAAAGCCATGATGACGGCCATGATGACAGCGGCCATCAAGGGCTGCCTGTTTATCTTCCTGCCCTCGGCCTGTCTCCAGGGCCTCGGGCTCTGGGCTCTGGGGTCCTAGGGCCCCCAGCGGTTGGGGAGGAAAGGGACAGCCCCCTAACAGGGCAAGGGGCAGGCAGTATCTCAGGACCCTTGCCTGTGCTTCTAAAGGGTGAGACCGTGCTAGGCAGCTTGAGTCTCATAGTGGATTCCCCAAAGACCTTTTTTCTGGGGGGAGTTTTGCTTTCTCAAGGGGTTTGTGTGGGTCAAGGCTTCCACCCCTGACAGAGGCTTTGAGAGAGAGAGCTGGGAGGGGCTGTTTACATCTAGTGTATTGGGAGGACATATGAGGGGGAATCCTGGGATGTGGAGAGGCCTCAAGGCTTCTCCAGTACTTAAGGCCTGGTTCTCTCAGACCTGCAGTGCCACCGGGGCTAGGGCGGGAGACCGCATTTCACCTTGCATTTCTCTTAGTTCTGGTACAGGACTCTACGTTTTCAGTCACAGCCCCTCCTCAGACACACATGGATTCCCTGGAAGGACTGGCCCAGGTGTTGCGTGTGTAGAAAAGAGGGCTTGGCATCCCTAAGGACCTAGAATTTTCGGCACCCGCAAATGACACCCTCCATAGCCTGTTGGGAATCTGGCTGAAGCAGATAGTTCCAACAGAGACACCGGCGTGTGTGTGTGTGTGTGTGTGTGTGTGTGTGTGTGTATCTGAGGAAGTCGCTGGACCTTACACACACTACTTGTGCCTGTGCAGGACACAGCCTCCACTTTTCCTTCGGTTCCTCCTAGGACTGTGTGGAGGACAAGCAGAGAACTCCAGAGCTTTGCAAAGACTGCCTTAACCCTAGGAGGAAAGGCCACTCCGTTGCATTGTCCTAAAAACCCAAGTCCGAGGTATTTCCCAATAGTGGAAATATTCGGAAAGAAACCGAGACTCTGTGACTTTTGCCCTCCACCCTGCTCCTGAAGTTTGGGCAAAGGCCTCTATGGCCCGACTATGCCGCTCAGAGGTGACCGGAGCAAGTGGAATAAATTAACTCAATATTGACCCAGGGCACTAGGACTCCCCCTTCTTGGACTGGAAACCACAGCGTGTGCCTCAGGGCTGCTTTGCTGGCGGTTCCCGCATCCTTCCGTTTGGAAAGCTGATGCGGTGGAGCCACTCTCTGGGCTGCAGGTTTAAGGGCCAGAAGGATCACCATCACTAGCACGCTCCACACTTCCGGGATACCCGGGTCCTGTGCACCGCAGTCTTGGCAGCGCCAGGCCTTGGCGTCTCTCTGGACGCTTCTGGAGTGCGGTCCCGGCTTCGGTCATAGTACCAAAGTTAGAGGAGGTGGAGTGGAGTAGGGCATGCCCCGCCCGCGCTCTACAGGCCGCCCCTCCAAGGCAGAAAGACGCCCTAACCTTAGGTTTCTGAGCGCTAAGCCACGTTTGAGGGGCTGCGAGGCCCCAGCGCCCTTGGGGTGGGGCACTGGTCCAGGGCACGCCCCCTCCGCCCCCGCCCGGAGGGGGAAGTGTAGAGCGGTGGAGTTCACAGCCCGCCTCCAAGACGAGAGTTGCCGGGAAGCCTTACACTGCTTGCCGGGTTCCGGCTCCTTGTCGGAAGATAACGCCGGCAGACTGATTTATGGACCCGAGGCCCTGAGAGCGAGCCGGCACCGCTGCTTTTAGGGTCGGAGTTTCTTCTCCCGATGCATCGGGTTTGGAGTCCCCGAGTGTGTGCAAACCCACCACCACCCGCGCTTGCTTTCCCGCCTCCTCTGCCCAAAGTTTGCCAGTCCTCAGGATTTGATTAGGCCATTCAAAAAGGAAACATGCCAGACTTCTAAAGTGAAAACTAGGCTTTCTTAAACCCACAGCTCTACTCTTTAACTTAACTAAAAGTCTGTTAAAGTGCTACGTGGCTTATGGCCGTTTAGCCTCCATCCTGGTCCCACACCATTCAGCTGACCACACCCTGGCAGTGCCCTTGAAATGCCCAAGTGGTGGGCACTCTTATGAGGCTCCAAGGACTGAGCTTATGTTTTTTTTCTTGCTTTTTTATTATTCACAAGACTGAGATTGTTTAAATGTCATAACTTATATGAAAATAAGCTACATTGAAATAAATTAAACACAACGGAGACGTGCTTCCGACATGGCTCAGATAGGATATACAAGCCCAGGGAAGAAAGCCAGGCAAAGGCAAATGAGCAGAGCAGATTCCTAGATTCCAAGAAGTCTGCTCTGCGCTCAACTCAAAAAGCCAGAATTAAAAACAAAAAATAAGTTTAAACCCCAGTGTTTGTTCTTGTGTCTCCCATTTACCTTTGGGAAAGTATGGAAAGGTGGTCGCCCCTGGGCGACAGAATACCAAGTGGTGGGTTTGTTTCATCTGGAATGTGTGAGTGGAGACGTTTGGTCCTATCCCTTTCAAAATACTGCAGCTGAGATCCAGTCTATATAGATATCTATGTACAAAGTAGGGTCATATAATAAATATTTAGTGTATCTTCTGGTGTGGCCGTAGCCCCCTTTAAGCCCATCTAGTGAATATATTCTCAATTTGCTTGGGATGTCCACATCTGGGAGGTGCCTTTGAGTCCTGCTTCAAACAGTAGAGTCTGCCACGGTTCCCTCGGGTGTTAGAGCCTCTCCACGACGGTGTCCACCCTGGCTGGGCCCTCAGGGTCGGGCCTGCTCCAGCTGCTGGTGTTGACTTCGAATAGCGAACCTGCTGACGTGAACAGGGATGGGGACGACGATCTTGGGGTTCCGGGAGGGCTCCCCGGTCTTGGAATTGGCATTGCCTGCCTTGACGCGTTTCCACTTGGCTCGGCGGTTCTGGAACCAGATTTTTACCTGCACCTCGCTGAGTTTGAGGGCGTGGGCGATCTGCGAGCGCTCGGTCAAGGAGAGGTACTTTTTGCAGTGGAATTCTTTCTCCAGCTCCAGCAGCTGTTCGCTGGTGAAGGCAGTCCGCCGCCGCCGGTTCTTGCCCGTGGATGTAGTGCTGCCCGCTGTACCACCGCTCTGCGGGGTCTCCTCCAGTGCGTGGCCAGGATCTTCCTCCTTATGAGCCGTCTGGCCAGGCAAATTGTCATCTGAGCTGTAGTCCACATCGCTCTCCAGAGAGAAGCTCTCCTCCTTGCCCTTCGGGTCATCTTCCACCTTTGACTCGTCTTTCCCTTGCCCTCGGACAGCCCCGACTGAAAGCAAAACCAAACGGCTTTTATTACATTTCGAACACTGCCTTTCCTACCCCTTCCCACTTAGGCACCTCACTCCCACCCCCACCCCCAGCAGATTGTTTTTCTACGACATTAACACATTGTGATTTCCTGGGCTTTGAGGAGTGGAGGGGGGAGCGTGAGAAAAGCTCAAAGGAGAGGAGGAGACAGCAGAGGCGAAGGCCCTTTGCCCAGAACCATCACTCAAGGGGCCGACATGCCTCCCGCACCCTCCCAGCCTCTGACAGCTTAAGGAGAAGGATGCAGCTTGGACCTGAAGCCCAAGAGAACACCCCCTTTGTTTCCCCGGGGTCCAGGGCTGTTTGAGGACCAAGGGAGAGTTCACGATCCTTCCTGCCACCATCCGGAACACTGAAATTTAGTGAGTCTCAATTTCACCACAGCAGGAGTGGGATAGTAGAGTCGCGCGGATGTCAGACAGCAGCTTTCTTGAGACAGATCGTTTGTGTCATCTTAGAAGTTCCCTACCCGACAATCCATATGCGCGCGCGAACGCATGTATACGTGTACACACACACACACACACACACACACACACACACACACACCTGTACAGTTTCTTAAGAATCTGATTCTCTTGGACAGCAGAGAACCCAATGAAGACATGTAAGTCTCGACTCTCTTGGGTACATGCGCAACTGAAAAAAAACAGCCCAACAGGCCTCTGCTTAAGGTTGCAACATATCAAGGATCCTCAGTCATCGCAGTGTGTGTTGGGGGGACATTTTAGATTGGGCCAAATGCGCCACCAGATGCGTGGCCCGGGGCAGCTAGCAGGAGATCCCTAATGCCTCCCTTCCCCAAGACCCTGCTTGTTGCCTGGCTTTAAATGCCCCTTGGGAAGCTCCGCTGAACACCCCCTTGGCTCCTTTAGCTATTCCAGCGGAGGTAGGGCGGGGGCGCGGCCTCGTCCCCCGGGTCCCGGCGGGAACCCGGAGCTGGCCCGCCCCCACTCCCTCCGGTCCCCGCTTTCCGGCTGCGCGCGCCGCCGACTCACCGAGCGACGCCTGCACCGCTTCGGCCGCAGAGAAGGCGAGCAGCGAGCTCTCCTTGGCCAGGAAGGCTTTGCCGTCCTCCGCATCCGCTTGGAGCGCCTCAGCTTTGTCGAAGTTGCCACCTCCAGGCAGTGGCTGCGGAGCGAACTTGCGGGCGGCCGCCGCCTCTTGATGCTGGGGCGACGCCGAGAAGCCGCCGGGCAACGTGGCCATAAGCGTGGAGGTGAGCGCCATGCCTTGTGCCAGGCTGGAGCAGAAGCCAGTGGGCAGACTGGGGATCTGGTGGTGAGGGTGCGCGGGGGGCAGAGCCGGCTGTAGCGCTGCCTGGGGCAGCGCGGGAGGCGGTGGCGGCGGCGGCGGCAACACCACGGGCCGATAGGGCATGAACATGGGGTAACCGGTATAGACGAAATGGCCGGGGCTGGGTTGCGGCGGGCTGCCGATCAGCGAGTCTATGCTAAAGGCGGTACTACTCCCCAGCGGGCGCTGCATCATCATCAGCGACGGCGGGAACGCTGCGCTCATAGACGCGTTCGGAAGAGGCCAGGGAGAGACGAAAAGTCCCCGTGCAGCGCTGCCGCCTGGAAGCCCTCCAGACGCCGGGAGCACCCGACAGAGGCCGAGCGGCACCCGGAGCGTAGACGCCGCCGCCCCTCAGTGCGGGACCAGCAGCATACCCGGCCCGCGCGGGTGTAGCCGCTGAGCGCGGTGAGGCCGTGTGCCCGGGATGGAGAGGGCGACGGGGGCCTCGCGTTTGCTGGAGCCGCTTCCCGCTGCTAGCTCGCCGGAACCTACGCGTGTTGTGTCTGCGGCTGTCGGCCCGGCTACCAGCGGTGCGTGTGTCCGTCTGTCCGTCCCGCAGTCCGTCGTCTCCCACGGGCCGCCGGGCAGCGCGCGAAGGGCGCACTTGTCTCTGGCGGGCGCCGCCAGCACCTTTAAATCGCGCTCCTCTTTCTCATTCACATTTTGCCAGCTGCCCAGCCGAGCTCGTGTCACGTGGTATCGAGCACCACCTCCTATTGGCTGTGCCGAGAGAGGCAGGGCGAAATTAGGGCTCCGCCCCCTTTACCCTGGCTGGCCGCAGGCGGGCTGCGGGCGCCACCGTTGGAGGGTGCAGGCCTGGGAGCCCAAGCCCGTGTTCCTGCACCACGCAGAGCAAACTTGAGAGGAACCCTTGCTAAATCCTCTGCTCAGATCCTAGGGTCCCTGGCATCCCGGTGGAGGCCGTCTCAGAGGCGGCTTGGAGCTGGCACTCGGCCCTTAATGGGCCAGGAGAGTTTTATTTCCTTTATGGTCTCTATAGCAGAACCCTGTGTGATGCTCACTGTAGCCAGGGGTGCTCTGGTTGTGCCAAGGGTCCCGACAAGGTCTCCTGGGTTTTGCTTCTGCAGGTTCGCTCCCAGATGTGCGCCCGAGTCCTGTAAGCCCCTGTTCACTACACGGAATCTGCCCAGTTGCTCACGGCTCTCTGGTGGCGGGGCAGGCAGGCTGGTCCTTCCCCATTCCTAGCTGGTCCCTTCGTGAGCGATCCCTACTTATTTTTCATGACATTCTTAATCATCGCACCTATTTACCCACTTTGCCAGCGCGCACCAAAATAACAGCCACGATAATTATGATAATAAAGCGAGTCCTTTATCTGCTTCATCTTCAGGGAGGAATGGGGGGGGGAGATTGCAACGCCTCTGGATTGTATAACGTGAGATTATCCTGATGAAAGCTTTATGATGTTTGCTCAAATAAAAGCTGCGTTTTGTAAATAGGCGCTAATTAAGCACGTTGGAAACGAAGGGAGCTCTCACCCTGGCTCCGCATAGTTCGGTGACTCCAGGGCGCGCCATTCCCCTTTGCCGACTGCTGGATGGAGCCGAGCCTCTCAAGATCTATACCCCGTTCTTGACGCTGGTAAACATCCAGGAATTTGGGAGTCAAGAGATTGGCGGGATTGCGGCGAAAGGAAAGTAGATATTTTCTGGTCCTCGTTTCTTGTGTTGAAACAAACTTTCAGCTCTTGTGTTCCATTTTAAATGAGATCGTTTTCTGGCAAGGGCAGGTTCTGTCAAGCGCGCCAGAGCGCGCAGGGCTTCCTTGGGTCCCCGGACCTCGGCTTCAAATTCCCTGGTCTAGACGTCCTTCCGGAACTGCTGACAGCACCCGACCAGGGAGCAAAGGAGGGCATTGTTACATAAGCCACTAAAAATCACCCCGCGGAGCTGGTGGTTGGGGAGTTGGCCCGTGTTGGACGTGTGTATGTATCACAAGCACATTTAATTGGGAGATAAAGATAAATCGATCTTTATGAATTTATCGACCCGATTCTTTGAAGCTCTTCTTTCTGCCTCTTTCTTTCCTTCTCTCTCTTCCCCTCTCGCTGTAACCCCAAGACCCCCGGGGGACGTCTCAATCCTAGACCATCTCCTTGGGCCAAGAGTCTGGCCAGAGAGCAATTGCCCACCCAGAAAGGTACGAGGCTTTCTGAGGGTGCGTCCTTCGGATCCCTAGGCCAGGAGAAAACTCTCTGGCCGGGCTGCCAGCGACCCTCCTCCCCCACCAGTGTTCCCTCCCCTCCTCTCCATCACCCGGACAAAGACATCTCAAACGCCTTTTCCCCACTCCAGGGCCGCAGTAATAGATGGTTTCGGCAGCAGGCGGTTTGAAAGGAATTCATTAGGGCGCTGCCTGTATTGCGTCCCCTCACTTCACGCCCAGACCTCGAGATGGCTTAGGCAGTGTGAGGGGAAATTGATTCCCTTTGGGATACACGGGAAGGAGGTGTCTGAGGAGTCTTCCAAGCTGTAGCCCCTGTTTGCCCACAAAAGAAGATAATGGAAGCCCAAGGCAAAAGGCTGGTTTCTTCATGAGCATAATAAATACTCCCTCTTCTTATAAGATAGTTACAGTGACAGATTCTGATGCCATTACCTTGTTGTTAATCGTCTGCTGCCCCCCTTCCCAACTTCCAGAATAACGGGGCTTTCTTGATTTACGTAGCAACAGCCAAGGATCTTCATGCTTATCTCTGGGACGCCTGTGTAAGCAGCTACTCATGTACCTGGCCCCAATATCTTCCATTTTGCTCTTTCACTGTGAAATACTGTTGTAGAGTCTTCTGTCGCTTGATGACACCCAGAGATAGGGATTCCTTTGACTATTTTGGTGATTACGCTTGAAGTTCAGCAACAAGACTCTGGACCTTTGAGTTATAGCCACACTTGAAGTAATTTGATGGCGTATTATTTGTATCCATAAATTGCCACGAAAAGTATTGACTGCGGGGGTTATAATACTAATCTTTTATTAGTGAGTTCAAAGAATTTTTCATCAATACGAATTTTATTTACTAGTGTGCTTTTCTCGAATGCTATGCAGTAATATTTTTCTCATCTAATGCTTAACTGCTTAGAAAATGACTGTTCGCATCATAAAAGGCTGCTTGTGTTTTGGCGTGATTAACAAGATTCATTCCAGGACACCTCAGCTACGTGCAGAGCGCGGCGAGCCTGGCGGCTGCGGATAACAAAAACCTTTGGATTTACGGACGGGGAGCGACAGGTGCCCCTATCTGTCCTTGGAATTCCTGTCCACTTTGCTTGGAACTACCTCGAACAGCAGAGTCCAGCGAAACTGGACTCGGCCCAGGCTGCGCGGGAAAACCACCGGGCTCAGATCTTAGCAACCAGGCTCGGAGAGCCCCGCCCCCCTCCAATTAGGAAAAGGCAGGGCGCGCGGGGAGAGCTGGGTTCCCCAACTCCAGTTAACTTCTGCGAACTTTTTCTCTGAAAGCGTCCTTCTCAGATGACGTTAGGCCAGTCCCAGAGGTATTTTACCGCTGCCAAGCGAGTGTCGTCAGGATTGTATTAAGCCACTTACAAAGTGGCTTAGATGTTCGATAAAAGCGGCGGTAATTAAGTTGGTTCCACGTTTGTGAACTGTCCGGTTCAGCCTTTGCACACAGGTGTGTGAAAGCCAAGCACAAAATACGAACCGCACGAGTACATGGATATTCATATTACCTGGAGGTGGAAGCGCCGTGCGGCTTCGAGGGGTCAACGGGGAGCGCTCCAGTCTCCGTGGATGCCGCGTGGGGAAACCTGCAGGCCTCGCACAGGAGAGGCTGCCGGGCCAGCAGTCCAGACCCAAACTTCAGGATGGTTTCTCGGGCAACCGTGTTGTTTTTATTAAGCAGGATTTTTGAGTGGTCTGACGGTTCCGTCATTGCCGCAGAACTTGCTCCTGGACATAGTTGGGAAATAGCTTGGGATGGGTTTTATTTATGGAGGGGCAATTGGGATTCACACCCAGCTTCCCCGGCCCAAGACGGACTTACAAAGAGGCGCTTGTGGAAAACTCCCCATCAGACACACCAATTTGCAAGTAGCAGAAAGCATTGAAGCCTCATCTTTTTAAACTATTTTATTCAGCTTTTTTTTTTTAAATCTGAAAGCCCAAAATAGACTCCATGTGGTTCTAAGTGAAGTCAGCCCTTGGCTGGCTTTGAAATAGCTCCTGCAATTATGTAAAAGAGCCATTCACCAACAGGACGGAATTAAAAGGGATCTTGCCCGCTTCCCTTTCACCGCCAACCTCTCATGTTTGGCTTTTCAAAGCGCTTCCAACACGATGTCTTTCTCCAGGACAAAAGGCAGAACAAAAAAAGTCCCCAAACTTGTAAATTGAACGTCAAGGGAACTTTAAACAATTTAAAGCCCATAAATAATGATAAAGGGGACCTGGCAAAAAAGGCAAGCCCATTCAATTAATAGAGTTTCCCAAGCAAAGATCAAGTGGTGTATAAAATAAAAGTCTTTGCTTTCTTTATTCTGCTCCTTGACCATGCAGAAAGCAGGACAGGGGGTTTTCTAAAGTGCCCCAAGAAGAAGCACTTCCCGGGACAGTGTGTGCCGCGACATTCTTATGTAGAAACTTTTTTTTTTGTCTCTATCCTCAAAGTAGCTGAAACAAAACCACTGCAATCCAGAAATGTGAAGGGGAGGGGCTTTTATCCCCCCCCCTTTTTTCAATTCTGGGAGCTGTAAAAATGTGGTCTCAAAGGCTGAGAACTGTGACCTTCACACCTGTGCCGCTCCCGTCACCGCAAAGGGACAGGCCAAGCGAGCCAAACGAGCGTGGTGCTCGAGGCTAGCCCTCGTGGGATCTGTTGATCACGGCTTCTGGGCGATCTTGCACGCGGGGATGGGGGCACACACGATCTTGCACCCGGACGATTCACCCGGGCTGCACAGTGCACTTAGAATCAACAGCTTCCCCCACACACTTGCGGCTGGATTCCGTTGGTGGCGATCCCGGTATGTGAATACTTAAAGTGGGGCTCCAGTTCTTTCTCCCTGTGTTCCTAACGGCTGTGACTGGGGATCTGTGACCCGGGGAAACAGTAGCTCACTGCATTCTCCCTGGAGTCCCTGAGCCAAGCTCCCTGTGCGTCTCTCAGGAAGCACTCAGCTCCCAAAGGGGCGCGCGCAGGGTGGTGGTGGGGGTGTGACGGAGGCAACTGTTCGCTTGGCCCGGGACTCCCTGCCAGGGAAGAGGAAGCGCTATGCAAAGACCTGGCAGTGGGCTTTTGCCCAAGGTCTGAGGTTAAGTGGGTGTAGGCCTTCCAGGAAGCCCACAAAGGGCATAGGATGCTAGGAGCAGGGGGGTCGAGGGCACAGGCCGGCAGGGGGGCTCTTCTCACCTGGTTTTCTTTCCCATCTGCTCTCTGGGCCCCACCTTTCGGGACTTCAAACGTCCCCCTCACCCAACCACCCGGAGCCAGGCTTTCATCTCTAGCACAGCAGGCATTGTTTGCAGGACTTCACAGAGATGCTAATCCAGGGGCCTAGTGAAGGACAGCCTGGAAGCGAAGAGGGCACCGAGGGGTGAGAGGGTACTTGGCCTATGCTGGGGTCCTTGGGGATCACCGTCCTGGTAACCCTCCCGCGGAGCTGGGGTCTGTTCTGGTAGGCAAGCCGAGAGCTTGGAAGGCAGTGAGAATATAGTGATGGACTTGAGCTGGACACGGCAGGCGACCACTGCAGGCTCAAGGAAGAAGTGTTCTGTTAGCCTGTGGACCCAGAGAGATTCCAGCTCTCTAGAGGAGAGCCAGGAAACTACCTCTGGGACTGAGGGCCAGCCAAAGAACTAGCTATATCTTTTCCAGAGTCTTAAAGTCTGAGGGTCCCCTCCCCAACAAAGTAGAGGTTGTCCTTCCAGGACACCCCACCCCCAACCCAGGCGCCACCGCGCGCAAGTGCCTTGCCCCCAGAGTATCATTAGCAAAACCTCTTGCAAGAGGGCACTGGATCCGCAGTTGCCCACATCAGGGGCACTCTGCCCTTGAACTTCTGCAGACGCAGTAAGCAGGAGCAATTGCTGTTAGGAGGAGCTCTGTTCCTGAGAAATACTGAAAAAGCAAGGGTAGCATTCCCCTTGGGTAAGAAACTGTGACCCAGGTAGGGTCACGATGTTGCCTATGGACAGAATGAAGAGAGGCTGGTTAAGTGGAAGGGAGAGACGGAATGGCCTCTGTTCTACTAACCAACGCCTAAGCTCAACTAGAAAATTCCAGGTCTGACAGCTCTGACACTGACCCAAGCAGGTCCAGTGACCTCAGTCTACTGAAGTCCCAAAGGACCTGCTGTCACTTCAGCACAGTCCTCAGAGAAGCCAGGCCTGAAAGCCCAGCCCTCGGGAATCCGAGGCCGGAGAATTGCAGGAAATAAAATTTAAAAAAAAAAAAAGGAAAGACAAACGAAGTTTCCTAGAGAATCTGTCACCTTAGGTGATGGCCTTTTCCAGGGTAAGAGCAAGAGGGGAGTGCGTGCTAATTAGGGACATGGCCACGTATTAACCAGAATGGGAAGGAGAAATAAACACTGATCTGCTTTAGATGTTTGCTTAAAGCAGAGTATCCACTCTGAAGAACCAGGGGGAAGAGGTAGCACACTCTGCTACCTCTGAGACTTCTGAGGTAGGTTTTTCTGTTGGACAGATCTTCACAGAAGTATGTGCCTCTAAAGCTACCCAGAATTGGTGCCCCAAATAGTGAAAAGGGTGGCTAGTCCCAGATGGCTGCAGGACATATCCACAGAGGATGAGATTCATGGACCCCCTCATGTGGCTCAGCTTCCAAAGGCAAGCGAAGGCTATGGTTTCTCCAGGGGTTGAGTCATACCCTTTAGGGAGGCCAGAGCAGCGGAGGGCTGAGCCCAGCAAAGGCAGTCACTGGCCGGAGAAGGTGGAGGTTAGAGCACAGGAACTCCAGCCTCGTTCTGAGATCTGAAATTGCCCCTTAAATATACATTCCATTTTTGTTGGTGATGACTTCCTTGGTTTGGAAGCATAGACACTCGGAGTTCCCTCTTGTTGAACAAATGGAGAAGATTCCATCTTCCCTATGCCACTGCAGCCATCCCAGGGCCCTAGGGGTGATGTCTCCAGTTTTCAGATTTCAGGGATAGAAGTCAAAATGAGATCAGAGTCCAGATCCTACCACCCCAGGGATTGTTCAGCTAAGGATCAACTTGCTTGAGTCACAGAGGAGCAAATGAGAAATGGAGGGGATGAGGAGGGAGTTCTCTAGCCACAGCAAGAAGAAGGCAAACAAATTCAGAACAGGGTCCTTGTGCCCACCCCCCATTCCCAGGAGCGCTTGTAGGGTTAGTTAAAAAAAAAAGTGAAAACCCTCTTTCTCTCTCTCTCTCTTCCCCCTGAGGATGTTATTTACGTGGACTATGCCAATCTCCACCTCCCAGCCCCCGCCAGCACCTTTACAACCTACAGCCTACACCTGGATACTGAGGCAGGTCACACTCAGACACATAGCTCCTTCTGGGGGGCTGGGATGGTGTTGGAGGCCTGGTCTAACCAGACCCAGCAGAATGGCGTTCTTAGCAGGGATGAAGGGCTTCACATGCGCCTCTGGAGTTCCTGCTTCCTACTCTCCCCCTCTTCTTCCTGAGCAAAGGGGCAAAGCTAGCAGCAAGGCAGCTTGTCCACACACACCGTTTGTTCCCGGAAGTCTGAGACAATGAACATGAAGGAGCAGACACTGACCCTAGAGCTCAGGAAACAAATGTGACCGGCCACCATGTGACCAGATTAGATGTTTCCTTAATCTTAGAGGTGTCCCCTTCCTCTTTGTACACCCATGGGGAGTTTCCTTAATCTTACAGGTTTTCTCCCTCTTTTTAATTTTTTTTTTAAAGAATCTGAGTGTTGGCCGGGCAGTGGTGGTGCACGCCTTTAATCCCAGCACTCGGGAGGCAGAGGCAGGCAGATCTCTGTGAGTTCGAGACCAGCCTGGTCTACAAGAGCTAGTTCCAGTGCAGGCTCCAAAGCCACAAAGAAACCCTGTCTCGAAAAACCAAAAAAAAAAAAAGAAAAGAATCTGAGTGTTTTGGAGTTGGGTTCTGTGATATCTTGACCATTATAGCCACCCCCTCAAGTTTCTCACAGGGCCCCTTAGGCCACTAACAAAGCTCATCAAGGACTAATTGCATAATCAGAAGCCTTAAGAGATGAGAGACAAATTCAACTTCACACACACACACACACACACACACACGCACACACGTTTTATGTGTTTTTTTTTATTGGAAATAACCAAGTGGACTTATTTCAGTACATTGCAAAATTATTTTGCATTCTGTACTTTTTATTTATATTTTATTTTATGTATATGACTGTTTAACCTGAAAGGGTATCTGTGCCCCTAGAGTGTGCTTGGTCCCTTCAAAGTCCAGAAGAGAGTGTCAGATGTCATGGAACTGGAGTTACAGATGACTGTGAGCTGCCATCTGGGTGCTAGGAATGGAACCTGTGCCCCTGTGGCCCCTGGAAGAGCAGCCAGTGTTCTCAACTGGTAAGTAATCTCTTTTGCCCCCATACTAGGTGTTTTAATTCGAATCATCTTGATATCTACGAATATGTATTACAGATTTTAGTGAATAATGAGAGGGCAGCGAACAGTTACTTTTACATTTATTTATTTATTTATTTACTTATTTATTTTTTACTGTGTTGAGTTTAGATGAAACCTTGGTAATTGGGCCTCTCCCTATGGGTACCGGGAATCGAACTCTGGCCCTCCATCTTGGCTGCAAATGTCTTACTGATTGAGCCACGTCTCAGGCTCAGCAAGCAGTTTTATTTAAAGCTTCACAAAGTCTAGCGTTTGATGGCGAATCACTGGTTTTGCAGAGCGCCCCCTATGGACTACATAAGTAATGGCATCTGCTTAGAGCTGTTGAGGTTTTTGTGGTTCCAGAACGCCAAAGAATCCTTGACCGCCCTTCTCCTGGGACCACAAAAGGCAGAGACGTCGGCTTTATTTATGTCTACAGCTGGGAAAGAACAATAATCTCAATTTCCTTTTAATTCGAAACGTCTAGGCCACAAGGGAGGTCTGTATCAAAAACCCTCCGTGATTGCATAAGGCGTATAAAACGCCAGATTTCCGATGTGCCTCTAGAAAACCCATTTTAATTCCTTGTAAATTCCATGTAAGGTTCTCCTGGGCAGGTCTTGGAATCAGATAAGAAACTTCTGTCGTCTGGGCCTGTGCATCCTGGATGGGCAGCTGATCTTACCCAGGCTCTGCCGTTTCACGGGCATAATGGCCAGAATTCCGGCTTGCTCTCTCACCAGCCTCCTGATTGTGTCACTAGCTGGGGATAATTAGTACACTTGTTGGGTCACGGGTTGTCCTGTGCACTGTATTGCGTCTGTCCCGCGCGTTGGCCAGCGGCTGCTGGTGAGCGTCCTACGCCAGGATGGGGTTTGCAGAGTGCTGGGTGCTCCCCAAGCCAGTGTGAAGACAGTTTCTCAAGGCCTTACAAAACGTAGCACAGGCCACCAAAAGGTCCAGGATACAGCATAGTATTTAACCGCCCACGACGCCTTGGGGCTGGGGGAGTTGGGGGATGTGGATGGGTGTGAGAGAGGCCCCGAAGCTCCGCCCCTGGGCCGGCGCATCCTCGGCTGGAGACACAGGCACTGAGGTCTTTCCAGCCCCGGGAGCGGCCCCTGCTGTCTGCTCTTGTCACCAAGTCTAGCAACCTCTGAGCGCAAGTCACTGCCTTCCCGGGGAGATGGCTTCTATGTGTTCTGGTATTCGTTTAAAACAACAGCTCTGCAAACTCTAAAGGTGCTAAACCTCAAACTCATCCCTCTTAGCAATAGGGGACGGGCATCCCGTGCTCTTTGGACTCTTGCTGTGCTCCACACTCGGTCTCCCCAGGGCCACCACCTCAATGCCACCCTCCCGGCTTCGAAAACCTGGGGGGGGGGTGAATGGGCGTGAGTGGAGGGAGGGACGGGGCTGGAGGACCTTGGCAGGATCCGTGATGACCTCGCCCACTTTCTTCTCTGGGTCATTCTGTGGTCACGTGAGTACGGATCGACTGCGCCCCCTGCCAGCCGCGGTGGGAATCAGCCCTCAGGGAGTCAAGGGGAGAAGGGCTTGGCCCCCATGCCGGGCACTTGGTTCTGTGAACTGCTCAGGCTTGGTTTCCACAGGAGCATTTATCTCTGCTCTCCTCCTCGGATTTTCTTTTCCTCTTTCTTTTTTTCTTTCTTCTTCCTCCTCCTCTTCCTTTTCTTTTCTTTTTTAAAGAAAGGAGCAAACATCCCAGTTTTAATGCGGCTCAATTATCTCGTTTACACGACGTAAAATGTTTCTCTTTAACTCATTTCAATCTAGTAAATATGCTTCAGCAAGTAGCTAATTTTTCAGGGATGGCTTTGCCTCGCTATTTGCATATAAAGCGCTTTGGGGCCTAGTTTGTCGGGAGTGGAGTTGCTAGCAGCGGGGCCTCCTCCTCCAGGTAGGGCTCCTGGATTTGGCTTCAAGAAGGCACTGTGTCTGGATGGAGTGATTGGGGGAGCATTAGTGGCTCTCTCCCTTCCCCCAGTGAGGCCTCTGGCCCTGGCCAGCAGGTATCCGAGGAGAAGGCACCTCCCCCTCTGGGTGCCACGAGGGGAGCGAGGGTCGGGGACACATTTATCCTCAAGTGCGTTTATTAAATCGCATCTGGAGATGGATGGACGTGGATAGCAGAGAGGAAATCACAGGGCTCAGTTGAGCAATCTTCTGGCTTTAAATTCCGAATAAAAGTCTGGAATATTCCCGGGTCAGAGGGGCACTGTCTCATTAAAACCACTCTCGTCCCGAAACTGCAATGCAGGCATTAAAGTGCAGTATTTTTCAATTAGAGCTGACGAATTCAATCAAAATTCCATAGATTAGGATGAAATGAGGCATGGGTCATTTACAGGGGAATTTAATTGCCGAGCCATTAGACAAATAGTATATTTGCCATTCCCGCGTTATCCATCATTTTCGACATCAATACCGGGCCGCATCTCCCCGTCCTGCGGCCGCCCGGCGTCGGCTGTAAACACTCCCTTCCCCGTATCTTCTGATTATATCTGATTTCATTTAGGGCCATGGGGGATTATAAATGTTCACGCAATCAAGTTCATTAGGACTTCAAATCGCATTTCGGTTTGGGGTGGCTCCGCCGTGCTCGGAGCTCTTCCCAGCCCCAGCGCAAAGCTCGCTGTCATCCTCTGCAGTCGCAAGCATCGCGTCCTTTTGTCTTCCGACGCCCGGTTCCCGAGGCCTGGGCGCAGCTGGGACACCCCACCGCACAGATCGGGACTACAGGAGGGTGGGCTGGCCCCTGCATCCCAGGTTCTAAGGCAGGGGTTCTGCACGCTTTGGGAGACACCCTCCCCGACCCCGGTGGTCTGGGGTGCTCAGGAAGGCAATGGGAAGCGCGATCAGAGCGCTCCCCGAGTGTTCGTGGACCACGAGTGGGCGCAAAGCTCTGCTTCCCCAGCCTCAGCTGGCGCCACGGGGAGCGGATGGAGGTCTCCGGTCCTGAGTCCCACCGCCACAGGCCTCTGAACAGCTCTGGGGACTGACACTGGGGACCCCCTGGACAGCTTAGTTTCTTTCACTCCAAGGTGGGGGCGGTACTCAGCCAAGCTGTTCTCTGTTCCTATTAGCAAACCTGGGAGACAAAGGAGGAGGCTCTTCAGCGACAAGAAAGGCTCGAGACATCCCTTGCAGCACAGTTGAAAAATAATAGCTTAATATTAACTGCTTCTCATAAAAATATACTTTCACAGAGATACAGTTACAAGAAGAAACCCCTCATTTTATCCTCGTGTTTTGTGCTCATCGCTGTTAGCTGCCTCAGTAATTTAATTGGAAATGAACGTGAGAAATATGTCATTTTTGAGGAACTTATGCATCACTTCCTAGAAATCTCATTGTGTTAACTAGAAGCCTACTGCGTTCTGTTTAGAAGCCGTAATCACATTTTTATGTGTCTGTATTACTCGTTAATGTGACCTCCTGTCTTTAGCAGATTAATACAAACGTTCTCTTTATAAGAACTGCACCAAACTCCGGCTTACATCAGAGACTCGGAAACCCCGTTTTTCAGACTTGCCAACTTTTCTTCAGAACAGGGGTAGAGGAAATCTGAAGACGAAGGGGGAAAAAAGTGCCTACCAAATGAATAATTACACACCAAATTAAAACCCTGCATTAAACGCACTCAACAGCAATACTGCGTTCTCAATCCTGTTTATTGCTTACAAATTGCATTACAATGGAATCTACTCTTTTTATTGGCGTGATTAAGCAAAGAGTCTTAGGACTGCAGAAACACGAGGCTGGGAGATTGCATAGAGGCTGCAAGCACAGTCACTTACATTGCAATGGTGAATATGTATAATTTTGCTAAAGCGTGAGTTTAACACACAAATGAGGATCGGGCTGTCATTATGGCACCATAAAAAAGTCAACTGAAAATCATATTTATTTATAAACACCTCGCCTGTACACTGTGCATATTTAATATAAAGGAAGTAAACAGTTCCACAATCGATACTTTAATTACTGATTTTTTTTTTACTACACCCCGCGATTCTGTAGGGTACTTTATGAATCTATTGTTTTTTCTCCCGTGTTCTCTTCCCTTTAGCAGGTGGGCTAAAACCCTTGGTGTTTTCGTCCTGTCTCCACTGTGGGCGGAGCAGGCCGGAGGGCCAGGGTGAGAGAGTTTGCTAATGGCGCCACCTGCAGGACTCGACGAGAAGGACGTTCTCCACCTCTGTAATTGTTCACAGGGCTCAAGGCTCATCTCAGGTTTACTGTAGCAATTCAATTAAAACAATTGAATGTCTGCGTCATCACAGAAAGACCCAAACATTCATGACAAATCCTGGAGTTTTCAGAACATTTTGATGCCGGTAAGCGATGCTCAAGTAGCAGCGTTAAGATGGAGTGTCCACTAGAGTGGGAACGCCTGGATTTTGCGGCTTCACACGGCAGATTTTCTGAAAAGAATACATTTATTTATTTATTTTATATTTTTGGGTTTTTGGAGGCGGGGTTGGCGGGGTTTCTCTATGCAGTCCTGGCTGTTCCAGATTTATCTCTTGTAGACCAGACTGGCCTCGAACTCAAAGATCCGCCTGCCTCTGCCCTCTAGACTGCTGGGATTAAAGGCATTCACCACCACCGCCAGGCTGGAGTAAACTATCTTTAAAAATTTTTTATTTTGTTTAATTATGTGTAAGTGTGGTGTCTGTGCACGTGTGAGTACAGATGGCCCTGGAGTCTCGGAAGAGAACCTGGGATCCCTTGGAGTCACAGGCAGTTGTGAGCCGCCAGACATGGGTGCTGGGGACTGAACTCGTTCCTCTGCAAGGACAGTGTGTAATTAAACCGCTGAGTCGTCTCTCCACCCCTAATTTATCTTTGAAACAATGGGATGAGAGAGGCAATATTCCCAGCTTATCACATGGTCTAGGGCAGACTTTAAGAGTCACAGAACACTTTGCATCCCAGAATCTTAGCAACCTGAGCAGACGCCTGAGGGCTAACTCGGAGATTAGAAATTTGATTATACACACTTGCTGAGATTAGCAGGCCCCTTTAGATCCAGAGAGCCCACGCTTTCATTTTTCTGCAAATCACGTGGAGTCCATGACTGTTACCTGACTTCAAATTAGACACACACACACACAGAGACGATGCCCAGTGCTGCACCCAGAATTTCAAATGAACACGTCTCACAGTGCCTGCCTGTGTGCTAATTGTTTCCGGGCTCTGGACTGTGTCGAGGTCCAGCTGTGACCACTTCCCTCCATCCAGGGCATGGCCACATCTGCAGAGGCCCACCTCCTCGGGGCTAATGGCAGTGGAGAGCCTCGCCTGTGTGTTTCTGAATTCAGTGTGGTCGGACTGCAAGCAGCAAACAGGCACACTCGATGTAAGTAGGAGAAAGATACACCTTTTCCTTTTTTTTTTTTTTTTTTTATACAAGTAGCGGGTGAAAGGATCGCTCTTTTCCATGTGAATTTGAAACCAAGTAAATATGCTATTTTTTAAAAAAACAATGTTAAGGGACTAGAGAGATAAATGGCTCATCAGTTAAGATCACGTACTGTTCTTGCAAGAGATCCAAGTTCAATTTTCAGCACCCACATCAGGTAGCTCCTAACTGTACCTCCAGTTCCAGATGACGGGACACCTTCGGCGGTCCACTGCACTGGCATCAGCACACACATACATATAATTAAACAGTAGCAGAAGTCAGACTGACTTTATGCTCTAGACACTAGAAAAATTATGCTGAATGTAGACTGTAACCAAAGAAAAAGAAGGAACAACTTAATAAGGAGGAAAAAAAACGGCATATTTTATTTGTTGGAGAAGAAACAAGTCGAACTAGCCTAGCCTCACAGGAGCATGGCTCTGGAAGTTTCTCTCAAGCAATCGATAGCCCTCCTTCCTTTCCTTTCTTGTAACAGCCATCAAGAAATTCACGTCAGTTCTGTTTTGCTAAAACAAAGCAAATTCCTAGCAGTCGTTAAACTCTGAGGGACCATGAGTGGATTCCATTTTACGTGGTGATTGAGTTGGTGCCAAACAAACATAACAGCTGTTATGGCCTCGTACAGTGATAGCATTCATTCAGAACATCACTTGTGTGTTGTGACACCCCGGAGAGCCTGGATGATTCACAGCTTCTATCCTGACCATTATCTTACTGCTGTGACATCACGCTCATGAAAGGTGGGGGGCAGAGTGGAAAACTCCCGGTTGTCTGGAGGGTCCGTTTATCGATGTCACTGCTACACGTGGGCCCATGCCAACAAGGATGGTTTGGCTGCGGGTTGTAGATGCCACACAGTGAAGTCCCTGCACACTGGGAATGTGGTAGCCCTCATTCAACAGACAGGAGAGAGGTGGCTGGAGGGAGTTGGGAGTCAGGGGACTCTTCCTCTCTAAGCTCCTCTTGCTCTGCCCAAGTGGCTCCAGAAAAATCTAGAACAGTGGTTCTCAACCTTCCTTACACTGTGACCCTTTAATATAGTTTCTTGTGTTGGGGTGACCCCCCCAACATAAAATTATTTTTGTTGCTACCTCATAACTAATTTTGCAACTGTTATGAATCATAATGGAAATATCTGTGTTTTCTGAAGGTCTTAGGTGACTCCTGTGAAGGGCCCCCCCCAAAGGGGTCACGACCCACAGGCAGGTTGAGAACCTCTGATTTGGGACAAGATGCCCTGCTTTATTTGGCTATGAAGTTCATGGAAAGCAGGGCAAACACTGGGTCTACCTGGCTGACGATGCAGCCCAGCCTAGGCTCCAAGCTCTACCTCCAGCAGACTTTCAAGATGCTCAGTTAATTAAGTGGACAAATGTCAGAAGGGAAATAAAACAAAACCCACGCCTGGGCCAAGCTGAAAACCGCGGATGTTTGTGAGGGCACCCAACAGTTGGTGCCTCGTATGTTGTGGGGACGTGGAATGATGCCACAGCTCTGGGAAGCCAGAGCTACAGATCCCTCAGAAAACAGAAGCTGAAGGCAGAGCTGCTGTCTGACCCAGCAGCCCCCATGGCCAGATACTATCAGCTTGACAAGCTCTAGAATCAACTAGGTGTGTCTGGGAGGGAGTTCCTAGACTGAGTGGCAGTGGGAAGGTTCAGGCCACCTGAGTGGCACCATCCCTTGGGCTGGGGTCCTGGATCAAATGGAAAGGAGAAAGTGGGCTGTGTGATAGTGATCATCTCTCTGCTTCCTGAGTGGGGATGAGATGTGAACACCTCCCCCGGCCGTGCCCCCCATGACAGAATGTATCCCTTCCAACCGTGAATCAAATAAACCTTTTCTTCCTTAGATGACTTCTTGTTGGGTGTTCAAGAAGAACTCTTGAGGGGTAGGGGGCAGAGTCGGGGGAGGATATCGTGATAATTTAGGGATACATCTGAAGCATTTCTCAGGTGAGCTGGGATGAAGAGGGTGGCTGAGAATGTGACCACAGAGAGGACAAGCACAGGTTCTCATTTTCAGAATTTAATGCAGCCTGGGCTTCCAAGTCACTGCTGGTGTTGAGCCCTTTCCTCTGCTTCCTTTTGTTGTTTGTACGGACAGAAGGAATCATCCATCCATTTCTTTATCTGGGCTGGATTCTGGGTCTCAGTGAGACTTAGACCAGCCATGAAGTGTCACAGATGACGACGGCCAGATTCTAACCCTTCATGGACCGCCTTACCATCTCTAACCTAGTTAGAGGGGTCTGTATAGGTAAATTGCAGTTGACTTCTTTGAAATAACTCTTTGTGAGGGTGCCTGGCTCGGAATACATCCCTCACTAGGCTGGCACCATGGGCTGTTTGTCAGGGCAAAGCAATCTTCCCAGTTCCTCTCAGGACGGCAATTCCTGGCCCACTCTCTGGTTCTTTATGTCTGTTCGATGAAGTTCAGATTCCTTGGAGGCACGGACCTTGGTCTGTGGGTCCCCAGATCTCTCCAGAACTACCTACTTCCAGCTGCCCATGTATGGGGCCCTTCCCTTGGAGAGGATGCATCCCTCTTCTGCCACTGTCCCCAGCACTTTCCCACACTCTTGCCTTTGAGTTTTCCTTGAACAAACAGTGGGGACTATGGAAGTCTATGTGGGAGGTCTGGGATACAGTCTTGAAGCAGTGTTTGTCTGCCCTTTGTTAGACCAATCACCCTTCTCAAAGGGCAGCAAGAGGACAGGTCATCCAAAGGAGCTGGAAGCTGAAGTCTTGCCAGTCCTTTGGAAGGGCCACTGTGATGACATGTGGCCGGCCACCATGGCCCACCCCTGCTCTCTCCTTTGTGATGGCCACCCTCAACAGGTGGATCCTACTTTCATGGTGGGCTTTCCCGCGACCTCCTACATTGCAGGTGTTTGCTAGGGCTGAACTCCATTCACACGCTGTCATGATAGGAGTGTGTGCCCAACCCTTTCTGAGGGTCACCTCACAGTGTCTCATTTTGGCTATAATTAGAAAGAAAAGGGGTCACTCTACTTATCTTTAGAAGATGACCAGGAAGATCCTTGCTTTAAAATACTGGCTATGGTACTGTTCAGTGGTAGAGCTCTTGCCTAGGGCAGAGAGGACCTGGATTCCATCCCCAGCATGAGAGAGAGAGAGGAGAGGGAGAGGGAAAGGGAGAGGGGGAAATAAGATAAGGACACCATTGCCACTAAGTAGACAGTGCAGTCTTTACCGTGCCACAGGGACCACCCAGGAGGCATTCGGCTAGGTCAGGAGGTGGGAGATGTGAGGTGAGCAAGGAAGGACAAACAGACCTTTATTACTGCCATAGCTGCCTCTCCCTCCTGGGCATTTCTTCTTCCCTCCCTCCCTTCGCCCCTCCCTCCCTCCCTCTCTCCCTTCCTTCCTGAGACAGCATCTCTCTGTGTGACCCTGACTGTTCTGCAACTCACTCTGTAGACCAGGCTGGTCTTGAACTCAGAGATTCCCCTGCCTCTGCCTCCCAAGTACTGAGTGTACCAATGCCAGCTGGCCAAGATTTCTTTCTAGGTGTCTGGCTGCTGGTCATGGAGAGGTCGGGGCAGATCAGGGGTCCTAAGTGAGAGTCTAACAAAGGCAGCGGTCACATGTGGACTCTGGGAGGGCTAGTTTGCATGGGGCAAGCATGGGCAGCAGAGAGCTTCTTTTTTTCTCTAGGGGTTGGTTTGCCACGGGTGGGGTTGTCCCTTGTGCTCAGCAAGGCCTCCGCCGTTGAAGTACCAGAGCAAAGAACATAAGAGCTAACTGAGTGCAGGCCTCGCTGTCTGGACATCTCTCACTGTGTGACACTCAGGCTGAGCTCAGGCATCTCTCAGTCCGTGTGCTTTTCCAGGCATCTGGCTTCAGGCATCATTCACTGGAGCTGGCTTGACAAGGATGAAAAGAGGGTTTCAGGCAGAAGACTCCTAAATGATAAAGGTCTGGCCACCTTCCCATGTCCTGAGAGTGCCCGACTCTCATGTGTTCTCAAGCACAATGCCCCAGAAGGACCCTGGAGCAAGTGTCCTCCTAGCGGGGGTCTGCTATGCTCTGGGCACAGCTCCCTTCCAGGTGGCTGGCTCCAGGAGGGGTGGGCAGCCTTTCCTACAAGCCCAGGGAGGAAGTGGCCATGCTTCTGACTCACAGGGGCCGGAGACACACCTTGGAAACTACTCACACCTTTTAGTCTGACTCTCGCTTTGGGTGCTTTCTGACAGCGACTAGTGTGCTACTGACCATGTGCTCCTCACAAACCAGGAGACAGGATTTTCTCAATACAAAAAGTTTTTTTTTTAAAAAAATATTTATTTATTATGTATACAATATTCTGTCTGATGTCTGCAGGCCAGAAGAGGGCACCAGACCCCATTACAGATGGTTGTGAGCCATCATGTGGTTGCTGAGAAATGAACTCAGGACCTTTGGAAGAGCAGGCAATGCTCTTAACCTCTGAGCCATCTCTCCAGCCCATCAATACAAAAAGTTTTAACATTTATTTACACATGTGCATGTGGTGCCATAGTAAAGGAGGCCGCTTGTTTGTCCTGGCTGCCCAGAACCGAAATAATCACACAGAAACTGTATCAATTAAATAGAAATAATCACACAGAAATGTATTAGTTAAATCACTGCTTGGCCTATTAACTCTAACTTCTTATTGGCTAGCTCTTACATTTTAATTTAACCCATTTTTAGTAATCTGTGTAACACTATGTGGCTGTAGATTACCGGATAAAGGTCCATCTGGCTGGGGGGGGGGTGTCTACATGGCTTCTCTCTGACTCCGCCCTTCTTTTTCCCAGCATTCAGTTTAGTTTTCTGCACCTAGCTCTGTTCCCCTATAGCTCTGCTATAGATCCAAAGCATTTCCTTTATTAACCAATGGTAATCACAGCATACAAAGGGGAATCCCACACCACCAAGAGGGCCCTAGATCCCCTGAACTGGAGTTAGGGATGGTTGTGAGTGCTGGGAATTGAACCCAGGTCCTCTGCAACAGCAGACAGTGCTCTTAACTGCCTGTTCATCTCTCCAGCTCCAATAACAGAGAGGGTTTTATTTCCAATTCCATTTCAAAGTGAACTTAAGGCTTGTGAGTCTGTGCCTTCCCTGGTCATTTGAGAGACGGAGGGGGCTGGGTGTGCACCCCTAGCAAGCTCTGCCCCCTACACGGTGGCCTCTGCAGAAAGACAAAGATGCAGAGAAGAACCCAGGCGCCAAGGCTGTGGCTTCAACGCAAAACACCCTCAGGCTCCAAAAGCAGATACTGTTGCAGGGTCTCAGGTAAGGGCAGCTGGGGCACAAGGTGAAAGCACTTCTTGCCGAAGCGTTTTCGGATGGCACTGCGGCAGAGGTGCTGCAGGCAGCGCGGGGTGTGTGCCAAGGCGAAGAAGGACCTGTAGAAAGGCTCGTGCGTCTAGAAGGGAAGGCGAGGAAGAGTGAGGCAGTGTCTGGAACTAAGAGACATTCTTCCCTGCAGGAACACTGAGGGCTCATGCTATCCTGTGGCTCACAGGTGCCAGGCAGACACCGCAGAGGTCAAGCACTGTCACCTGAGACCTGGCCTACACTCAGAGGGTTGACATGGTTTTCCAAAGTGAAGCTCCCACTGTGGCAGAGGGACACAGCTGGGGATGGTTTCCTCCAATCCCTTTCTGCCCTGCCCCTGGCACAGCAGTCCTGAAGCTCCAGAGGTGGCCCCCACCGATCCGAAGTGGGTCAGGCATGCTGTCTCTCTGCAGCAATGGGCTCAGGAGCCCCGCCAAAGTCCACAAGCTCAATGGTTGTGCAAGGCACTCACTAACACATGCCATGAGAGCCCCGAGAATGTTCTCTGGGAGCTTCTGGAAGTGAGTGTTCTCCCGCTTTGTGATCAATCCTTGCCTGAGGATTCTGTCATGTGAGGATGTATGTTGTGCTCACAGGTGTGCAGGTCATATGCCATGATCTGCATCTCCTACACATGGCAGGGGAGGGGATCAGGGAACCAGCAGCTTTCCTGCCCCCTTCCTTTTTTTCTTTATTATTATTATTATTATTATTATTATTATTATTATTATTACCCCCTTCCTTTCTTGCATGATGGCTCCCTGTGCCCCAGCGCTCTTCAAGGCATCATGGGGTGGCTGTTTGTTCCTCATGGCCAATAGCACATCACAATTGTCCCCTGATGTCCACAGAGGACTGGTTCCACAACCTCTGAGGGTAACCTTCACGGATGGGCCAATCTCTTATGCTAGACATATACAAACCTCCAGATTACCCATAATGCAACAATGTAAATGCTACCTAGAGGGGTCGTGGCATGCTGTGATAGTTAGAAAATAATGACGAGTGATGAAGGTCTGTGTATTGGGGGGGACACACCCAATTCACACCCAATATTTTGGACACATGGTTTGTTGACCCTATAGGGGCGGTGCCCTCAGGTCACAGCCTAGCCTCCCTGTCTTTCCTCTTAGGTCTTACTTCCTGGGTTTGAAGGTTCAACTCCAGACAGAGGCGGGAGAGGGACTGAGTGCTGGAGAATCGCGGAAAGGACCACTTCTCACCTGGTATACTTCTTCAGGAATCACCTCCAGCCAGGATTCAGAAACACGCAGCTGAGCGTAGGAGTTGAACAAAACTTCGACGACAGTGGGCACCTGTGCACAGGTCTTCAGGACCTGTAGGAAGTGGGGAGGCACAATGCAGGGTGATGGGCTTGAGGCGCAAGGGGAGACCGCCATGAGATGCAGGCACGTTCTGGCATTTCATTCCACCGCTCCCTGACTCTGTGACCTCAAAGGCCTGAGTCACACCACCCAGAGTCAGGGAAGGAACCCACCAGGAGGCAGTGGCTCTTCCGGGAGGCCCTGCGGCGTCCTCCGGAAGGCTACCTGTGGAGTCAGGGCGGGGCTTAGGAGTCAGGTTTGGGGGAGGGGCGGTCTGGCGGGGATGCTTGGTGGTGACTGCTCTCTGCCTTGGCAGAGCTGGTCAGAGCAAAGGAAAGCAGTTCTGTGAGCAGTGTGGCCTGAGGATTGTATTCCCGATTCCCACCGCAATTTTTTTTAGAGTCAGAAAATAATAGAGGGGAAGATTTGTTTTGCTGTTGACTTTTCACTTGGTGTGGCCCTTGCATTTTCTTCCACAATTCCCACAGAAAAAAAATATTCTTTTTATTTACTTTTAAATATTTAGTTATATTTTGACTGTGTGTCTGTGTCTACGTGGGAGTATGTGCATATTTTAGCCAGGCAGTGATGGAACACATCTTTAATTCTAGCACTTGAGAGGTAGAGGCAGGCAGAGCTCTGTGAGTTCAAGGCCAACCTGGTCTACAGAGTGAGCGGCAGCCAGGGCTACACAATGAGGCCCTGTCTCAAAAAAAAAAAAAAAAAAGATTTATTTTTACTTATGTACATGTGTGTACTTGGATGGGCTAATGTGCCCCATGTGTGTGCTTGAGGAACCCAGAAGCACGCACCTGATGGCCTGGAGAGGGAGCTACAGGGGACTGTGAGGAGTCCAACGTGGGAATCGAACCTGGGTCCTCTTGAAGAATAACAAGCACCATTTTCTGGGTAGATAAGCATTGTTTTTCAGCTAGTCTTCTTTCATCTTTGATATTGATGTTTCTTACCTTTTTATCTTATTACATTGGTTATAGTCTTACATTTTGTGTTATTGACATTGATAGTAGGCACAACCATCTTAAGTCTAATTTTCATTTGTTTTTGCAGACAGCATCTCATTATAAGAGACTCTACGCCTGACTTTTCTGTTAAATTCTGTTTTTAAAAAATGATATTATTATTATTATTATTATTATTATTATTTTGGTTTTTCGAGACAGGGTTTCTCTGTGGCTTTGGAGCCTGTCCTGGAACTAGCTCTTGTAGACCAGGCTGGTCTCGAACTCACAGAGATCCGCCTGCCTCAGCCTCCCGAGTGCAGGGATTAAAGGTGTGCGCCTTTATTTTTATACACTAGTGTTTTGCCTGCATGTATGTCCTGTGACAGTGTTAGAGCCTCTGGAACTGGAGTTACAGACAACTGTGAGCTGCCATGTGGGTGCTGGGAATTGAACCTGTGTCCTCTAAAAGAGCAGCCAGTGTTTTTAACTGCTGAACCATCTCTCCAGTCTTTCTGTTAGCTTTTTAACACATAAAATTTTAATACTCTTAATTATTGGGAAGAATTTTAAAAGTAGACAATTATTGGAATTAAGAAGACTTAATAATCATTTAAAGTTTTTGTTTTTTTGTTTGATTTTTTTTTTTCAAGACATGGTTTCTCAGTGTAGCCTTGGCTATCCTAGAACTCACTCTCTAGACCAGTCTGGGCTTCAACTCACAGAGATCTGCCTGCCTCTGCCTCCCTAGTGCTGGATTAAAGGCGTGTGTCACCACACCTGGCCTCCTTTAGAGTATTTTTTAGGATTCAAATCCAGACCTCAAAACAGGCAAAGGCCGTGCTGTGGAACTAGACTTCAAACAGGTGACAACCCTTGCCTTTGACACTGTCCAAGCTTGGCACCTATTACAGGTGACAATTTCACATTTTCAATTTCTTCTATGGTTATTACCATATTTTGTTCTATGACCTAAATTTTCTGGGTAAACAATCTCCATTTTAGAGAGATGTAGTGAAGAGGTGTGGGAGGCCACGGACGGGCAAGTCTGAAGAGCATCTTCAGTCACCACGCACTGTAAGGAGCCCGCTCTGTAACCCGGGTGCGGGGGGTTTCAGGCATCTGAGTGGAGGAGCGGTGGGATTCATGTCACTGAGGGCTGAGTGGTGAGGACAGAGACCCTTTCCAGAGTCCAGGGAGAGGCAGCAGTCAGTGGTCCACACTCAGGTGACAGTCGTTGGCAAGAAAAGAGAACTCCATGTTTTCTCATTCTCTTGATGGCTCTTCCTTAGCCTTCTGGCCTGTTTTCTCATCTCCATTTTTTTTTTCCCCAGAGAGGGATGCCCCTCTGTTCATTCCTGTCCCCGTTTCTCCTCTCTTATCCAGTTTCCTGGCTCTTGATACTGTCCCATTGTGGCTGGTCCCCAGACTATTTGAATCTCTTGAACTCTGGGCTTGAATATCCAACGGTTTTCTTCAGGTCCCTTCTTTATTGTGTCCTAGACCGGGTGCGCTTAACTCTTAGTTTCCCGCATCACACAGCTGCTGCTCTGGCCTTGCCATTGGCCATCATAGCTGATGACACACCTGTCCTCATGACTCTCGGGCTGGAAGCCTCGGACCGTCTTTGATTTCCATTTCTTTCATTGTCTATGTTTAGCCGATGCAGAAGCCCCCACAGCTCTGCCTTCAGGGTTCATCATAAATCAGAGTGCCACCCTAGCCTACGCGTGCCCCTCATGTGGGCCACTGTGTCAGCATCCCAACTTGCACTCCTCTCCTGTTCTCTTCCTTGTGGCAGTGCGGCGGGTCTAATGAAACAGTCAAGTGCAGCCATTGCTCTGCAGACATCCCCAACGGCCAAAGTCACAACAGTGTCCCTTAGAGCCCTTTCAAGCCTCCCATCCTCGTCATCTCCAAACACCTTCCTCCACCATGGTCCCCAGCTATTCTACATGCAGCTCAGGCTTCTCCACTCTCAGGCCACGGACTGACTGCTCATTTGAATTACTTGTCCCCGGATCTGTGTGCCTGTCCCCAGACCTGCACAGCTGACTTCCTCATTTCTTTGAAGTTTTTGTTCAGAGGCCACCAACCTTAACTCCCCACTCTGAACTCACTGCTACGTTCCACTCTGCTTCTTTCCCCGTGAAAAACATCAGGATAAAACGAAAGTACCGGTGCCAACTCTAATAACAATAACAATAAAACAGAGCCTGGGGGTCCTGAGGGAAGGGCTCAAGGAGCTACATGCTGGCCCACGATTAGTGGGTACAGCCTCATACAGAAGACATTGCTGAAGGGACATTTGCTAATACCTGTTCTTCCTGTTTCAACTAATATCACCCTTGGTACTAACTCTGAGACTGAGGCTTATTATTTAAAACTACATAGAATTTTCTTAATTAAAAATAGCTGCATTTACTTATTTGTGTATGTGTGTGGGTGTCTACGTGTCAGTGTGTGTGGGCGGTGGTCGGAAGACAACCCGCTGGAAGTCAGTTTTCTCCTTCCACTTTTTGTGTCTCAGGAGTGGAACCAGCGTCACTAGGCTTGTTGCTGAGGAACCTTGCTGGCCCATGCACTTCTAACTTTCCCCTTTTGTTCTGACAGAGGATTTTGCTATCTCCCGTAGGCGAATCTTCAGTTTGCAGTTCCTTGCCTCAGTTTCCCAAACGTGGGATGGCGGGCATGTACCACTGTACCTCCTTTAAGTTATGCTTTTAAGAACATTCTTTACCTTGCCTGCTTTGCATTCTCCTAGTTCACGATGGTTAGCATGCTTCCTGGGTAGCGCTCGGCAATCTCTTGATATGTGACACTCTTCCGGAGAGACTCTCTCTGTGCTGTTCAGGCTAAAGTCCCCTGGGCCTTCTCATGGCAACTGGTGTATTATGCTCATGGCAGAGAATGTCTTTCTGCCCTGTTGACTGCAGGCTCCTGGAGGGAATATGGCACTCTCTGATCTGCTCACCCATTTATCCCAAGTGCCCAGCATCTTGCTGGTACCTGACTGGTACTCACACATATCTGTTGAATAAATAATGGAACGGAAATACTTTCTTGCTCTTAACAAAAAGGATCAAAGGATATGTTTTCTGAGCTGTTCAAATCTGAAAATATCTTCTTTCTTTTGACATCAAACGAAAGCTACCTTGGCTCAGACTCATATTCTAGTGTCCAAACTTTAACTTTAAAAACATGTTAAGGCTCCAAAGCTACAGAGAAACCCTGTCTCGAAAAACCAAAAAAAAAAAAAAAATGTTAAGGGATTTTTCAGCATCCCTAGTCCCCTATTGCTTTGCAGAGGGTCTCTTTCTCTGTGAGTATGCTGCATGCTTGTGTTTCCTCACCCCCAATAAAAGCCATCCTTCAACTGAAAAATTATGTTGATGAAGGCTGAGGATGTAGCATTGTTTGGTAGAGTGTTTGCCTACCATCCAAGAAGCCCTGAGTCCAACCCACACCATCAGACCTCTGGGGTGACGGCACACTCTTGAATTCCCAGTGCTTCCGAGATGGAGGCAGGAGGATCAGATGTTCAAGGTTGTCCTTAACTATTCAGCAAGTTCAAGGTCAGTCTTGGCTACATGAGACCCTGTCTCAAAATATAGAGAGAGGATATTTCATTGTCTTTTGCTGATTTTGTAACAGAGAAATCTGAATCCAGCCTGAATTTGATACCCTTAGAAATAACCTGTTTTCTGATTGGACAGCTAGAAAGATTTTTCCAAATATTTTAAGAACAGTTTTGCTAGAATGTCACAGGTATGTTTTCTGTCATGTACATGTCAAAAACACTCATTTAACCCCAAATTAAAAGTTAAGGCTTTTAGTGCAGCTTGAATTCTATCTATTGGTTTGCTTTACACTGTTCTTTGCTTCTTCCCCTTTCTCTCCCTCTTCTTCTACCTTTTGTGCCTCCGGGAATGAGTTGATTGAGGTGATGTTGCTAAAGTCCAGAGACCATGACTATCTAGGGAGCCTGGGGTAAGTCAGCAGCAACTGTGGGTTGACTAAGGTCTCAAACCAGGAAAGTAGATGCTGAGCAAGAAGAAGACAAAATGCTATGGACTGGGTGCAGGGGTTAAGAAAGAGGGGAGGAAACCTTCCTCTTTTTCCTCCATGCTCAAATTATCCATGGAGCACAGATGACTGGCCCCTCCCTCTGGCCACTCAGGATACAGAGCAGAGTCAGGAGCGGCAGGGAAGGGACCCCAGAATGCACAGGCAGTGTGAACAGCACCCCGACTTTAGTTTGCTGGTTCCATGTTTCTCTTCATGGCCTTCTGTTGGCTCTTGTCTGTCTTCGCAGATCCCAGAAGCTCCATCTTTACTCGGCTCTCAGTTCTTCTAGATCATCTGCAGGGACACGCATTTCTTCTCTGTTTCTCGGATGCCATACTTTTTCTCCTTTTTGCTGTCCCCTGACCCTGGGAACCCATCAAGGTTTTATTCTCGTGTGTATGGCTCATGCACATGAGTACATGGGTGCTCACGCCTGTGCCTGTGCATGCAGAGGCCAGTATAGCGCACTCAGTGTCTTCCTCTTTTGAATTTTGAGTTATTGCCTTGAGACATGTTCTCATTGGACTGCAGGCTTACAGTGTGGGTGGGGTAGGCTAGCGAGGGTGGTCTAGGGATCTGCTTGCCTCCCTCTCCACCCAGTGCTGGGGTTACATGCATGCAGCTATGTCTGGCTATCTATCTATCTATCTATCTATCTATCTATCTATTGAAACAGGGTTTCTCTGCATCTTGGCTCTAGCTATCCTGGAACTCGCTCTGTAGACCAGGTTGGCCTCGAACTCACAGAGATCTACCTGCCTCTGTCTCCTGAGTGCTGGAATTAAAGATGTGCACCACCACCACCACCAGGCTGTGTATGGCTATTTTTTATGTAGGTTCTGAAGATTCGAACTCAGGTCCTCCTGACTGCAGAGCGAGCGCTCCTGGCACTGGGCCACCACGCCAGCTACTCTTCATTCTTTTTTGATCAGGGTGAGAATGTGTGCAAAGTCTGTCAACCTGTGAGGAAGTCACGGTCCTGCTCTTTGCCTGGGCATCGGAGTAAAGTGTGGGTTACGGGGCACATGCCCACCTGATTAGGCCTCTTCCTGCTCTTCTCTTTCGGGGAGAGTCTCCAGGCTGCTCTATACTGGGCTTCCCCACCCCCACCCCTGTACTTTGCTCTGTGGTACCCCAGCCGCCTGCCCACTGTTCCTGGCAAGGTCTGCCTGGCTGCCTGAACACTCCCATGCCACCACAGATGGACACTAATTGAGAGGCTACCATGCTAGTGCAGCCCCGGGCTTCCCTTTTCTCTAAACCCTTCCTTTCTTCTCTTGCTTCTGTCTGCAAAGACATCCTTAAGAAGACAGGAACCAGTGTTTTTCCTAGATTGGCTATCATGCTGACATTGTAACTATGCCCTTTATGTTGTGTGTGCCCATGTCTCAGGCATGGGCAAGGAGCTCTGTAGATAACCTGAGAGAGTCTGTTCTCTCTCCACCATGTAGGTCTTGAATGCAGGTTGTCAGCTTGTTGGCAAACGCCTTTACCCATTGAGCCATCTCTCATGCCCCACAGTGCATCACCAGAATTATTATCTCTGATCCATTTCTTCCCATGGAGTGACCATCACCAATAGAGCTTAGGCCATTTTCAGAAAAGGAGACAGAAGGGAGTGAGCTGCAGTTGGAGGGCTGAGCCAGAAGCACCTTCCTACCTCTTCTAGCCAGGTGTGCCCTTGTCCCTCCAAGATGCTCTTTACTTGTGGGTGTCCCTACTGCCAGCCCTGGGCCATCACCTCTCATTCATTCACCCTCTTCTCTACTGGGGGAAGGTAGGCTCCAGACAGTCTCCTGCTTCCATGGTGCATTCTGGTACTTTCTGTTTCCCAAGGCCATGCTACTCCCTCCCCCAACCCTAGTCTTGCTCCTTCTCTGCAAAACGTTAAATGGCTCCCAGGGACCGTGTGTTACACAGACCTCCCCCACCCAGGGTAGGAAAGAGCTGCCCTCCCCTAGAGCCAGCCCCTCCCCCCACCCGGGGTCATAGACTGTGACAAAGTCTTATTGCCTGTCTCCAGGAATTCATTTTCTGTCTCTCCCTCTGTTCCACCTCTCTGGGGCTCCCCGCCCCTCCCTAGCCCCTCAGCATCGTGCCCCTCGTGTTTGCCAGGCAGCTGGCTGCCTTCATTATTTTTACGCCAACACAGTTTAAAAATCTCCGCTGCCTCCTTGCTGTCTGCCGAGAGGCGGCTGCCACATTACTCTGACACGTTGATGTCATTAGTGTCCAAGCGCACGCTCTTCAGCTAATGAGGCGGCAGAAAGAAAATTAAGGGGAAAAATCACACAGGCACATTGCTTTATATGTAGATGGAGAAATAAAAGAAGGGTAGGAAAACAGGGGAAAGCTTCCTGACGGCTCCCGTCCCCTCTGTCCCTCCTCCCTTGGAGACACTGCTGCGCAGCGGGCAGCCAGGGGAACCGGGCCTGCGCGTATTGACCACGGTTCTGCAATCTCCTGCTCAAATCTGGTGAAATTGCAGTGAGTGGCTGAAGTCACTTTGCCTAATTCTGCAATTAGGCACAGAACAAGAAATCAGGCGGCTAGGGTTCCAGCAGCGTCAGCGTCCAAGAGCGAGGCAAGACCAGGAATCTGCAGCTGTTTCTGGAGTCTTCCTTTGCATTCCCAGCTCTCTGCCATCTTCACCTGAATTTTCACAGCAGCCAGTCGTTCCCCTCCGTTCTGTCCTCCAGTTTCTTCTTCACACTCAAGCAGATTCATTTCAACACACAGATTTTTTTTTTTTTTTTTTTTTTTTTGAGACAGGGTTTCTCTGTAGCTTTGGAGCCTGCCCTGGAACTAGCTCTTGTAGACCAGGCTGGTCTCGAACTCACAGAGATCCACCTGCATCTGCCTCCGGAGTGCTGGGATTAAAGGCATGCGCCATCACCGCCCGGCCCAGATTTTTGTTAATTTCACCTCCTCCACTTAAAGTGATAAACTGGATTTCTATTGTCCTTAGGCAAAGGGCCCAGGCCCTTCATAAGGTGCCCACTCAGCTGTTTTAGCATGGGTAGGGGTGGGAATGTGGGTGTAGGTGTGGGTGTGGGGGCTTGATGTTTCCTCGCTGCCACCGTGGTCATTTTCCCCAGAGGCACACATTCCATTTTGCTCTGTGCCAGGGCATCCGCCTATCCTGTGTCTGCTGTCTGTAATCCTGTCCCCTGGGCTTACTCATTGCCTGCTTGGGATTTGGAGACCCCAGTGTGACGGTTATAGGATCTAGAATCACCTAGGACACAAATCTCAGAATGTGTCTATGAAGGAGTTTCTAGGTTGGGTTAAATAAGACAGGAAGACCCACCCTAAATGTGGACAGCTCCATCGTGGGTCTGGGCCGACTGTGATGGACTGCTGTAAGCATCAGTACCCAGATCTGTCTGACTCCTGACTGTGGGTGCAATGTGACCAGTTGCACCGCACTCCTGATGCTGTGGAGTCCCCACCATGATACTCTGTACCCACAAATCGTGGGCCAATAAACCTTCCTTTCTCACTCTCTCTTATTTTATTTTTATTTATTTTGATTTTCAAGACATGGTTTCCCTGTGTAACAGTACTGGCTATCCTGGAACTCACTCTGCAGACCAGGCTAGCTTCAAACTCACAGAGATCCTCCTGCATCTGCCTCCAGAGTGCCAGGATTAAAGGTGTGTGTCACTACCGCCTGGCTAGACCTCCCTTTCTTAAGTTGCTTCAGTCAGATATTTAATTATAGCAATGAAAAACAATACATCCAGCCAGCCAAGGTCAAGACCCAATTTGACACTTGCAAAGTCAGGTGGTTCTGTGACAGGTCTCAGTGAGTCTGACTGTCTTACCCCCAAGTCAGGTTGCTCACAAGGGCAAAAGTCTGTGTGTTCCTGGCCCTAGTGGAGCTTCAGGCAGTATTGCTAAGCATATTTTAAAATTTATTATTATTTTTAATTATGCAAATGTGTGCATACAAGAGTTAGTGCATATTTGTGTGTGTACACACACGCAAGTGTCTGAGGAGTTTGGAGATGTTGGATACCCCCAGACCTGGAGTCACAAGAGGTTGTGATCTGCCTGATGCGGATGCTGGCAACTGAACTCAGGTCCTCTGCAAGAACAGTATGCGCTTTTAACCTCCAAGCCATCTCTACAGTCCCTCTGGTTGTTAAATGAAAACACAGGTGAGCACACGAGGGGCACAGTGGGCAGGCAGTACAGCCATGAAGCAGTTAGGGGATCTCATGGCCGGCCTGGTCCTTGCACTTCTGGGTCTCCTTGGTAGATCTGCGGCTCCATTACTCACAGCCCTTGCAGGTGACTGGCTCCCTCCTCGGGTAGCACATCTTGGCTCCACCGAAACAGGGCTGGTTCAGAAAAAGAGCACAGCAGGAAAGGACTGGATGCAAAGGGCTCTGGAGAGGGCCAGGACATCAGGGGACAAATACAGCTGACCACTTGGTTCCACACCACTTCAAGTGGTTCCAAGTGAACACAAAGAAAAAGGAAGAGAGGGAAGGAGTTTGAAATAAAGGATGTCGGTTCTGAAGGGCAGGGCACATCCTTCCTAGAGGCAGTTTGGGCTTAAGGTGCTCCTAGCCTCTTGGTGGCCCCAGCATTCTCTTTTGGTGTGAACCAGAAATGTGCTCTCAAAAGATGTAGACAAAGGAAAATGGGCTTCATCTCAGAGTCATGAATTTGAGGAGACATTCAGGAAAGCCTCTCTCCCAGATCATAGCTGGGTCCACATCCCTGGGGCTCCCTGCTCTACTGCAAGTCCCTTGCCCCGGAGTTGGCCCTCCTCTGTCTTTACACCTTGTAAGACTGAATTCTGGCTGCCAGCCTCTACCTATACCTGCTCTGGGCCTGCCCCTCTGTCTCTGGTGTGAACTAGAGGGCAGGAGGGCAGAAAGGCCTGGCATTGTGGACACAGTGGCTCTAGAGCCTGGCACCCCCTGGCTTTCCCAGTAGCATGGTGAGCAAGGCTCAGATGGCTGTTCCTTGTCTGCCTGATGCCATGACAGTGCCTTTGTCTGGGCACTGGGAACTGTGATTTATGTCACAAGCTCTCTGGGAAACCTTTTGCCTCAGTAATTCTGAGCTCCACGGGTGTCTCTTTACATCTAGTTGCTCATGGGGGGGGTGCTGCCTGCTCTGTAGCATTCCAGGTGGCTTGGTGGCTGCCTGCCACGGTGCCTGTGTCTTGCCCGTGGAGCACCTTTGTGACCAGTTTGCATATGTTTGCTGTGCATCCCTGGGCTCTGAAGCCAGTTAGGCGAGTAGCTGCCTTCCCAGGTGAAACCGACAGGGGTCTGGGTGGGAAGCATGTTGCCTCTCCAACTCCACGGTTTTGTTTGCTTATCCCTGGGCAAGGCTGGTCCATCACAGGCACCTCTAGCTTGGATTCAGTGGGCTAAGTGCATCTCATCTGCAGGCTGTTCAGGAAAGTGGGGTAACTTCTAGAAATACAAAGGTGTCTGTGCAAAGAGGTCAGCACCTCACATCCAGAGGCTGGATGCAGACCTGTGTCCTGGAGTCAGTTGCTGGTCCCTTGCGCGCATGCAGCAAACCTTGACTGAAGGTCTGTATGTACCTGTGCTTGTCAAATGCAGGGCAGGCAATGTTTTTTACTATAAGGATTTCTCAAGGACTGTTCAGTTCCTTATATACTGGTGTGATATTGACCAGAGAATCCCTGTGACTGCCAGGGTCAAGTGCTTCCCATGACCCTGCTGTGGCATATTGCCCAACACATGCAAGCTCACCCCCAATCCTCAGGCATGATGAGATGAACATATGACCACACCCCATCCGGCTGGCATGGCATCTGGGCATGTCCCAGAACAGAGGCCCTGAAGATCCGGAGGGGAACACAATACCGTGTGCGACTGCTGCAGGTCAAGGTAGGAGGGTGCTTGCTTCTCCTAGAAGCTCTATCCCCAGGGATCAGGATGGGAGAGGTGCTGTAGCGCAAACCCCAACACCTGAATGAGGGGTCTCCCTCAAACTGAAATGACTTGTTAAGACACGTATGTGGTGGAGGTCAGAGGACAGCTTGCAAAAGTCAGTGCTCCCTTACAATGTGTGTCCTGGGCACTGAACTCAAGCCATCAGGGTTGGCATCAAGCACCTTTCTCCACTGCTCCATCTTACTCCACCTCCATGCCTTTAGTGGAAACCACTGTCAGTCATTTTCAGCCTATCTGTGAGATCCACTCGGTTTTTCTATTCTTTGTATGGTTCCCTGTGATGATGACTGAGCATCTGGGCTTAACATAGACAGGATGTGAACTAAAGGACAGCACAAGTCTTGTGTCCAGGACCCAAGAGGTTGAACAGGTCCTGCCGGGAATGGGAGTGTTTAGGGTGTAAGCTATGGATGTAAAGATGTTCCAGAATGCGAGAATGCTGGCACTTCCTTTTTAGAGCCTGCCACATTGGAATCTGTGTTCCGGCAGAGCACACCAGGGGAGTGACTTGGGTGGCAGTGACAGGAAAGAGTCTATAGGCGAGGGTACAGTAGGTGAGGCTCGCAGTAGAGTTCCCACCCTTTTCCTGCCCCAGATGTGCCCACAGGCAAAGGCTTTTGAGAGAAATGTGTGAATCTCACTGTCTCTGAACACTGAAAACTGTTCCTTTGGATCAGCTTTGGGTAACAGCTTCCCAGAGGCTGGTTCAAAACACACCAGGCACACATACATGTTCACAGGTGCAAAGGTAGCTGTATATGATTGGTGTATCTTGGAAGATGGGGGCGATTTTTAAGATGAAATGAACCAAAATTTTATGACCAATTCGGCTTCCTTTAATGAAGTCATTTGGGAAAGACAATCTCTTCTAGTTAATACTTTGGGGATGTTATTCGTGTGTGTATGCATGTGTGAATACCACGCGCATGTGAAAGTCAGAGGACTTGTTCGGATAACTATCCTCATCTTTCACCTTGTTTGAGGCAGGTCACTTTTGTTTGTCACTTTGGTGTAGACACCAGGCTAGCTTGTCCTCAAGATTTATTTATTTGTTTATTTACATGTGTAGGTTAGGGTGTGTGTGCATGTGCATGTGGAAGCTGGAGGTCAGCCTTGGGTATCATTTCTCAGGAGCTATCCATTTGTTTTTTGAGACAGGCTTTTCCTTCCTTCCTTCCTTCCTTCCTTCCTTCCTTCCTTCCTTCCTTCCTTCCTTCCTTCCTTTTTTCTTACAGGAACCAGGGTGTGGATGTGATGGCTAATGTTGGTTGACTAAACCTAGAATCAACTAAAACACAAGATTCTGGGCGATCCTGTGAGGAATTTTCTTTCTCTTTTAATTTGTTGGGGCTGGAGAGATGGCTTAGCGGTTAAGAGCACTGACTGCTCTTCCAGAGGACCCAGGTTCAATTCCAGCACTCACATGGCAGCTCACAACTGTCTGAAAATCCAGTTCCAGGGGATCTGACACCTTCACACCAATGCACATAAAATAAAGTTAAATAAATCATAAAAATTTTAAAAATGTATTTGTTTTTACTTTATGTGCATTGGTATTTTGGAGTTACAGACAGTTGTAAACTGCCATGTGGGTGCTGGGGATTGAACCCGGGTCTTCTGGGAGACCAGCTCTTCACCACTGAGCCATCTCTCTAGCCCCATAAGGAATTTTCCTAATCAGATTATTTGGAGCAGTAAGATTTACCCTAAATCTGGACCACACCAGAACACATAAAAGGACACTGAAGAAGAGAATCTTGGATTTTGTATGCTTGTCCTCACTCCTGCTGACAAGTTCATCCACCCTGTTACTGAGGCTGGTATTAAATCCAACTTCTTCAGGATTCCAACGTAGACTTGAGGACTCACAGCTCTCCGGGAATCCTCCAGGACTCCAACACCAGATTGTAACTGCTGAGACATACAGTTACGTGGACTGAACAGCTACCAGGTTCTCAGTCCTCAGTCTTTTGTCTGGAGACAGCCATTACTGGACCACAGGCTCTTAGCCATTCTAATAGATCCTCCACCCACCAACACCCATCCACACATGGATACATACATATATGTGTGTGTGTATATATATATACATCCTTTATATGTATATATATACATCCTTTATCATTTCTGTTCCTTTAGAGCAACGGTTCTTAACATGTGGATCGTGACCTTTGGGGGTTGAACAATCCTTTCAGAGGGGTCACACATCAGATATCCTGCATATTACATATCTACACTATGGTTCATAACAGTAACAAAATTCAGTTATAAAGTAACAAGGAAATAATTGTATGGTTGGGGTCACCACAACATGAGGAAGTGTACTAAAGGGTCGCAACATTAGGAAGGTTGAGAACCACTGCTTTTGTGAACTCTGACTTATACATTGGGTCTGGATGATTAGGCTACGTTGACTCGTGGCTGCCTTTGCCTCCACAGTGCTGGGATTGAAGGCATGAGCCACCAAAGCTGGGCTTTACATGGATGCTAGGAATCCAAACTTGGCTCTTCTTGCTTTGCTGCAATCATTTTAGTGACTGAGCCATCTCCGCAGGCCATGGGCATCCGTTTAACTTTTTTTTTTTTGATGTGTGATTTCTTTATGGCATTCATTCATATATATATATATATATACATATACATATGTATATATACATATACATATGTGTATATATGTATATATACATATACATATGTGTATATATATATATATATATGATTGTACGTTCTTCACATTTGCCTGGGGATTTTACTGTGGTAGCATTGTTTGTCTTTTTTCCCTCATGAACCTTTTACATGAATAACGACCTGACAGCCTGAGAAAGTGACAAGGTGAGCTGAACAAACTTTGCAAAGGCACAGCCAGGGCAAAGGGTGGAGGTCTCAACACAGGGTGACCCTAACAGGGCACATTAGGCGAATTTCACAGCAGGGGAGAGGAATTTGTAAAGGTGTAAAGTGCTCTCATTAACAAGGCGCTGAGCAGGTTGGGTGACTTCGCTGCAGATCAAACGCCAGCTGTGACAAGAGACTCAATTTCATCTTTCTGAAAATTACACCAAAAGACGAGCAGCTTGAAATACTCGGAGCTGGCGTTGTGATGGCATCAGGGCAGTAAGTGCTAGGCGTGCCCAGGAGACTACTTCGAAAGGTGACATTCTAGGATATTTAGCAACAGTGCAGCCTCCTCATTTTTCTTTTTGCTAACCATTAAGAGACTTCTAAGTTCTCGCTCCTCAAAGTGGGGTCCCAAGACTCACAGCCTCCACCTCCCCCGTGGGAGTCTGAGAGAAATACAGACCCTCCCACGACACTTTGGGCACACAGCATGCAAGCCCTGGCAGGTCCAATGTCTGCCTGGCCAAACTTCCCTGGGCTCCGCTTACCTTGGGGAAGGCGTCTGGCCACACCGAGGGGGATCCATAGTTGAGTAGAGCTTGCACCGTGCGGTGTTGCGCTGCCGGGGGCGCGCACGTGGCTGTTTGCAGTGCGCGCGCCAGCGGCGACGCGCCACCGTAATCGAGCGCGCCCGCGTCGGCGCCGTGCAGCAGCAGGAGCGTGCACAGACTGGGGCGCGCGCGGCCGCAGGCCTTGTGCAGCGGGCTGCGCTCGTCCTCGTCGCGCGCGTCTGCCGCCGCGCCGCCGCGCAGCAGGAGCGCGCACAGGCGCAGGCAGCGCGCCTGTTCGTCGGGGCTCCGTGTCGCCGCTCCGCACGCCGCGCTCAAGGCCGTCTCACCGCGGCTGTTCCTCGCGTCCACGCGCGCGCCGCGGACTAGGTAGAGTTGCGCGTGCTCGTCCAAGTCGTGCTGGGCCGCCACGTGCAGCGGTGTGTCCCGGCCAGGGCCGCACTCCAGCTGTACTGTCGCTCCATGTTCCAGCAATGCCTGCGCGCACCTGCGGGCAGGCCAAACAGGTCACCAGCCCGTGGTCAGCCGCGACCTGCCACCCACGGCGCAGGGGCACCGTCGGCGAGCTCCAGCCAAAGCCAGAACTTTCGAGCTCCAGGGCCAAGGCCACCCACTGCGAGACGAATAGAACTGAGACAAAACAAGATTATGGCAAGCCAGGGTGCCAGCCCCACCGTACACAAAATGAATAGGGACATTCGGTAAGCACCTAGATTTAGGATGAGAATGGCAACTACTTGGTGCTATTTGGGGAAGTAATGTCTACATGACAGTGTTCAGGGCGCTGGTCACTCGGACTTTATCTGGACTCGGTCCAAAAAAAAAAAAAAAAAAACCCTGGAGGTTAAGGTCTGGAGAGAACCCTTTAGATCAGGCTGCTCCATTTTTTTCCTGTGCAAGGCAAGCCTTGCCCGGAGACTGGGGCATCATCCTTACTTCAAGGGCACTGACTCAGACAGGCACCAGACCTTCTGCTTTGGAAGCATCAGGCAGAAGCGCACCCATGTCTACAAACGGAGCTACATACCCTTCCTCCTTGACCAAAGTGTGCGCTTTGGCTGTAACGCAAGTTTAGAGTTTCTGAGCCCCATGGAGGGTGGCTTCTTTCCCTGAGGAGGACAAATTCTGCTGTCTCTAGGCTCACCAGCTGAATTCAAGACTGCCTTTAACCCCAGACACCTGGGGAGAGCATCTTCCTTAGCTGTTCTCCTGTCCCCTGGGAGCAGCCCGCCTCCCTCTCCCCCTATCCCATTTTTCACTGGTGGCTGTTTGGACCATGTTAGATCTGGCAGCCTGGCCTTCGGGTGGGAAATGTAGTCTGCCAACCTGAGAGGAGGAAAGTTTCCACAGATCCTCCTCCAATGCCCCCAGTTTGTCTCCTGGGGCTGAGTCCCGGGATAGCGCCATCTCTTTATACTCCTGCTGGAGAGCAAAACACACCTGCCTCTGCTGGCAGTATTCTCCATCTCCACCCTAGTGAGCACGAGGCCTCGGCTCCTTCACATTCTCCTTCCGGTTTGGTTTCCCTTCCTCCGGCAGTGCTGTGGTAACCGCCCTGTCCTCATTTCCCTCTCTGGAGGACAGTATAGCCATCCACATTTTAAAATCAACCATTCCTCCCCATCTGGCTGCTGAACTCTGCTGGAGGAGGCAGGACCCTTCTTGGAGACTAGCTCTGGTTGGCCCATCTAGATCAGCACACAGCTCCCTCTGCAGTCCTCCAGTCCTCCAGTCAGGGCATGTCATTCCCCACTTCCCACCCACCTGGCTAGTGCCTTCTTGGGACACTCCAGCATGCTACCACAGCTCTCTGGAATCTGTTGGCCCCTGCCCCTCTCCATTGACTCAGGGGTCTACTCCAGCTCCACTGGGGGCGCTTTCAAGAACTCCCTCCCTTGCTGTCTCCAACAGTGGCTCCTGTTCCTGTGCCTGCTGGGATCAGTTTCCACATTTGCTCCTTCTGTTTCCCCCATGTCTGGTTCTTCCTGCCACCTTAGCATCCCCAGGGGAGGGCCTGTTTCTGTTTTCCGGTTGCCCTTTGTCATTTCTCTGTCCTCCCTCCTTCCTCCACTGTGACTAGTCTCTCAGCCTGCCTGGTGACACCATCACTTGACTTCCCCTTTCTCACCGTTCCCACTGTCACTGCCATTTGAGAGTCCCCCTTTTCTGGAATGTTCGGGAGTCTCCTAATTTGTCTGCTTCTCACCTACTAAGCTCCACACAACCCCGAAAGAATCTTCGTGGTGTGACGAGCCAGCAGATCCACACCTGCTTATGGCCCTGCCCTTTTCCCTGGGACACAGGTGCCACCTAGGCCAGCTCCCTTGAGCCTCACCAGATTCCCTTGCCAAGACCCCTCCTGCTGGGTTTCAGTTCTCTCTGTCCAAAGACAGACCCTAGGAGCACCCTGCGGTTGCATGCCCTCATGCCTGTGTGTGCACTTGTTCCAGGGACTCACTGACATGGCCACCAGCTTCCTATATCTTTCCTTCCTCTTCCTCTGGAAAGCCTCACTCTCAACGGTTGTGTCTCTGTATTGTCTTTTGCTTTGTGAGTATGTGACCAAGCAGGACACTCCCAACAAAACCGTATCATTGCATTTCCAGTGAGGGCTGGCGCCTTTGTCTCTTGTCTTAAAACTCTTGGTTCCTTGTGTGTAGAAAGTGTGTCTGACTATTGGGTGTAGTGCTGTGCCTAGCTCATTATCTGTATTCCCTGAAAGCCTGTTGAACAAATGCCTCTCGCTAACGACCATCTTTCAGCTCTCTATTGCATCGCTGCTGTTTTTCCTATTATTTACTTAACTGGGGCTCTGATCCAGATCATCCATCGAGGGTTTGGGGGCTGACAGCCGCTGCCCTGAAATGCATTTCTATTTCTTCCTAGGGACTCTCAGTATCTTTAATTCTCCCTTTGTGTTTCTCTTGCCTCCGCATCAGCAGTATCATGAAAAGTGGTCTGTCTTGGGTGAAAGATCTTTACAAACAACTACAGTGTGATGGGAAGCATCCTTTGGGAAGAAGGTACCCAGCTAAGAAAGGATGCAAATTTTACAATCAGAGTGCTTTGCTTTGCTTCCTGCCTGGCTCTCTGGGAGGAATTTTGAACGGTGCAGCGGGAGGTTAGAAATCAAGGGCTCTGTCTCATTTTGTCACCGAGCCTAGAAAACATTACAAACATTTTCTCCTACTTTTTTTTTTTTTTAAGCAGTGCAGCCTCCAAAGATAGAGGGAGAGTCCTCGGCTTGATGGGCTAATGGCAGGTTGCTGTTGCTGCACAGGGACAGAATGGGAATACTGGCCCGCACCCGGTAGGGTTACAGATGCCCAGCTTTTCTGTTTGTAATGGAGAGCTTAATAGGCTAGCCCTTGGTGCTTTATAATACTGGGCAGTGGCTGGAGATGCAGAATCACAGGCTGGAGAGAGAAGCCACAGGACAAATTGGTGGGGGCACGTCTCTCTCAGCATAGGTCAGGCGGTCATTAAAAATGAAGGCGTGCTAGCCTAGGTAATGACACACACAGATCTGCCCGTGGATGCATGGAACCGTCAGGCTACAAGGCACACTGACAGTACCGTCTTAAAAAGCTACCAGTAAAGAACATGTTTGAGGAAGCCTGGAATTGTACAGGGAGAAGTGAGGTGACCTCAGTGTGTGTGTGTGTGTGTGTGTGTGTGTGTGTGTGTGCGCGCGTGCGCGCACGCGCGCGCTGTGGTGATGAGGGCCTTTGGTTTCTTCTCACTGACTTACATTTTCAAAATTTCTAAGACAAGTTGGAGTAAGAGCTCGGTGTAAGAACAACGGGTGCTGTTAATTGCAAAGCTGCCCCGCCCCCCATCAGCCCCAGCAACAGCCGGATTATGAGAATGTCCCTCTTTCCAGGTTTTCAGAACACTCTAGAGGTTTCCAGGATGTCTCTGAGAGCAGCAGGAGTTTGGGACTCCAACTATGACAGGCAGAGAGAAGAGGGCTGATGGTGAAGGCAAAGAAATGAGTGCCGGTTTGGGGGACTTTCTGCATCCCACCCCAGGACAAAACCACTTCTTCAACAATTTATCATTTTCACGCCACATCTGTGCTTGTGGTGGCTTCAGTGAAAAAAATGTTCTCCCATAGGCTCATGCATTTGAATATCTAGTTCCTGGTTGGTGGGGCTGGAGTGTAGAAGTTTTAGGTGGAGCCTCGGAGGAAGAACGTCACTGGAGGTGGGCTTTGAGAGCTCATAGGTTCACCCCACTTTCAGTTTGCTTGACTGGCTTCCTCCATGTGGCTGAGATGTCATCTCCTGCTCCTGTTCCTGCTGCCATGCCGTGCCAGCCTCACCATATGGACGCCCCTCCCCCTCTCTGGATCCATAAGCCAAAATAAACTCTTCCGTGTGTAAGCTGCCGTGCTCAGGGTGTTTTAGTAAAGAAACAGCAAATTGCTAATTCAGTGGTCCAGTGCAAGAGCATCTCTCAGGCCTTCAGAGGCCTGCGGGGAGCACCGCTGGGGCTGAGCCCTGAAGGCTAAGCTGGGACTTGGTAAGGGAGTTTTCTGGTAGCCGGCTAGACCGGCAGAGTCAGAAGGGCCTGGGGGTGGTACATTCACTGCTGGGAGCCAAGGGTAGTGCTGTCACCTGGGCTCTCAGAAGAACACGGACTCCATCTCACAGGGATTAAGACACTGCCTAGTCTTGAAAGCGTCTGATGCAAAGAAGCTTGGACAGACACTGACCCCTTTCCCCTTGCCCTACCTCAATCTTCACTCCTGTCAATGACAATGACCGCAGAGATAAGGGCAGCTGCTCCAAGATCTAGGGGACAGCAAAAGATAAAGGCCCTTACCTAAAAGCAGGGGTGAACAGAGCAAGGGCAACAAGAGCTATTGATTGCATCAGGGCCATTTTGTCTCACCCCATAGCAGAAGCCTGAAGGGCTCACTTCCTGCACATGGCTGCGGCCCCACTTAGCATTCCCTGCAGACCATGGCTATTACTAGTCACCCTCTGGCAGAAGGTCCAAGCACCTCTTTGCTCACCTGTGCCCTGCCTGCCTGCTCAGCCTCCACGATTCCTGTGCGTTCCATCTAGACAGTTCTCGTCTGTGCCTCAAGGTCGCCATGCTTCCGCAAAGCCCTTTGGGTGGGTGGTACCTGAGTTGGAAGGCCTTTTGGCATCTTCAGCACTTCGGTTTGTTTTCTTTTAATATTTTATTGATTTTATTGTTGTAAGTGTGTGTGTGTGCGTGCATGAACATGTGCCAGGGTATGCATGTATGCATGATGCATGTGGAGGCCAGAGGACACCTCTGTAGAGTCAGTGATCTCAGTCCTCCTTTATGTGGTTTCCCAGGATGGAACTCAGGTTATCAGGCTTGAGTGACAAGTGCCTTTACCCGTGAGTCATCTTGCTGGCCCATGTACTTTTTTTTTTTAAATTGTATTTATTCACTGCCATAACTCAGTATTGCAGATGCATGAGCCTTAGAAGACCAGTGACTTCCAGAAAGTCATGTAGCCAGGAAGTGGCAGAGCAGAGTTCTTGGTTGTTTCATTTGTCTTCCAAGTTCTCAGTCACACCATCCTCTCTGTTGCATCTTCCCATTGGGTACCAAATTGGTACTTCATGACCATGCTTATGCATGTACAATGGCTGTCCTGGGGGATTATGCTGGAACCAAGGATTCCCATCACCTAGCGTTTCTATGTCTCTTCTATGCTTAGATCTGTCTGTATGCCCAGTTAAGGTTGCCTATAGAGTGAGGTCATAACACGTGGGGAGCCTGGGATGGGCTGTCCTATCCAGCCTAGGTATGAGGCAGGTTACTCATTAAGGTTTGTGTGTTATGATGTGCACATGGCTATGCAATTGCTTTGTAATGAACTATAAAATAGCCCAATTGATTAATTTATTAGACTACCTCCTTGCCAGAGGTGTGTCTTTATAATTTGTTTAGCATCTTTGATGAGCCAGAGAGTTTTCTGGGCACGTTCCCTAACTCCACTAAGAATGTGTGTGTGTGTGTGTGTGTGTGTGTGTGTGTGTGTGTGTAGAAGCCAGAAGCAGGTGTCTTCCTCTGCTACTTACGTTTGGAGTCAGGGTCTCACTAAAGATGGAGCTCATCCATTGACTGGGTTGGCTGACCAGTGAGCTGTGGGAATCTATCCATCTCTGTTACTCCCAGCACTGGGGTTATAGACAGAAGCCACTACATCTGGAGTTTATATGGGTGATGGGAACCCTAACTTGGCCCAGGTGCTTGTGGGGCAGGCATTTTACCCACTGATCCACTTCCTCTGAACACTGAGCTTTGAAAAAAATAATTGATGGAACCCACGCCTGATACTGCTCAGGTGACCACGAACCTGACAATTGGTCTATGGACTTGGGAAAACCAAATACGACTTGTTTTACATAAAGAAATAGAGAAACAATAAAATAACTCCTAACAATCTGCTATACCCATAGATCAGTGTCTCTTGCTCAGCCATCATCAGGGAAGCATCCCCCTGCAGTAGATGGGAACAAATACAGAGACCCACAGCTGGATAATGTGCAGAGAGTGAGAGATCTTGGAATGCCAAATCCTAAATGGAACATGTCCATCAAACCTCTCCCTTCAGGGCTCAGGGAACTTTGTGGAAGGCAAGGGTGGAAAACTTGTAAGAGTGAGTGGGGATGGGTGACATCAAGGAGCAGCACCTTCCTGACACAACAGGACGGACACACATATGAAACCACAGACAGTGGCTGCATGCAGAGTCTGCTTAGGTCCAAGCCAGATGGGGTCTCAGCACTGAGGAGCAGATATAATCTCTCTTCCCTAGCCAAAAAGCTATCCCCAACTGATCACTGCTTGCAAAGGAAAAATTAATTTTCTCTAGTGGAGTCTCACTGCGTCTATAAACCACACTTAAGGACAGTCTCTATGCCCAGCAGTTGGTGGACAATTCACAATGAACTCATTTTGGGAGGGTTTTTTTTTTTTTTTTAAATCTCATGATGCTTTGTTTGGGCATTTAAAAAACCTTGCTGGTCTTTTGCTTACATATGATGTTTTCTGATTCTGTGTTTTTATGGGTTTTCTCTGTGTCTCTGGCTGTGTTTATGCTTCCTGTGCTTTTTCTTTTTTTCTGTTTGTTTTATTCTATTGCTCTTTATTTGCCTTTTTTTTTTCTAAAGAGAGAGACCTCCTCTGTCATGCAGAAGGCTACACAATAAGCATCGTGTCCAGGAGCATGGAGGTCTCAGAATCATGGTATTGCCTATGTCCCTTCTTGAAGTGAGCACGGTGAAAAACGGGCTGCAAACAGGGCCCTGGGGAAGGTACCAGAAGCTGCAAGGCTGGATCTGGACAGAAAGCATGGTCTGGAAGCTGTGTGTGTACCAGCCTTTGGGAGAGGGACCCTGAGGAGAGGAGGAGAGAAAAATCCTGCTCTGTCTTCCAGTGAAGCTGCTAGAGAAAGGTTACCTCCCACTGACCGAATTCCAGCCAGCTTGGCATGAAGGACGGAAAACCACACCCCTAGGCTAATGGAAGAGCAGTTCCACCTAATTTCTCTGGACCTTCTGCCAAGGGTCTTCTTTGGGGACTTATTATTCGCCCGTTCCATTTTCCTTCCTCCCCCTTCCTCTGGGGATGCACGAGGGTTCCCAGTAGAGAAAGCCAGTGTGAGTGGACAGCCTTCAAGGCAGAGGAAGCAGGAAGTGCCTGCTTGGCCATTTGCAGCATCAGGGTCTCCCTTGGGCCCATGGCTGCTGCTGTGTTTTCTGGTGTTGGATGGTTGCAGTGAATGGTGATATCTGTGGGCCAACTGTCCCTAGATTACAGACCTCCATGCCTTGGCAAATGGAGGCACTATTGAGCAGAAAAAGAATTGCAAAGATCGGCTGTTTTTTTTTTTTCTCACACAAGGCCCACCAGATAACTTCTGACTTTCTAGAAACTTCTCTAGCGTCCCTTCTTCCAAAAGAGATGAACAACAATTCTCTCCCCCAATTCTTTTGCTCCTTCTCTGGTCCCAATACTCTGGATGAAGAGGAGAGCCAAAGGCATCAGAGCAAGAGGCGAGGAAAAAGGCAGGGATGGGGAGAAACTGATGATGCAGGGGTGGGGAGAAACTGATGATGGGGTGGGGAAAGGATTCTGAAGTGAAAGCCACACAGGGAACCGCCTAGATCCTGCGACTGCACCGGAGTGGACGCTGACGAGAGAATCCACTTGATAACCACTGCCTCAAAGCTCTGCCTAAGGACAGCCTCTGCCTGTCACTCAGCCATTGCTGCCACAGGCAGCTGCCATTCTGGTTTCTCTCACACTGTCTAATTTTGTCTCGGTATCTGTTCTGGTTTTGTGGCTGTCTTTGCCCCCACGCCATTTGGCACACAAAGCAAACCGTTCTGGTTTTTCCTATGGAGCTGTATTCAGGTGCGCAGTCGACCTCATTTTAAGTACAGTCTTGTTAGTGTCCGCAGGTGTTTGGGTGCCTTGACTTCCTGATCATTCTGTATTCAGAATGCCACGATTATCTTTGTATTCATCTTCCTGTGGACATGGGCCCTCATTTTCCTTACCTAGAGCCCGAGAGACAGGTAACAGGTGGGTCCATATTTAATGGCAGTTTCCCAAAGAGACTGTGCCATTTCCACACACCCCAAAAGCGGTGTAGGCAAGTTCTAGTCGCTCCACTTTCTCACCAACGTTTGCCATTGCCAGGGTTTTGTTTGTTTTGAATTGTAATCAGCACGAAATGGAGACTATTTTATTTACATGTCCTTGACAACCAGTGCTGTTTAGTGTCTTTTATGAAGTGTCTCCCAAGGCTGTGCTCCAGAAGGAAGAGCTTGGATTTGGTCTGGTTTCTAGGTGACAAGATGCTACCTGGGAGTGTACTGTTTAGTTCTGCCCACTTGATACAAAATAGAGTGAAGGCATCTGGGAAGGGAGACGTCAGCTGAGAAAATCCTCCATCAGACAGACCTGTGGGCAAGTCCGTGGGTGCTGGGGAACGTTATTTTCAGGTGTGTGACTGTTGTTTACGCTGCATTTGTTTAACTCTGTGAAGCTGTGCTACTGTGTCTGTCTAAAACACCTGAGGGTCTCGTAAATAGCTGAACGGCCAATAGTGAGGCAGGAGCAAGGACAGGAAGGGCTGGCAGACAGGATAAATCGAAGGAGAACTCTGAGAGAAGGAGAACGAGGAGCAAGAGAACAAGGAGAGGAGGACATTGGGGCCAGCCACCCGGTCACACAGCCAGCCACGGAGTAAGAAGGAAAGTAAGACATACAGAATTAAGACAGATAAAAGCCCAGAGGCAAAAAGTAGTCAGGATCATTTAAGACAAGAAAAGCTGGCAAGAAACATGCCAATCTAAGATCGGACATTTATAATTAAGAGTAAGCCTCTGTGTGAGATTTATTTGGGACCCCAAAAGAGTCCAAAGGATAAAACATCACACAACATATGGGGCCGTTTTCTTATTTAATGATTGATGTGGGAGGGCCCAGCTTACCTGGGTCCTAGGTAGGATTAGAAAGAAGAGTAAGCAAGCTCTGAGAGAAAGCCAGTAAGCAGGATTTCTCCATGGTCTCTGCCTCAGTTCCTGGCCTCTTGATTCCTGCCTTGAGTTCCCGCCCTGACTTCCTTCAGTGATGGACTGTGACCTTTAAGCCCAGGAAACTCACTCCTTTTCAAGTTGATTTTGGTCAGCGTTTTATCACAGCCACAGAAAACAAAGGAATACAGGGAGGAGGGGAAAGTTGAGGACACCTGCCAGTGATGCCCTCAAGGGGGCGGAGCCTGTGGTGGAACATGATTGTATAGTAACCATGGAGATGAGTGGACCTAGTTTGGGACACAGGCAGGACTGGAGAGGCTTTGTCAGTGTCCCGTGTGGCACCACACTGGCACAGTACCAGCCCACCCTGTGCTTCAGTTTCCTAATCTTCAGACGGGGCACGGTCATGTCTTTCAGGGCCAAGAAGCTTCTAGGAAATAAAACGCTTGAGAGTACTCAGGAAGGACAGAGTTCTCCAAAGAGCAAGCCAAATGGGGTACCCTAAGCCTACTTTTTTGAATATTCCCCAAGATGCCTTAAATTTATGTTAACTGAGATTTCCTTACTGTCTACTTGATAGGCACTGGAGTGGGCTACTGACTGGATTGCATATCGGGGCCCACAAGCTGTGGGCGAGGCTTCGGCAGCTAGATGGGGGCTGTTGTTTTGGAGCTGGGAGTCTGAACCATCCTCCCGCTAAAACCCTGAACAGAACAGCTTTGCTTCTTATTTTACTTCAGAGAAAGTGCAGCGGCTTCTCCATATGTGTAGATCCCAGAGCCACAGATTGAAACAATTGTGGATTGCAAATATTTGAACAAAAATTACATCTGTTCTAAGCATGCGCAGATTGGCCCCCCCCCCCGCCCCAGCCATCATCACTAAACGATGCAGCTCACTGAGGGTTTACGCAGCATTTACATTGCGTTAGGCATTCTAAGGATCTGGGGGTGATTTAAAATACGCTGGAGGTTATGTACGACTTCTGTTAAAATTTGAGACTGTTTCCTATATCATCACATTCTGGGTACCCATGGATACCGAGGAATGCCTGCCTGCCGTTTCCCTCCGTTCAGATAGTCCCACCTGCCAGGCTCGAACTGGAGCAGAATTGCTTAATGATTTCCCTTCAATGATGGCTGCCCCTCCTAATCAGCCGCGTTCACAGGTCCGATTCTGACTTATGAATTATCTTTCACTTAGCTGAACTGACACACCTGGAACAAAAAAGTGAGCCGGTGTGCTTCTTATTAATACATGTCACAGAGAAAGCAAGTCATCTTGACTTTGCTGCGATAAAGACAGGTAGAGCCAAGACCAAGAATCCGGACTCTAGAAGTTGGCTGTGGTTTTAATCGCTAAGGGTAAAAAGAAAAGAGAGGCTAGGGTCAAGGGGGACTCTGTAACAAACAGGGCGAGGCTGGCGTGCAGCCTGCAAGGCAGGGAACAGAGGAACTTTCCTGGGATTTTTCTTTTTTGGAAAAAAAGTCTCTTCAAACAACCACTAGATTAAAGGTCTCATATCCCTTTTCGTGTGCTGAAATTCCGAATTCTGAAGCTTGCTGGTTGGAAGGAAGCACAGATAACTTTTTTTTTTTTTTTAAATCCCAAGAACTCAGAGACTCAAAGGTTTTCAATTCCTGTGCCCATGGAGAATTGCTGACTGAAAGGGGATGGGGGCAGAGCTGGGTCCCTTGGTGTGGGGACCATTGTTAGAAGAGCGAGGGAATGAAATGGCTCTCTATGTGGGTCAGCGACCTTCTTGCTACTGAGAGGTAAAAAAAAAATTAAGGATGACCTAAAATTGACTATGTATAAAAGATCCTGGAGAAAGTAGCTCTTTCTTGTCAAAGTGATAATGTTTATAGTCCCTGAAGCCAGACCTTCTTAGAGTCTGGCACTTAAGAGGACTTTTTGGAGCAGAAAAGTCTGGTTGCACTCACAAGTTCTTTCTGACATCTATTAACTTTTTATCCTCCAAGGTAGCAGCCTACGTTATTGTAGAGATTGCAATGGAGTCCGCCAGTGTTTTCAACTCGATCATTGACACTGGAGGGGTTCTAATCATTCTGCCTGAAATTCTGGTTTAGTCATCATTTAACTTAAACTGCCTCCCCCACATCCCATGCCAACGATTTACATGGTACAAGACTCCCAAATTATGTGGTCAAAGGGAAAGTTCACACAGAGAGAAACAGAAGAGAAAATGACTCAGACGAAACAAGAGGAAGGCAGAGGAAAGGAGATCTGAACTAGCATCATTCTGTACTGAGATGTGTTCAGCGCACAAATGAAGCAATGCCCTAGACGTGCATGGTGCTTAAAAGCTATCTGGAACCAGGAAGCGATCTGGTTTCTGTCTGGTGCAAAGGCTGAGCAATGCTACTGGCTGGTATCAGATTTCAGAGTCTTGATCTAAATGCTAACTTTTGGTTTATCATAAGGTCTGCTCTCAGGGATTACAGTATTTTCTGCTCTGAGTAGGCCCTGCATTCTCACTTCTTAGTAAAATATTATAAAATAAAGTATAAAAGAAGCCACCTTTTAATTTAACAGTCATTTCAGGTTCACAGGACTGTTGTCGAGGTAGGGCGAAGAGCTCACAAATCCCCTTTATCTAGCTCTCCCTCAAGTTAAGATCTTGGGTTGTTATGGGGCATATGTCACATTAGGAACTAACATTGGTACGATTTGATGAACTACTGGTAATAAAAGTGGTGATTGGGTTTGGCTCTCCCACTTCATATCCATGTTCTGCATTAGGATCCAATCTAGGGTACTCCGCTGCATTTGAGTTCTCTAACTTTCATTCTGAACAAGACACAAGTAAATAATATATGTGTGTCCTTAGAGGTCTGGGGTAGGGTAAATACTACACATGGAATATCATCAAACAGATTGTATTTTCTCCTGGAACATGCTATACTCTGGAATTTTGTTCTTGACGAAGGACAGCCCAGCAAATGAAAAGTCATAGATGGCCAACAAAAGTATAGAGTAAGGGAAGAAACAATAAAACCCCAAATTAAATGGAAATAGTGTTTCGATCTCCATAAAATAAATATGGCAATTATACCACTGATGGGAAGACCTGCTGTGGGTGGAACCATTCAGTAAGTGTGGACTTAAAACGAGAGAGTGGGTGGATCCAAGAGAGGAACACAGAGGAATCCACCCTGCCTCCAATGAGGTGAGTGGCTTTATCCGCCGTGCTCCTGTTGCCATGAGGTTGTCTCAGACCCAAAGCAATGGAGTCAGGTCAGTGTGGACCAGAAGCTTTTGACACCACAAACCCAAATGAATCCCTTAAGTTGTTTATGTAAGATGTTTGTCATTGCGATGGAAGGTCTACTGAAATATGAAGTCACGGTTGTCAACACATTTCTAAACTTGATAAGTATGTATTATCAATTGCTTAAATTGAGAAGCAAATAGAAATTCCTGAGTCTGGACAGGGAGGACAGCAGGTTTCTTACTGAAGGGATACAGGCTATAAAACAGAGGAATTGCTTTCTCCCCTGCAACCTCCGAGTTGCACAAAGGTGGAGGCTCGAGTGGGTTCAAGATTCAGCCTCACCCATAATCCACCGCCATGGCAGAGGAAGCCATTGCTGCTGGAGGTGTAATGGAGGTCAGTACTGCTCTACAAGAGGTGCTGAAGACCGTCCTAATCCACGATGGGTTAGCACGTGGCATACCCAAAGCTGCCAAAACCTTGGATGAGTGCCACGTCCATCTTTGTGTACTTGTACCCAGCTGTGATGAGCCTATGCATGTCGAGTTGCTGGAGGCGCATTGTGCTGAGCACCAAATCAACGTAATTAAGGTTGATAACAACAAGAAACTAGGGGGATGGGGAGGCCTCTGTGAAACTGATCAAGACGGGAAGCCACGGATAGCGGTTGGTTGTAGTTGTGTAGTGGTTAAGGATTATGGCAAAGAATCTCAGGCCAAAGTTGTCAGCGAAGACTACTTCAATGCAAGAAATGAATCAATAAAAAATTTGGCTCATTAAAAAAAAGGACAGTGGATCTGATCTGTGTGTCTAATGTGCAGGTAGAATGAGGGGAGAAGCAGAGAGGAAGATAAGAAGACAGAAGAATGGGAAGGAGTGTGAGAGAAGAAAGTCCAAGTTGTTGGCCCAGAATTCCTAACCAGCATAGATGCCTTTCAAACACTCAGAATAAATAACTATGCTCAAACAGCAAACACTGAGAGCGCTCACCAGCAGCCAACTCTCAGCGCAAGAACCGCTGAAGGAAGTCCTTGGAGGAGAAGCAAAATGAGAACTTATGAAGTCCTGGATATCCACAGAGTGATGAAAAAGACAGAGCACCTATATAAATAAAAGTGAAATCTAGTTTTACACTATTTCAACATATTTAGTAGATAGTTAGCTGTTAAAAAGCAATAGCAATGTATTGTGGACTTAAATATAAGTAAAGTGTAAGATGCCAATAGCACAGAGAACAAGAAGGGATAAATGGTCATGAGCCCTTAACCCCAGCATTCAGGAGGCAGAGGCAGGCGGATCTCTGAGCTTAAGGCTAGCCTGGTCTATATAGTGAGTTCCAGGACAGTGAGGACTATATAGAGAGACCCTGTCTCAAAAAACAAAAAAAATGAACATAATCTCATAAGCTGGGCATGCTGGCATACGTACATTATCTCATAAGCTGGGCATGCTGGCATATGCACATTATCTCATAAGCTGGGCATGGAGGCATAGGCACATTATCTCAGCAGTTGGAAGGCGGTGGCAAAAAGATCAGAAGTTCAGAGTTATTCTTGGCTACATAAAGAATCTGAGGCCAGATATGTGAGACTGTCTGCAAACAAATCAATAAACAATTAAAGTTTGAAAGTCTGGTTCAACAGCAGTCAACACCTATCTTAATATTTCCTTTATTCTTTCTCCTGACCATGGATGAGACTTTTGGCTTGCTTCTTACAGATACTCTATTGAAAAAGATACAAGAATTTTTTTTTCTACAGTAGGTTAAGTAAATTGTGACTTCTCCCTTGCGAGAAGACTCTTGTCTTCTCAACTTGCATACTTGGATGAAGCAAGCTGCCACTCTAGAAAGGTCTCCGTAGCAAAGGTTATGGCTTGAGTGTTTGTGTGTCTCCAAGATTTACCTTGAAATTCAATGCTCAGTGGAAAAGTATGAAGAGGAAATGGATGGACGGTAGGAAGCGATTAGGTCTTAAGGTCTCTGACGTCACAGGTAGAAGTGGCGCTAATAAAAGGCCTTGAGGGATGTGAGTTCATTGCTTCCACCTCTTCTACCTCGTATGCCACATGACTGTGCAGAAGCAAAGGTTAATGCTGGAAGCAGATGGAGCCCTCCTTAGAGCTGCATCTGCTGGTGCCTTGATCTTGGACCTCTCAGCCTCAGAAATGGGGGAAATAAATATATGTGATATGTCAACTACACGACCCAAGAGATTTTGTTGCAGCAGCAGGAATGGACTGAGGCATCAAGGAACTGAATTCATCAACAGCCAGTGAGGATGGAGCCCTCCCAACCCAACAGTTCTTAAGGCATTGGATTCTGCCAGTAACCACTGCATGGGTTGTCACAGGTTTTCTCTAGTTGGCTATTCAGATGAGACCATAGGCCTTTGTGTTCTCTACAGTGCAGTCTTTTGAGAGGTCTGGGAAAAGAAAACCTGACAAAACAAAGTCCAAACTCCTGACCCCCAGAAATTGTGAGATAATACATGCATTTTCAAAGAGTTAATTTAAATCTTATGTGTAGGTGTAAGTATCTGCGTTCTTGTCTGTGTATTACATTTATGCCAGGTGCCCTTGAAGGTGAGAAGAGGACATTGGGTCCTCTGGGGCTGAAATTATGATAGTTATGAGCCACCATGTGGGGTCTGGGGACCGACTGAGACTTCTCTGCAAGAGCAGTCAGCATTCTTAACGGCCGAGCCATCTCTCCAGTCTTTAAATGTGTCATCTGTGCTGCTACACAGCAGCAACAGAACTCATGAGATGTGAAATGCTAACACTAGTCCGAAGAGAACCATACCGATGCCAAAGGAGCTATTTTAAGTGATTTCTTTTTATTTTTTTAATTTTTGAAATGAAAATTTACTTATATAATTTCTCCCTTCCCTTTCTTACTCCAGTCTCTCTCATGTATCCACTTCCATGCTCTCTCTCAATGTAAATTCATGATCTCTTTTTCTTTTTTTACACACACACACACACACACACACATGCTCACATACATGGGAGAGAGTTCTAAATATGGAAATATAACCTGCTCAATCTATATAAAATTACTATCTATCTATCTATCTATCTATCTATCTATCTATCTATCTATCTATCTATCTATCTATATGATTCGAGGGCCAGTCACTTGATACTGAATAAGCACTTGGGGGGATCGTCCCTAGGGAGGACTATTTTTCCTGCTCTCCAAGTAGCTATTTTTAATATCAGATAAGGTAGAGTACAAAGCAAAAAAGATCACTAAAGATTAAGAATGCCATTTCATTGGGTCTAGAGAGATGGCTCAGTGGTTAAGAGCACTGGCTCCTCTTTCACAGGACCCAGGGTAAATTTCCAGCACCCGTGGTGGCTCACAACCATCTGGGACTCCAGTCCCAAGAGATCCAGTGCCCCTTTCTAGCCTCTGTGGGCGTGGCACACACACAGCACACAAGGATACATTCAGGCAAACAATCATCCCATAGAGTTTAACTCCCTCTTCAGTAATCTGAACCAGGGAGAAGCAGGTGAACCAGATACACAGAAGTAGTAACAGGCCTGGGGAGCTTGATGCTGTTATTGACTTTCCTAGAGTGTTAAATCCCCCCCTCCCCTGCCAAAAGCAGATTCATTTTTAAAGGACAGGGGTGCATTTACCATGAGAGAAATAATTTTTGATTATAAGATAAGTCTCAATGAATTTATAAAGTTGTGCACAGTAAATTTTCAAATGCTTTTGATTAAGTTGGGAGGCAGAGGCACGTGGGTCTTGCGAGTTTAAGCTCAGTCTGTTCTACCTGGAGAGGTTCTGGCCAGCCAGGGCTACGCAGTGAGACCAGGACTTAATGAAATAACAGTAAAGATAGTATATAGGAGGACATGTAGAGCCCTAAAAGCCTGCATTTGAACATAATATTCAAACCAATAACATTAGCATACATTTAAAGAAATTAAAAAAGATAAGCAAATAAAACTCAATGCAAGAAAGAAAGGAAAGCAAAAAATAATAGAGAGGAGACAAAAAAAATCTCAAAAAACAAAACAAAAAAATAGAGGTCAATGAAATTACAAACAAAACTTATGGGGCCAGGCAAATACTAACATCATGAATAAGAGCGGGTCAATGAAATCAGAAGCAAAACTTATGGGGGTGGGACACACTCCGAAATCATGAGTGACAGAGGAAATAGGACAGAATCCACAGCCAGTCAAAGAAAAATAAGGGTCAACCTCATGCCAACAGATTAGACAACTTAGCCGAAAGTGAGAAACTCTGTGAAAGCTTGCTTAGAAAGATAAACAATCTACTTCTGTTTAGGAAAGAAGCTGAATTCATAGTTAGAAACCTCTTGCCAAGAAAACGCCACATCCAGATAGCTGTGGTGGAGAACTGCACCAAACACCTGAGACAACTTAAAATCTAGAAAATGAAGAGGGAGAAGGGACTGCTTCTCAGTTCATTAGTGAGATTATATCAGTGATGCTTAAATCAGTCGAAGATGGTGTAAGACAACCATAGATTAGTATTTCTCATGAAAATAAGAATAGGCATTTAAAATATCACAGCAAATTAGAACCTGTTATTATCTATCTACCTATCTTCCAATCATCATATCGACTGACTATCTATCTATCTATCTATCTATCTATCTATCTATCTATCTATCTGCATATAGTAATCCATGAGTGTAGTTAATAATCCCAGGAAAGCAAGGTTGGTGTATTATCTGAAAATTAGTGTTAAGAGACCAAAGTAAGGTCATATTCACATATAAAGAAACTTAAGCAGGGCAGGCTCCAAAAAGCCACAGAGAAACCCTGTCTCATAAAACCAAAACATAAACAAATAAAAAAAAAGAAACTTAAGAAAACTCAGTGTCCCTACATAATACAAACTCTCAACAACCTAAGAATAGAAAAGAGTGCTTTGTCTTTTAGAAAGGTAATCTGGAAGAGCTTCTTAACGGTGGACGACATTAAATACCATGCTCTAAGGCAAGGAACAAGGAGAACCGACTCTTCATCACTTCTCCCCAGAACTGCACTGGAGGTTCCAGTCAGCGAATTAAGTGTGAGAACGAGGATTCAGATCGCAAAGAAAGCAGACCCGAGCTGCTGGCGGATGATATAACTGCCTGCATAGAGAGCCCATGAACTTGTGAAAGCCTTTAAGAAACCGGTGAGGCCACTGAGACGGAAGGCTACAAGGTCGCCACACAAAAACAGCCAGTTTCATATGGTAGCTGCACAAGATCAGAAATCAAAATCAAAATACCTTCCACATTGGCATCAAAACTACGAAATGCTACTAGCTGTCACAGTGCGACTCTAGTTTCCTGTCTGCTACTACGAGAAAACACACTGACCAAAAGCAGCGTAAAGTAGGGTAAGGTTTATTTGACTTACACTTCCAGGTCATAGTTCATCATGGAGGAAAGCCAGGGGAGGAACTCAAGTAAGAACTTGAAGCAGAAACTATTGCTCTGTGCTGCCACACCTACAGGGTCATGCTCGGCTGGCTTTCTTATGCAGACCAGGGCCACCTGCCTAGGGATGCTGCTGCCCACAGTGGACTTGGCCCTCCTGCATCAGTTCACAGTCAAGACAGTCATCCACGGGCATGCCTGCTAGCCAGTGCGCTTTGTGCAGTCCCTCAGTTGAGAGTTCCTTCTCAGGTGACTCTAGGCCAAGTCAAGGTGACAAGGTCAACTAGGGCAGTGGACCTGGTGGACATTTGGGACCAGCTCTCAATAGCAGAGGCAGGAAGATCATGAATTTGAAGCCATCTCAAGCTATTTAGCAGTATCCTCTCAAGTCAATCAGCAAGCAAATATGTATGTGTGCATACATATGAATCAGGAATAAATCTTATATAATATTTGTAAGCCCCCTTCACTGAAAACTACAAATCACAGTTGGGAGAAATAAAATATGATCTAAATAAATAGGAGGGTTAATTTATCCATATGTTGGAAACCGAAACGTAAACATTTGTTTTTGGTGTTTACTGTCTCCAAACTGATGTATATGCTCAGGGCAGCCCCAGTCAAAACCCAGCAGGCTGCATGTAGGAGGTGCCCAACTGAACCTAAAATTCAAATGACATGCAAATGAGCTGTAATAGCCAAAACAACACTGAAAATAACATTTGAGGATTTACTCTTATCTTAAGGTCCACTACACAGTCGTAACCGTCAAGGCAGTGTTGCATGGATCTAAAAATAGATGAATAGATCCATAAACTAGAATAGAGACAAAGGGGGGTGGCTCTTCCATCCTGACCACTGTGTGTGGCCATATTGGCTGATTGCTGAGATAGTCTTAGTGGAACACCCCGCTGTCTTCTTGAATCCTCTGGGGAGCCACCACAAGGCCACTTGTTTCCCTAACGGCAATCATGGGGCAAGTTCCTGTCCTGTCCTTGGTTCTGAGGAGCTATGGGGCTTCTTTCCTTGCTCCCTTTAGATCAGAGAGAGCTACAGACGGAAGCTGCTCAGGGCAGGTCGAGTCCAGATCTGGTTGCTCGCAGTGGAATACCCTTCCCCTCACACTGGCGGGCATTCATCTCTTTGATCTAGAGACGAGGACTGTGGGAAGCTGCCACCCATGGCAGCTCTTCCTCTCAGTGCTTATACAGCAAGATGGCTTGTGGCGCTGTTATGGTTTAAACCAGTAAGACTGCGTCTTGTCTTGTGTGTACTTGGCATGAGAGTCTATAAATGACCCCAGATATGATTTGTGTATGTGTGTGTGATTGTCTGTGGAGTCAGAGATCAGCCTTGGGTGTTATTCTCTAGGAACTGTCCCCAACCCTCCTTTTTTGGACAGAGTCTTTTATTGGCCTGGAACTCACTGAGTAAGCTAGGTCGGCCAGCCAGCGAGCACCAGGCATGCATATGCCTTTGCCTCCCCAGTATAAGTGAGTGCCAGAGCATTTGGAGGGAGGAAAGGGAATGAGAAAATTACATGATTATGTTGTAATTACAAAATCATAAAAGAAATAATTAAAGAAAAATAAATATGATTTTTATTTTAAATCTAAATATGATTTAAAATACTACTGATGATCAAACTCCAATCTTCATACTTGCAAGGCAAGCACTTTACGGAATGGGGCATCTACTCAGTCCTGATTGAGTTTTGAGCAACATGCAAAGCCAGCTGAGTAGTAAGGAAGGGGCTTTGACACCAGGAGGGGTGATGCACTTCTGAAGCTAAGTTTTGGTAGATTACCCTGCTATCCTCGTGGAGGACCCTTCCAACTAGCATTTTATGGTCTGAAATTCTACCCAGAATGAAAAGGGAATGATCTATGGGCTGTACACAACAGCATAGGTGTGCCTCAAGGAAATATGCTAAGGAAAAGAAGCCAGAGGAACCGCTGCTGGAACACTTTGATATCCATATGGGAAAGCAAAGACACACACCCACACGTACACACACACACACACTCATACATGTGTGCATGCACACACACAGTCTCACACACATTCATGCACACGCACACACACACAGTCTCACACACACTCATGCACACGCACACACACACAGTCTCACACACACTCATGCACACGCACACACACACAGTCTCACACACACTCATGCACACACACATTCATGCATGCGTGCATGCACACATTCAGTCTCACACACATTCACACACACACTCATGCACATGTGCATGCACACACTCATAGTCTCACACACTCATGCACACGCACACACTCATACACGTGTGCATGCACACACAGTCGCACACACACATGCACACACACACTCAGGCACGCATGCATGCACACATTCAGTCACATACACACACACGCACACACACACACCCCAGTCACTTTGGTCACCCCTCACACCATATTCAGAAATAGCTCAAAATGGGTCACAGATTTTTCTGGATCAGCTCAGTCTTGGTGTATGACAGCAGGTCCCACAGTGCTGTGAGACAGAAGAAAGGAAACGGAACCAGTAGCTTTGCATCTGTATACAATTGCTGGGAGACCTAGGAAGTGAACTGTGACCTCAGAGGTAGCAAATTTGGCAAGTTTGGTTTAATCAGAAACAGGACTGCTGTGAGTTTACGGCTGTGGGAATGAATCTAATTTATGTTAGGCTGTCAGCAAAGAGCCAGACACACTCCTGCAGCCATGTTCTGAGTGTGGGACCTCTCACACGGTTAGAGTGCTCTTGTCTATTCCCTTTCCTGAGAAACTGCAGGACAATGCATCTGGGGTTGTTTTGGCCTCAAAACTCAAGGTGGTTGCAGTCTGGGAAAAGTGAATCCAGATTTAAAGGTAGGATTGTAAGATTTAAGTTTGTAGATGAGAACATAGAAAATCTTTGTGGGCTTGGGTCAGGCAAAGAAGTTTTAGATCAAATAGCCTATAAGAGTAAAATTGACAAATTGAGCTTTATCGAAATGAAGAGTTTCTAGTCTTTACAGACATTAAGAGAAGAAAATTAAAGATAGTGGCTGGGAGATGGTGCGTGCCAATCACAGGTGTGAAGAAGGCCTCACACCCTCAATATATAAAGAGATCTCAAAGTTTTAACATGAAAACAGCTGAATTGAACATCTGGGCAAAGGTTCCGAACACAGAGCTCACCCGAGAAGAAATACGGATGACAGATAAGTATGGCTTAAGTATCTGTGAATAAGTTCAACATAATTGGGAAATAACATAAGTGGGGAAATGCGAACGGAAGCCTTGGTGCTTTTACTTCTCCGTGTCTGCCTGCACGTCTGCAATTCAAGCGCCCATGTTGCTGAGGGGAATGTAATGTATAACTTTGCAAACAAGCGTGGTGAAGTTAAGTTCTTAGTCTTATCAGATGGGCTAGCTATTGTAACCCTAGGTTTACCCCAAAATTTAAAAAGCTTATAAAAGGGCACAAAAACTCAGGCTGTTTGCAACAGCTTCAAACTGGAAACAATTAATGTCTTCCATTACCATCATCATCATTTTGCACTAACTGGGGATTGAACCCAGAGCCTCACAAATGCCAGTGAGTACTTTAATCGGAACTACCTCTCCCAGGGGTTCAAATATCTTCCAGTTAGGAATGAATTAAACACGCTGTGGTATGTCTACACCGTGGAATACTACTCAGCATGAAAAGGGAAGGATGAACCCAGGACAACATGGATGTATCTCAGGAGAATTATGTTGAGGGCAAGAAGCTAAGTAGTACATTCTATTAAAAAGAAATTTTAGAAACTGTTGGACTTTTCAAACACGTGCAACTTACTGATGTCCTTCACAGGGTGGTATTGCTGTTTTGAGCCTCTTGCATCCCTCCACCCCCTCACCCCCAATCCCCGCCCCACTCTGAATCCGCGGCTAACAGCTCTGCCTGCTTCCTGCACGTGCCTCTAGGGGCAGAAGAACCCTAACTTTGGGCAGGTGGGGAACAGCGGACCCCAGAAAGATCCAAGTACGAAAGGAAGTGGTTTTATGTTATCGGCACAACAGAAAGCAGTCAAGCAATTATAACGCAAGAGCAGGGACTAGAACATTTTAAATGAAATGCTGGGAGACACGATGCTGGCAGGAAAACCTAATGGCAGCACTAAGGTCGCGGTGGGGTTGGGGTGGGGGATGGGGGCAGGCTTTGCTCCCGGCCCCAGGCAGCGCAACCCGGGCGGGTGGAGTCCTTGCAGGCCTCGGAAGCCCCCGCCCGAGGAGCTAACCATTTATGTCACACTGTGACAATTATTCTGCATAAAATTATCATTAAAAACCCTAATTTTTCAGCTTCCAACCCCGCCAGTGGCCTTTTAGCATTCTTCAGCGCCGCGTTTGCAGGCCGTGATCAGAGGCTCATTACCGCGGCGTGGCGCCCCGCGCGCTCGCAATCAAGCGCTAATTAACCCGCCCGGGGCCGCGCCGGCGGGGCGGGGTCGGGGACGGTCCAGCGGCCCATGGGGCGGGGTTCATGGCCTGGGGACTACCTCAGCCTGGGCTCTAAAGATCCCAGCCTGGAGCTGGGAGTCAAGATCACTGGCCTGAGAATTAGGGTCAGAATCCCAAGCCTGGAGACCAGGGTCAGATTCTGTGATATGGGGAGTAGGTTAGGGTCCTGAGCCTGGAGACTAGGGACAGACCTGGGGACCAGAGTCACAATCCCAGGTTTGGGGGTTAGGACACATAGGTTCTGGACTGGGGATCAGATTCAGAAAATCTCCAGTTTAGGGACTAGGGACAGAGAGGTACCTGGCCTGAGAAGTGGAGTCAGGGTCTTAATTTAGTCATGGGCCAGGGAAAGAAGCAAGTATGGGCTCGAGTCCGGAAGCATGTGGCCAAAAGGCAGACTTGGGTCTAGGCCTGAGACAGCTCCCCCCCACACACAACAAAATCTGGGTCTCCTAGGACCAGTCGGCAGTGCGGAAGCGTCTTACCCCAGAGAGGCAGGCGTGCGGCACAGGTGCAAGGGTGCCAGGCCCTCAGCGTTGAGCAGATCTGGGTCTGCCCCGTGCTGCAGCAGCAGCCGGGCACAGGTGGTATGGCCCCCGAGACAGGCCTCGTGTAGGGCACCACGGCCTCCGGGGCTGGCATCCGGATCAGCTCTGCGACTGAGAAGGTGTCCCACGCAGAGCACGTGGCCGTGGGCCGCAGCGATGCACAGTGGCGTGGTGAGCTCCCGCTTGTACTCCAGGGTCCAGAGGCCTGGAAGGGGAGGGGATATGATGTAAGGCTGGGGTACAGTTTGCTAAGGCTGGAGGGTGATATTACTTCTTACAAGTAAGCGAGAGTCACTTGAGAGCATGGTTAGAGATACATACCCCAGAAAGAGCAGAGAGAGACACATGGAGTGAAAGACAGGATCCATGGAGGAAGAAGAGAAAGAAGAGGCTCGGGAGGGCTACAATTGAGATTATTGCTAGATAAAATGGATTTCCCAGATGTGGGGCAACTGGAAATCTGGTAAGATTCAGAGTTAAAGGCTGGTCTGGGAGGAAGGATGGGATGGGATAGTATGTATGTATGTATGTATGTATGTATGTATGTATGTATGTATGTATGTATGTGTGTGTATGTATGTGTGTGTGTATGTATGTAATCTCAGTACAGAAGGGATCTCTTCTAGGTTCCGATTGGGGGTAACTTTAGAGAGGAGTGGGGTGAGGACCTTTACAGACTATAACCTTCTTCCACCTACCCTTTCATCATTAAAAGGAAACAAGCATGCATACAAAACAAGGTTTGCTGAAGAAAAGACAGGGAAGAAGTTGAATGTTCTTGGAAGTGGCTGCTATAGAAGGTTGCTTTCATGCAACTGTCCACAGTCCACACAATTCTGGCGTGCGTGTGTGTGTGTGTGTGTGTGTGTGTGTGTGTGTGTGTGTGAGCTGTTCCTTCTTGAGGGACAAATGAGCAGACACTGTGTGTTTGCCCTCTCTGAACACTTCTCTGCTTTCATACAGCCGGCACAAGGTTGTTAGTGGCCAGGAGCACCCCTGGGAGGGGGAGGTGTCCCCTGTGAATACCATCAAGGGACAGATCATGACATGGCAGGCTTTCTGGGATGATGGAAGAATCGATAAGGTGGCTGTAATGAGCTGTACAGGAGACCCCTTTTGAGGCCACCTCCTTCCTGGGACACATGCTGGGCTGTTTTGAAAGCCCACACTCATTAATTACCTACCTGCTTGTGGTAGAGAATCCCAGCCTGCTGCTCATCCCAAAGGCCCAGCCTTGAGCTTGCTGTTTGCTCAGTGGGAAAGTGGGGGAGGGGACAGCTGTCATCACTGGTGTGGAGGGACAGTAGTCAGAGTCCCAGGGATTGTGTGTGTGCGTGTGTGTACACGTGTGTGCGCACGCATGTGATTACAGTCTGATTACAGGGATGGGATGGATCTTCTTTGAGGAGAGCGGGCCCCTTGCCTTCCCCAGGCACCACACCTTGGACTCCTGCCTTGGTGCATTTGCCATGAATTCTGTCTTTTGAAGTTCCCAGCCTACTCTGCTGCCTCCCCCAACCCCCACACTTCTGTATGCCCACCCTGAGGAGCCAAGACTTCTTAGGTCCTGGTTGTACTGATAAGGCTCCTTCAAGAGAATAAAAACTTAACTTCTGGGCCCAGGAGATGGCTCGACTGGTTGGTAAAGCGCTTGCTATGGAAATACAAGAGTTTGGGTTTGATCTCCAGAACCTACATACAAAATCTGGGTAGAGTAGCAACATGCTTCGATCCTAGTGCTGGGGAGATGGAGACCGGAAGATGCTTGGGCCCTCTGACCCCACAGCCTAGCCTAGTTGACAAGTCTCAGACCAATGAGAGACTCTGTCTCAAGAATAAATGTTTCCAGGAGCTGTTTCTACTCTGGGGAGTCAGGTGACTGGGCAAAAAAGCAGGAAATCCAAGTAGACCTGAGCCCTTGCTTCCCTGGTTCTCACTGAGCCCTGGCTGACTAACTGGACTGCCCTGGTGCCCTGCTTTCAGCGCGTTCTGATGTCCTGCCCTGCGGATGTGTTCTAGAAAAGCTGTAGAACATAGGGGTCAAAAGACTACAGGGGAGAAAAGGAACTAGATTTTAGATTTTTTGACAACATACAAAAAATGGGTTAAACTAACTAACACCTCCCCCCCCCCGGGGAGGGGAGGGTAGCTTGCCATTTGAGCACACGTGAGTCCAGGGTTGGGTAGCATGTGATTTGGAAAACAATCGTGGCTTAGCTAACATTGAAGCAGCTGACATTCTTGGTCTGAGGCAGATGAAGGGATGCCCAGAAAGATCCCACTTGGAGGTAGTGCAGTCTGACTAGGATTGACACCACCCAGTCAGCGACCTCAGGCTTGTTACAAACTACATAGCTTTGTGTGTTTGGGGTTCAGTTCCCCCTTCTGGAGAGAGGTTTAAGCAGAAACATGTTGGTAAAGATGTTTCCACATTCTTAATCAGCTCAGGTTAGGACTTGGGACACTGGCTAGAGATCTTCAAATTCCCACAGTCTACCAGAGCTGTGGTGGATTTCAACACAGCAGCACGTGTTCAGTACAACCTGATGGGTGTTCAGTACAACCTGATGGGTGTTCAGTACAACCTGGCAGCCCCACGGCCTGGGGACATCCGTATGGCTCAGCGTATAGCAGCCACATCTGAGAGGCAAGCGTGTGCCCTGACACACAACACAAAGATCTATGGAATTACTTCCCCTTTCTTCCTTGTTTTCAGGCTTCTCTAGGTTCTAAGAGGGGCTGCTGGGAGCCTAGTGTTCTCCCCTCTGCTGATACCATTTGGGTTTTAGGACGCCACTCGCACTGCCAAGTTACGGTGGTGTTCAGTGATTCATAGAAAGACCTCACACAGGGTTGGGTGTCAAAGGTCTGTCTAGTCTTCTGTAGCTCCGTCAGCTGCCAATATCTTTCAAGGCAAGAGACACACCCAGCATCACTAGGTGGATGCTCCTCACTCGTCATTTTCCTTTCCATAGCCTGCCCCCCACCAGACCAGATTTGTTTACAGACCTCCTTAGGTTACGGATGACCCCCAACGCAGAGTCTGAGCACTCAGCCTCACACAGGATGTACACGTCCCCAGAGTGTTAGTTGAAGCTTAAAGAGGCACAACTGAGCTTTAGAGGAAGCAGGGTACCTGAGAGCCCAAAGGTGGCCAAGGATGTCACCTGCCATTCCATCTCTCCATTACTGATTTCAAATACTATGTTGGCATCCTGGAAGAACTGGTCCATGAGGGATTGAATGTGGTCTAGATCTCCTGTGACCAGTGCAGCATGGAACTCAAGTTCGGGGGTCACAGCTCTATCTTGAGGCTTTTTGTTCATCTTCTGAAAGATCTGCAGTCTCTTTCCAGCTGGCTCTGGTTGTCTCTCCATCACAGAGCAGCTGATTTCAGTATGGGTTCTTTAGCCGAGGAAGATGGCCTTATGGAGAGTGGGCTATTTCTATTGTCATTACTCAATTGTCCTCCAGTTGGAGCCCCATGGCAGTGTATTTATAACTCTTATGGGCTCCGATGTAATAATGGTTACTTGATATGACCATGGTCATGTGACCACCGAGATGTCACCACATTCAATCACCCCTGTGATTGTATAGATGCTAACCCCAAAGGGGAGGTGTACTTTTGCCTGTCTCAGCGTTGCTCAGCGCTGCTCTGAAAACGTCTAGTCAAAGACAGACACCAGGCACATGCATTTATGCTGACAGATAGACACAGCATTTCTCTTGCTCACAGTTTGGTCAGGTGACCCCAGCCTTACACAATATCGCTGATACCTGTTTGTGCAGGTTAAATGACTAGTTTGTAAACATGACCTCAGTGGCCAAAAGGCTTAGCACATAATATTCTCTCTCTCTCTCTCTCTCTCTCTCTCTCTCTCTCTCTCTCTCTCTCACACACACACACACACACACACACACACAAGCCACCTTTAGAAATGGTAAATCAAGGTCTTAAGTTCAGAGGAAAGACACAGGAGGCATGGGGTGCATGCCTGCTGCTGCTTAAGGATTGGGGAGAACAAGGCAGGGCCAGGACTGCTCAGTGATGTGGCCAAGCTGTGGTCCAAGCCCATTACATTTGTGTTCCAGAACCTGTCCTCTGTACAGCACACTACACTGCCCAGATCCCACTGACTGACAGTGCAATCTGCTCAGAGCTGTGGCTGAACTGTGAGGAGCGGCTTTGCAGAGAGGGTCCTGTGGCTGGAACACGGTTTGGTGCTGAAGGAAGAATGTGATGGCTCCTTTGAATCACTCAAGGGAGGCTGAAGCAGAAAGCTGTCTGCCCATCCCAGCCCTTTGCTCCCAGTGTGTGTACGGCTCAGGTCCTAACAGTGGTTTCTACATGGAGAAATATTTGACAGTTTCAAGGAGCTTGGGGGGATAGCTCAATCAGTTAAGTGCCTGCTTTGCAAGCAGAGGACTTGAGTTCGATACCCAGAACCCACGTTAGAAAGAAGTCGAGTGTAGCGATGGAAGCTTGCATCCCCAGGACTGGGGAAGCATAGATGAAAGGATCTCTGGAACCCCTTAACCAGTGAGTTTAGCCTAGTTAGTGGTATGTCTCCAATAAAGGTAGGTGGCTTCGGAGGAATGACAGGCCACTAAGACTGTGTTTCAGGGAACCAGGCTACACCTCAAGATGACAACAAAAACTTGTAGTGTAGTTCCACCTGGCTCTGGTTTTGTGGTCCTGAAAGACACAAAACTCTTTCAGGAGCAAGAGTGAGAGAATCATGGAGACTTGTACCAAGGTCTGAGAAGACAGCCAAGGTCGTGCAATGTGTGGCAGGTTAGCTTCATGGCTAGGAGGTCATGGGAAGCTATTGTTTAATGCTGTGACAGTGAAGCCTAAGTTTCGGTGGAAACTTCAGGATGTTGGTGATGCTAGGATCAATGGATGGCCACCAAAGAGAATTTCAGGCACAGGGTCGAGTTGGTCCAGGAGAATCAATGTGTGCTGAAGGCTGCAGAGCTGGAGGGAGGGATTGGAGCTCAGACAGCGATATGGAGCTACAGGACTTGGTGTCTGTCCCATCTTCTAGGACTTGGTGTTTGGTCTTGCTACCGCCTGGTCTTCCATTGCTGTGCCTCCCTTCCTGCCTTCTCCCTTTCAGACTGATAACATTTACTGTGTGCCATTGGATAGTGGAAGTGTGTGACTTGCTTTAGTACTTTACAGAAGCTCATAGTTAAGAGCTTGTCTTGCTGGGCGGTGGTGGCACACGCCTTTAATCCCAGCACTGGAGAGGCAGAGGCAGGCGGATCTTTGTGAGTTTGAGGCCAGCCTGGTCTACAAGAGCTAGTTCCAGTGCAGGCTCCAAAGCCACAGAGAAACCCTGTTTCGGAAAAAAAAAAAAAAAGAGCTTGTCTTGAGGGCCGGTGAGATGGCTAGGCATATAAGTGCCTGCTCCACAAGCCTGTCAATCCATGTCTGATCCCAGGGACCCACGTAAAGGTCGGTGGAGAGAACCAACTCCACAAAGCTATCCTCTGACCTCCACACACTCCCTGACACACAAATGCAGCAAGAAGTAAGAGAAAAGAAGCTTTCCCTGAATCTCAGAAGAGATTTTGAGCTCCCCCCGCCCCGGGCATACTTGTAGACAGCACATGTATTGCAGAGGCCTGAAATTAAAGGTAGCCCTCCATTTTATTTATTGAGGCTGTGTCTCTAACTGAATCCCGAGCTTACTAACTTAGGCGGCCTGAATAGCCAGCTTGCCCAGGCTATCCCCTCTGTCTCTGCTTTCTCAATACTGTCCTCATGCCTGTCTGACTTTTCCGGGGGCATCTGGGAATCTGAATTCATGTCCTTGCCCTGGTGTGGCAAGTGCTTTATCCACTGAGCCAGCTGCTCAGTCCTGGACTTTCAAGTAGTTTGGGGACCATTAAAGACTGTGGAGACTTTTGGAAATGACTTAAATGCACTTTGAGCCATGAGATGAAAATGAAGCTTTAGGCTCAGGGCTGTAATAGGATGCTGTATTTGGGTGTCGAGTTAATTTTCATTGTAAATTTGACTAGATTTAAAATCACTGTGGATACAGACCTCTGGGTGTGCCTACAGGGCGTTTCCTAACTGAGGTGGGAAGACCCGCCTTTAGTGCAGGCAGCACCATCTCATCTGCTGGAGTCCTGGACTGAGTGGAAAGGAGGAAGCAGGCTGAGCACCAGCGTTCCTATCTCTCTGCTTCCTGGTTGTGGACACTACGAACAGCTGCCTGTCCCATGCCTCCGCAGCCGCAGCTAGAGTCATTTTTACCTTCATACCTTCCTTGCTATGTAGGCTGTGTCTTCAAGCTTTGAGCCCCAAGAAGCCCTTCCTTTGCTGGCTTGATTTTCATGAGCATTTGGCCACAGTGACAAGGAAGACAGTATACCTGTCTTTGTTCTTTTTACAGCCCCGAGTCACAGGCACAGGTGAGCTTGCACTGGCTGACCGAATGGCTAGAGACCGCCTGTGAAGCTCAAATTCAGTTGCTGCACAGAGGATGGCCTCAGGATATAGTAAATATAGAGGGGTATGGCTGTCTGTCTGTCCATCAGGGATGCTTCTACAAAGGTAGGTAAGGGATGCTGGCTGTGCAGAGAGGCAAAGGGGTCACTGGTGTGGCTGGAGGGGCTTAGCCATGAGCTACAGCTCCCCTCTCCTCCCCTCCCTCCATGCTCATTCCAGCATTCCAGCAGCCACAGTAAGTGTTTCTGGTTCTCCCCTTCTCCAGATGCAGGCATGGCACCATCTCATTCTCCTGAAATGGGTGGTAATTAGGTCCTCTTCTAGAGGGCTCCGGCGTGGCTACAACACGAGGCGGCTTGAGCTTGCCCTGCTCTTTAAACTGGAGGATGTCTTCCAACCTGTTGTAATCTGTCACTGGATGTTTTTAAGAGGGCTGGGGGGTGGGAGAAATCTCAGGATGAAATGAGCTGTGCTCTAGGCTAAATTTAGCTTTCGGTTTGTTTTAGCCAGTTCACTCCAAGTCGGAGCTGGAGTTCAGGAGCTAGGGAGTCGAACTTTAAAAATAACTCTTGGCAGACTGTGCCGCCTTTCCAAGTGGGACATGAGGGTGACCTCACAAACCTGGCAGAGAGCTGACTTTTATCCCCCAGAACAAGAATAGACGCATTGTTGACTGTTACTTTAAATAAATAAACCAACCAACCTGGAAACTGAGCCATTCTTTCCTTTAGTTATTCTCCAAACATTATTACGTTTTTGGGGTGTGTTGTAAGATTTAGGAGGTTCAGAGTTGAAAACCCCATCTTCAATGATCACACAGGAAGAAAATCAGTGTCTAGAAGACCCCAATAAGAGCTGTTTGGTCTTCCTCCCCACCAGCTGTGGGGAGTCCTACGGGACTGAGAGTGACAATTCTTTCTGATCCAGTGCTCTGGGTTGGGCTACTTGCCTGCTTCTGCCTCTAAGTGACACTGCCCAGGTACACCTAGTGTTCCCACAGACTCTTTCCCTTCCTCCTCTCCTTCGTCTCCCTTTATCCCCCCACACCCCTCTCATCCTCACCGCTTTCAACTCAGTCAAAATCAGCACCAGCCCCAAGAGCTGACTCAGGCTTTGCCTTCTTTGCCAACTCTAGTCCACACGGAAACCAAACCTGTTTTAAATGTGAATTCATGTGTAAGCTGATGAAAACCTGTCAAAACCTGAGGAACTGTCGTAAAACAGAAGAACCAGAGACTACAGCTTTGCTTGTCAAATGCAGAACAAATTGAGACTCCTTAGACTAGGGAGCATCACGCTAGGTCCGGAAATGCCTCCCTGGGATTTGGGCAGATGGTTTGAGGGTGTTTCAGAAATGGGTGTCACCTGTAGATCTGGAGGTCAGTAGGAGTCTATCAAGGTGAGCAGGACAGAGTGTGGCTTGGGGTGTGATTGTTCGCTGTGCAGTGGGGTGAGATAAGGGGTGTGTGCACTTCAGCCTGAGATGCATGATATTCTGAAGACTTCAGAGAAGAAAAAATATGCGATTCTTTGTAGAAGATAATCTGGCTCAGTGATTCACAGTGGGACAGTGCCATGCACGGTGGCCTCAGAGAAGAGCCTGATGCTTTGGTTGCAAAATGGAATCACCTGAGGAGCTGGTAGAGACAGGACCCCAGTCTGGAGACTCCCTTGTGCTGTTCTGGGCTGCGGCCTGTGCATCAGGACCACTGCGACCTCTCTGAGTGTTTCTATCTGCAGCTGGGTTGAAACCATGCCCCAAAAGGGAGCTAGGGACACTGCAAAATGCTGCCTTCAGCCCTGCCCACTGATTGGTGATTTGCACGAGTATACGAATATATGGAGGGGAAACTGTGAGCCTCAGGGATGCAATCAGGTTCCAAACGATCTCGGCAGGCCAGAGCAGTGGACGGAGTCAGTGTTCCAAGCCAGTGGGGAAACTCCAGGCATATAGAGTTCTGTTTCTTGTAGACTGAGGGTCTCAAACTGCTGGGTCATGGCTCTGGGTCCTCCTGCTTATGACTCTAGAGACTTCTTTTTCTTGTTGTCCAGCTCAGAGGCACTTGGTGCCAAGGGCATACTGATGTTTGCACCCAAATTTAGGTGACACAAATGTAGCAAGTTATTTGGAGTTATTTTAAACCATCAAAGCATGTTTGTACAGAAGGGTCACTTGTATCAGTGAAGGGTCAGTTCAAGTTCACTTACTTGGGCTTTCAGAACCCTAAGTCCTTCCTGGAGTCCCCAAGCAACTGTGCTTTGCTACCCAGGGTTTCCTTTGATCTCTGTTTTGAAGCCTGCGCACATCTGATTTTGCCTCCACGCTGGCCCACAGTTGGTTTGATTTTTCTTGGCTAGCGTCGTGTTTCCCAGTTAGGTGACTACTTTATCACTGATCAACATTAGCAGTTACCTTGAAGATGGGCGTAGGTTTTCACACCTCACCCAGCCTTAGTAGACCTTTCTCTTCAGTTCCTTTTCCTGTCTTTGGTGTCGCCGTTAAAATCATTTCTCTTTTCTTGCAGCGAGGTTCCATGAATGCAATGACCAAGAAGCTGGTCCTACCTACAAATGCTTCTGGATGCTGTTCTCTCCTGAAAAGAGGATTGCTAATGAATTTAGTATGCCCCAAGTTAGCAGATATAATAATATTATTTCTGCAGACCGACTAACAAATGGTACTGCTTTGATGGTGCAAGCCTTGTTTGTCTGGTAAACCGTGGCAGGGCACTAAACAAATGGAGTGGCTGAGTGTGCGGAGTAAGTGGAGGAGGAGGAAGGGAAAAATCTAAGAAGGAGAGCATGCCCAGCTGTTGTCTGAACGGCAGACTGAGGAGTCACTTCTTCACCCTGGAGCCAGGTGGGTAACTGGATTTGAATATCATATTGCAGAGAATATTATTTGGAGATTTAAATAATAAACGTGGTGCTTTGTCCACAGGAGGGACACAGATTAGTCTTTCCTTCCTGCATCTTGTCATGGAGACAGCTAATGAGAGAGATGTTTGTTGTTGCTGTTTTTCGTCTCTGGATCCAGTGAGATGAAGGTGAATTCTGCCTTGAGATGACCACAGGCTGCACACATAGGGGAGCCTGAGAGGTGATTCTTAGTTTCAGGGGAATCTTGGTTTCCTGTAACCAAACTGAACAAAGGTCATCTTTTTCCCCCAAATAACACCTAAATATTCATACTCTAGAGACTTTTGTCCCAGGAATAGTTTCCAGAGCAGGGCACCACTGCCATTTTCCCGTGCTCCTGAGGTAGGAACAACATCTGGCTTTCTTCCTGGGCCATTGGATTGGACCTGGTTTCCGACTGGGGTCAAGTGTCCAAGTAAGTGAAAAGTCGAAGGGGCAAGACGTCACAGTCCCGTAGACACTTCAGAGTCTTTGCGTGTGCTCATGAACATGCTCGTTCGCGTTGCTGGCCCAGTTGGTGTGGCCCTTTCCGTAGATGGCCACTGTGGTGGTTTGAATGAGAAACGTCCCCGTAGACTCAGGTATTTAAACAGTTGGTTCCCAGTTGGCGGCGATGTATGAGAAGGTTATGGAACCTTCAGGTCAAGGAGCGTAACTTACTGGAGGAAGTTTGTCACTGGGAGTAGGTTTTGAGAGTTTATAGCCTCACCCCACTTCAAGTTTGCCCTCTCTGCATCTTATGTGGAGTCGAGACGTGATCTCTCAGCTTCCTGCTCCCGCTGCCTGTTGCTGCTCTGTTCCCATCATTACGGCATATAACCCTCTGGAAATATAAGCCCGAATAAGGTTCCTTTTGGTCGTGGCAGTTTACCACAGCAGCAAGAAGCTTTCTGATACTGCCACCTTCTAGATCCCCCCACCCCAGGCTGACGGTCTCTCTTCCGACAGCCCCACAGCTGCATGCTGGACCATAGGGTTTCTTCACTGCCCCTTTCCAATCGCATTCTCTCCGGCAGTTCCCGAAGGCCACCTTCCTTCATCCCACATTCTGTGTTCGCTTTCATTATTACCAGTTTCAACAGGAAGCCTGGCAGGTGTGCGAAGCTCCATTTTTGACATCCAGGACACATCCACTCAAGTGAGTTGCACCGACATTAATATGAAGAACGTTGAAGTGCCTTCACCTTTCTCTGAATGACAATGTGGATACAACACACCCCATTTAACAAAACATTAAAACATTTACTTCCTCAGATCAAGTGTATCTATTAATAATGACTTAAATTATCTGTGCCAATTTCACATTATTAAGAAATCTCATTTCCATCGTGCAGAGGAACACAATATGGGGGAGGGGGCAAACCACCCCTGTAACTTCTTTTCCCCGATGTGCTACAGAGCTCAGCACAGACAATGCAAAGCAACAAGGTCTGACCCCAGCACCGACACAGTCTCATCTAGAGGTCAAGCACTGCTTGTACAGACAGCTCACAAGTGCTTTTCAGTGTCCAGAATGCAAAGGTTTGTGCTTGCACGTGGGCTGCCACTGTGGCTGAAGGCAAGGCAGAGCCACCAAATACTCCTCGGGCAGGACCACATGGCAGCAGCTGTGGCAGGACATTTCCATCCCAGAGGGATAGTGCTGGAGAGGCTGTCACAGAGCATTCTATGCCCAAGGAGGTCCAGCTTTCTTCGCAACTGTCCTGGGGATTTAATGACACGGTGAAATTGCAGCTTCTGCCTCTTGAGACAAATTGCATGTTCAGCCTGATTGTTTGCTATGAACCTCACACGGGGAGCAGGATGCTTCCCTCTTGAAGCTGGTTTAGTCTGATTGTTGTGCTGAGCGAGCTCTGTGACCCTGTTTGAAACCAGAAATTCCTGGGGTCCCTTTCCATTCTTTACACAGGGCCAAGTAAAGCCAGTTTCATCTGATGGATGGAAAATTCTTTGGGCTTCTTTATTTAAAGTTTACTTTTGTCCCATTTATTGATTTACTTGTGTGTGTGTGTGTGTGTGTGTGTGTGTGTATGTGTTTGTGTGTGCATGTATGAGTGCCCCTGGGTTCACATTTTCAGCGAGCACCAAGCAAGCACTGTGGGGGCATGTGTGGAGGTCAGAGGAAATTTTCAGAGACTAATCTTCCCTTCCACCATGTGGGTCCCAGGGATAGAACTCAAGTTGTCACATCTGGAGGTAAGTACCTTTATCACTGAACCATCTTGCTCGTCCTGGACTTATTTCTTATTGGAAAAAATGACATTAAACCTCCAACAGGAAAAATCTCATAAACTAAATGACTATTAAACAAACACAGTATCCAAGTTTACTAATTTAAAATGTAAGTTGCATGGCTGGAGAGATGGCTCGGCGAGTAAAGTGCTGGCAAGTGTGAGGCCCTGAGTTCAAACCCCCGGTGCCCACAAAAGTGACTGGCATGCTGGGCATGGCCAACTACCTGTACTCCCAGTGCTCTGGGCAGAGAGAGGGGGTTCCCCAGCTCTGGGATCAATCAAGAGAGTCCGCCTCAATATATGAGAAGACAAGCAATCAAGGAAGACAACTGACACCCACCTCTGCCCTCTGCATGCACCCACATCCACTCACACCTGCACATACAATGCTCCCACACACATTTGAACATAATACGCATACCAGACACACATATACACACATGGGAAACGTAAGTTAGGGCTGGGGGTGTTGTTCAGTTGTTAGAGTGCTTGCTTAGCATGTATCAAGCCCAAGGCTCAAGCCTCGACACCGCATAAGACTGAATGTGATGGAGAATGCTTGTAATCCCAGCACTTAGGAAGTGGAAGAAAGAGGATCAGAAGTGCAAGGTCATAGTTCAAGTTCAAGTTCAAGCTCAGCTATATTAGCAAATGGGAGGTCAGCCTGGATTAAATGAGACCCTACCTCAAAAAATACAATGTCAGCTATAGTTTCTTCTTAAATCATGAAAGGGTTTCTTTGAAAATTGGGTTTTGGAAGTCCATTGATGCTGATGGTAGGTTCATTCTATTGGACGGGATATGTATGTATATGGGGTTAATTAATGTATACAAAGCATGCTTCGGTTACTAGAATCAAACGGGTAGATAGTATGGGAGCTCCTGCCTTGAAGGCTTGTGAGGGAGATGGACAAGGCAGCCATTAGCATTAACTGAAACTGCATCATCAGAGGCCTAGACATTTGCACTTTGGGTACCTAGGGTAAGGTAAGGTATTGGAGTAGCTGGAGGCCACAGCAGGTGGCCTCTGAACAGAGCAGTGGGAAGCTGGTGGGTTTCTCTCTTGGGGGTATGCTTCCTCCTTGATTGTTGCAGGGGAGAAAACCTGTATTCTTCATGGAGAAGGAGGCAGAGCACTATAATGCCAAAGGTGTCATCTAAAAGGTGGCATTCTGGAAGGTCCAGATGGAAGGAATATAGATAGAAAATAAACCAGCCTGGCAGAAGGCCTGAGGGTTGGAGCTGAGGGCTGGAGCTGAGGGTTGTCTTGTAAGGAAAGCCTGGTACTCTCACTGTCAGTGGCCTCAGGATCTGACACAGCTTTAGAGGGTCACCTCACTCACTTGCATCCAGGAGTAATGGTGGCTTCAGACAACAGTGGAGATCCTGACATTTGAACCTGCAAACTGTGACAAGCCACCTGGGCTCCTAAGCTACAGGGTCAGACCCATGTCAATGCTTTCACTAAGCATGTGTTCTAGGTGTTGATCCTAGCCAGAAGCCCATGAGGCCAGCTCTCCCCAGTGTCCAACTGGAAACCTCAGGGAGGTTCCCAGAAGGAGGAACTGATATGCTGCCAGCATCCAGAGAGCCTGAAGGTCTCAGAGGCTGAGAGGTTTTCAGGACTGAACCCCTTGTTGAGGTATAGTTCAGTTTTCCAACCACCTAAGATGAAGGACCAGGGCTTTCTTTCTCGTTTTTTAAATGAGGGTTCCCAGTTTATTATAAGCTTGACTCTTTTCCCAGATCCATTGAAAATAATTACTGGAGGAAGCAAAATGAATATAGACTTAGAAGTCCATGAGCCCTACCGGTGAAACTGTGATATTGCATCAAATCATTGTAAACATTTCCCAAGGCTAGCAGTCAGTGTCAGCGTCAGACACTTCCCTGAGAGATGCTCGCCTCCCAGCAGGCTCAGGGTAGTGCGGGAGTGTGGACATCTTATCTGCCAGGTGAAAAGAGACCAGGAGGGAATGACTGGGGCAGGCAGGTAGGTCATCCAGTGTTTGGCCTAAAACTTAAAATACTCTGAGAAAAACAATTTAAGAGAGAAAGGTCTTATTCTGGCTCCAGGACCAAGAGTGAAGTTCATTTTGGGGCACTCAAGGTGACAGGAGCTTGAAACAGCTGCCACATCACATTCACAATCAGGAAGTGGAGGGTGATGACGGATGCTGCTGCTCATCTCCTTCCTCCACTTGCACAGTCCAGGATCCCGGCCAGGGAATGGTGCCGCCCACAGTGGGCACGCCCATAGGGGCATCTGCCAGGTGATTCTAGCCTCTTAAGCTGACAGAAAGCACCAGCTGTCACCAAAATCCTTGCTGGTTTGTGGGAAGGAGCACTATACCAAATCTGCTTCCCGCTCCCTCTTTCCAATGGGATATGTTCTTTATTACAAGGTAAATGTGACTCTGCCATGGTGATGAAATGCCCAGACATCCAGGCGCACCCTTTCCCCATCTCTGCCTTAGGCGTACAGAACTTAGATCTGTCAGTTCATGTCTTTCACTACTCATCCTGGGAAATGTGGGGTAGTTATTTCTGATCATTTAAAAATATTATCAAATTTATTCATTGATTTTATATCCCAACCACAGTTTTCCCTCCCTCCTCTCCTCCCGCTCCCTCTGCCACCTCCCCTCTACCCCTCACCCCACCAATCCATTCCTCCTCTTTTTCTGTTCAGAAAGGGGCAGGCTTCCCATGGGTGTCAACAAAGCATGACATTTGATCATATTTTTTTTCCTGCCCCATTCTTTCTCTTTCTTGGACCCCAACTAATTATGTCAGATTTTTATATTATGCAACAGTCCATGATCATTTTATTATCATGCATTTTCCTTTTTATTTTTCAGGCTGGGAGCTTTGTGCTGCTATGTTTTCAGGTTTGCTGTGTCCCCGCCACCCCACCACCTACATCTCCTCTTTGATCTGCCATTGAGTCTTCTGTAGAAAGAACAAGATCAGCCCCAGCTCCAAGGAAGAGGGTCATGCTGGGCACATGATACTGCCCTAAGGATTTTATCTGTAAGGGAGGGAGAGGTGGGGAAGCAAGGTGGTGTGTGTCTTGGCACCCATCTCTCTGCTTCCACCCTTCCTATGTCTGTTAAAGAATTTTCAGTTTTCTTTCCAAGTCATATGATGGCATTCTCTGCCTAATGGCTGCCCACTGCCTTTTCGGGCAAGTGTTGGCTCTAAGGCCTTGGCCTCCAGTCTCACACAATAGTTCTGACTACTCTCTCCTCTGGCGTCCACTTCCTTGGTTCCATCTGGGCCCCACTGCCCCATATAATGTCTCATACCCTGTGTGCCCCTCACCCACTGCTGTGTTCCTTCCTTCTCACCACAGCCTCTTGACAGAGGCTCACCCATCTGAGGACAACCTAAATATTTCACAATCCACCGCTCTGTCAGTATTGACCTCTGTCTAGCTGAATAAGTGGAAGAAGGCCAAAGCTGGTTCCCCTTGTTATCTAGGTCCTGATGCTGGTGTCAAAAGGCAAGGGTGCATGGGGCTAGGAAGGTAGAACCTGGCTACAGAGAGTGTGCCCGCCGCGTCCTTCTGCTTTCGCAATGCTTCCTGGGCAGGGCACCATCGCAGGAGCTGGAGTCCTCTCCGGAGAGGCAGAAAACCTCTCTCCTATCTCCCCCCTTTCCTTTTGTTCTCCCCAAATGAAACTCTCCAGCGTGCTTGGCAGTGATGCTAATGGGAGGATGCCATCAGCATACATTACCGTTTTATTAGTCTGTTTCTCCATTTTGATTCTGAAAATATCCTGATTTAGTCTAATTGCGATTTCACCGTGTTCCACAGGCAGGGAAGGCAGGGACGGTTTGTCCTGGGGGTGGGGGGCAGTGGAGACACGACCCGGTAGGATTTTTCTTCCTGCCCATATGTCTTTGAAGCTGGACCATTAGCTCGAAGGCATGCATTTCATCTCTTCACAGTGAGACTCAACCTGCTTCTGGGACAAGTAAGCGCCTAGGGTGTGTGTCTTGCAGAAAGCAAAGAAACACTCTTAATTCTAGGTATTTTTGTGTTCTCTAAAGCAGGAGCGGCTGCCGTAGCCATCTTATTCCTAAATAATTTAACTATATTCAAAGATAATCTGATGTTATTGTAGGAAAGTGTATTTCTAATAAATTCCACTTGATCTGGGTGAATCAATTCAGGCGGTACATAATTGAGTCTGTTAGCAAGGACTTTAGCAAGAATTTTGCAATCAGCGTTAATTAAGAAGATGGGACAATAATTTGTGCATAATTCCGGATCTTTTCCTGGCTTGTGAATCAAAGTAATAAGAGCAATGCTCAGGCTGGTGGTGGGATAGTGTCATTAGATTCTGATTTATAAGTACTTAGAAAGGTTTAATTTCATTTTGCTGCGAGCAGGGTCTCCCAGCCCCCACAGTGGATGACCGGGCGAGCAGCCGAGTTGGTGGGGAACATCTCTGTTTCCTTTCTCTGCCATGGGTCACCTCCTGCTTCTGGTGTCTTCTCTTATTCTCGAGAGGAGAATCTCAGGCATTTGTCCGTCCATCCTTCCTTCTGCCTGTCCTTCCTTCTTCCTTCCTTTCTTCTTTTCTCTTTCCCTTTCTCCCTTCTTTCCCCTCCCTCCCTCCCTCCCTCCTTCCCTCCCTCCCTCCAAGTCTTTTGCTGAAATAGTCAGAACTAGGGACTCTGAACTATTAATATTGCAGGTATGCATGAATGCACATCCATGCATGGGTGCTGGTGGTGTATGTGCCCCTGGGGTAACATCTTCCATGGGGAAACTGCTTTCATGCACCTTTTCATACAGTGCCTTTAGGAGGACCCATAGCATGAGCCCTGGCTGGAGGCGGTTGTCCCCATGCTCCACTCTTTTTTCCCTCTATCTCCCCCTCTTTATTAATTAAAAATTTTCATTTATTTTACAACCTAATCCTAACTTCCCCTCCCCCTCCTTCCATTCCCTCCCTTCACTTCCCTCTCCAATCCACCCCTCTCCACCTCTGTTCAGAAAGGCGCAGGCCACCCATGGGTGTCAACAAAACATGGCATATCAAGTTGAGGTAGGACTAAGAGGAGCTTAATATTAAGTCTGGGCAAGGCAACCCAGCATTTGGAAATAGGTTCCCCAAAGTCAGCCAAAGCGTTAGGGATAGGCCTTACTCCTACTGACCGGGGTCTCACAAGTAGACCAAGCCACACAACCATCACACATATGCAGAGAGTCTAGGCTGGTCCCATACAGGCTCCCTAGCCATTGGCTCATAATCTGAGCTCCCATGAGGAGGCCAGTTGGGTTCCCTTGTGATGACTCTGACCTCATGACTCATACAATCCTTCCTTCCTCTCCTCAACAGGATTCCCTGGGCTAGGCCCAGCGCTTGGCTGTGGATCTCTACACCGGCTTCCATTGGTTACTGGATGAAGGCTCTCTGATGACCATTGGGGTAGTCACCATCCTGATTACAGGAGATGATTAGGTCAGGCTACCCATCCACTACTGACAGGAGTCTTAGTTGCGGTCATTCTTATAGATTTGTGGGAGTTTCCCTTCCATTAGATTTCTACCTGACCCAGAAATGCCACCCCCATCAAGTCACCTCTTCCATTACTCTCCCCCTCCATCCACCTCTGAACCCTATCACTCATGTTCCCATCCCCACCCTACCTGCAGTCTACCCAGGTCTCTTCTACTTCCCCTTACCAGGGAAATCTATGTGTGCCCCTTTGTGCCCTTCTTGTTATCTGGCCTGTCTGAGGTTGTGGGTTGTAGCATGTCCTTTACTGTACATCTAATATCCACTTATGAGTGAACACACACCATGTTTGTCTTTCTGGGTCTGGATTGCCTCACTCAGGATGACTTTTCTCTCGTTCCATCCATTTGTCTGAAACTTTCCTGATGTCCTTGTTTTTAAACACATGCTCCACTCTTACTTCATTGTTGATTACTGAGCGAACAGAGTAAGTTTTGGTGTTCTCCCAAGTGCAGCCCCAGGTGAACTCTAGGGTTCAGGAGGTTTCAAGGGGAATATTGGATACACAGTGGCTGGGAGACCTCAACTGGGTTGCTTAACACCTCTGAGCCTCATCGGAGCCATTTTCTTCCTCAAAGTGGGAAGATAACACCTCTTAGGGAGTGCATTGAGAAGGGCAGGTCAGTGTGGCGTTGCTGATTCCTCTCTCTCTCTCATGGTTTGAATGAAAATGGCCCCCAAAGGGAGTGACACTATTCAGAGGTGTGGCTTTGTTGGACTAGGTGTGGTTTTTTTAAAAAATGATTTTTCTTTATTCATTTTTTAAAAAATTTTAAGTGCAATTTGCTTGCTTGTATGTCTGTGTGAGGGTGTCAGATCCTCTGGAGCTGGAGTTACAGACAGTTGCGAGCTGCCATGTGGGTCCTGGGAATTGAACCTCAGTCCTCTAGAAGAGCAACCGGTGCTCTTAACGGTTGAGCCATGTCTCCAGCCCTAGATTTGGTCTTATTGGAGGAAGTATAGACTGTGGAGGCAGGCTTTGAGGTCTCATAAATGCTCAAGCCATGCCAAGTGAGACAGATCACTCCTGTTGCCTGCAAAGATGTAGGACTCTCAGCTACTTCTCCAGCACCATATCTGCCTGCATGCCACCATGTCCCATCATGATGATAACGGACTACCCCTCTGAACTGGAAGCCACTCCAATTAAATGTTTTCCTTTTTAAGAGCTGCTGTGGTCCTGGTGTCTTCACAGCAATAGAAACCCTAACTAAGACACTCTGCTTCCACGCAAGGCTGGTGGCAGGTCTGGTACACTCTGCTGAGGTACTTGCTCTCCTTTGCCTTGTAGCCTGGCAGAAATGTGCAACCCTGTTTCCTACCAGCCATTCAGACAATACCACCGCTTCCCAGTGGCCCCCAAACTAGTCAGCGAAACTTTCTGCTGAAGGCAGGGGATGTTCTGCACAAACCTTTGCGGGAAGAACTGCTCAGACAGGCAGTGTGGCTGGGAACGGGTGATGCTAATCTCCTCCGTGGACACAAGTCCTGATGACAGAAGTCACAAAATAATCCCACACCAGTTCAGAATTACAAATAACAAAAGGGTTATTTATTTAAGGGAAAAGTTACAGATCACTGTCCTAGACCACAGTCCTCTGTATGAAGGGGGAACAGAGTCTAGCAGCTGGAAGTGGGAGCCGGAAGCAAGAGAGGGAGTGTACACTTTACAGCTGTTTTTACAGTATAAGAGAGCACACACAAGTGGGCTGGTATCTTAGAGGCTATTGGCTGAAGGAGCAGAATGTGCTCCCACAGTAAAGTCCTTCTCAGAACCCTAGCCAGCCCAACTGGCAGAGAGCCTCAGAGTTGACACAGACAGATATCTTGTCCTTTCTTCTTCAAAGAGGAAATTAAGCTTCAGAGGAATGGGCCAATGTATTCAAGGCTCCATGGACAGTGGCGAAGTGAGAGTCTGGGTCATTTTACTCTGAGACCTTTGCCTTTCCCACTATATGGTAACTAGTCTGAGAGGCTGTCATCAACACACTCACTCGGCCATCATGTCTCTTTAGTCCACTATATGGTAACTAGTCTGAGAGGCTGTCATCAACACACTCACTCGGCCATCATGTCTCTTTAGTGGCAGGAGCCACATGTGCTTTCTCAACTTAAATGTCCCATGTAGTGTCTCTCTCCATACGTAAGGAAGTATGACTTATGTGGCATGGTGGCTTAGGCTAAGTGTCTTGGCACCTTTAGCATACAGCCTTGGGTAAGAAGCCCCTTCACAACTGGTCCCCATTTTCACACGTGTGCACATCTATTGCATGTTCCTGTGCACTCATTCCACCTATACATGCTACCAGGGAGACCTCTTCATAAAAGCTCAATTAGTCTTTCTTTAGCTTTCCTCTGGATGCTTAAATACCGTTGCCCTAAACACAACATAATACACCCGTTCCTCTATTTCCATCAGGAACTCAAGTAGCATCTTGACTTGTATATGATGTACCCTCCGCAGAATCACAGAACGCTGATACCCTTAATAATAGCAATTAGTAATCAGTTGTTTCTTAAGTATGTGATTATGGCAGTTACTAAATTGTACAGCAGAAGCATTTGAGGGGTTAGGTGGGTCTTGCCACCCTCCTCTCAGCCACCCTTTCCCCCTCTCTGTACTCCAGTCGGTGTGGAAAAGGAGTCGGGACGAATGATGCCAATGTCATGGACAATCGATAGCAGGGGGTCAGCTTTGGCTGAAAGCAGAATGAAATATTTCCCCACAGAGGAGCACTGGGAATTGGGTCTGCATCCATCCAGTGTGGGGTCAACAGAGGGGTGTGGTTAGTCCATGCCAGCACTGTACCCCATGACTGAGCTTCTCCTCAAGGCTGAGGATGCAGGGTGTGAGGCCAGGGACGGGTGTGTGAGTTTGGAATATCTGGTGGCATAAAAAAATAGTAGCCCAAGGAGACAGCTCGGTGAGTAGAGAGCTTGCTGCACACTCCCAAGGACCAGAGTTCAGATCCCGAGCATCCACAGAAAATGGCAGGCACAGTGGGTGGGACATGTCTGGAATCTCAGTGTCTGGAGGTGGAGGGAGGATGATCCAGGCTTCTGTGAGCAACACACACACACACACACACACACACACACACACGTGCGTGCGCACACACTCTACAAGGACAACCTGACTGGGAAAAGGAATGGGATCAGCAGGACCATGAGAGAGTCAAGAGAAGGTAGTAGGTGTGAATATGATACACATATTTTATATACATGTATACAATGTCATAATGAAACCTAATATTATATATAATAAATATATCATTATATATGAAATATAATAAATATATGAAATGAGGAATATAAGAGAAAAAGAAAAGCTTGATAAAAATCATGGCTAGCCTCTTCCTGTCTCTGGTTTCTGACTCACTATTAGATCACTGTCCTGTATCCCAGCATGATGCTGTATCCCAGCATGATGCTGTATCCCAGCATGATGCTGTATCCCACCATGATGCTGTATCCCACCATGAGATCATGAGGTTACAGTGCAGTCAAGGGGGTGGACAGTTTCTTGGTTCAGCATACCCAGTCTCTCAACCTGTGAGTTCAAATAAACCTCTTTGCTTTGTAATTATCTAGCACTGAGTATTTTGATACAACAGAAAGCAGAACCAGACAGCCATACTTTCCGGTAACAAATAGAGACAGAGGGTGTATGTTCTTACAGAGGAGGAGGTGAGGTGGCCACCTGGATGAATAGTGTGACCTTTCAGAGAGGTGACCTTCCTGAGTGGGGTCTGGAAGGAGGTGGGTGGCAAAGGTTAGTAGGGCAGGGGAATGTTCTTACTAGAACAGAGCTGATTGTGAGTTGTTCTGAAAATACACAGACACAGACAGACAGACAGATACACACAGACACATGCAGATACACATGACACACAGACACACAGACACACACAGCCCCTCATCCTTAGAGTGAGCATAGAGCCAGCAACATAGGGCACCTCAGATTCCTCCCAGTGGGTGAGTGGGAGGGTCTTGTCTTGAGCTAGATTGGGTCGGGAGTTACAGTGGCTCCTGCTAAGAGGGCTGAGACCTAGCTGGAAGGCTCTGGCCCCTTCCCAGTACCTTGTTTGGTACCCCACACCCATTCTTGTAGCAGAGCAGGTGTCTCCCAAGATTTGTCACCTCCTAAAGGAATCTGGAACAACGAACCTTCCTTTCCTGATGCCTCCTCAGGAGGTGATGGCTCCATCTTCTGCCTCAGCCATGTTTCCTAGTTTCTCTGACCTTGTAACAAGGGGTACATGAGCACCTGGCCGGCTCCTCCAGAAAAAAATCTGTTTCCCCCACTTTCTCAGCAGGAGTCTCTCTCTATTTATTTGGTGGAGAAATAGGTCCACAGGTCAACAAGCCCACAATGGGCAGGTTCCTCTTCAGCTTTTGTCCACACTACCTTCTTTGGACCCTTGCCTGGAGCTCCATCCACTTGGGGTGGAAACCTTGTCTCTTCTGTGTAGAATGATTTTGCCCACAGTAGTTGGCTCTCATTTTTCTCATGTGCTGGGTATTCCCCACTCTACCCCTCCCCAGCCTCCCCCTGTGTCTTCCCAGCCTTCCACAGTCCTGAATTCTGTACATGGTCCACGTGATCTTGAGTATTTATGGCCCGTACAGGCTGCAGTCACCTGTGCCACAGTGACCACTTCTCAGGAATCCCAAAGACCGCATGGACACTTTAATCCCAGTAAGTCTTGTGAGAACAAAGGGACGCAACCCATGACCTAAGACAGTGGGTCCCAAAGGATGACTAAGAGTCAACAGTTTTATGGGTCAAAGTTCATATGAGATAAAAACATGCCAACTTCAGTTTGGGACCATTGTGAGCCTTTAGGATGCCAGTGTCTCTGAGGGCAGTGCAAGGACCAGGTCCAAGTTTAGTCCATCCGGGAGCCTCTCTGTGAGGAAGGGAAGCCCACTCTCATGACCTACAGGGCTCTCAGGGACACTGGTCAGACACACAAAGCACCATACATAGCTCACATAGCGTGTGGTGGCAGCTCACCTTCTCCTCAGGCTCATATATCCAGCAGGGAGAAGTCTGGGTATAAAAATCTATAAGCAACGGACTCGTGGTGAGAGGACTGTAACTTCCCTGATATATTTTGCCAGTTTCCAACACTCTGAGAGTAACTGGATGGGAAAGACTTTGCCACATAATTAGCAACCTGGGAAGAAGTGGTGCATTAAAGATAGGATTCCAACATACAATTCTTAACCATTCGAGACATGTTAGCAAGAGACGTGCAGACAGGACCCTTGCCCTGGCCAGGATCCCGGCTGGTGGCAGGTGGCATGACTGCAGGCTGCAAGGGAGGCAGCGTACTAAGGGAAGTTCTGAGGAGGTGGGAGCTACTGGCAGGAGCTGGGCATGCATGGTAAGATCTTTGCCGACTGAAACAGAGACCTGACCCTTCCCTTTCTAGCACATTCTACACACTGCACTGAACAGGAGCCCAGAGGTCAAGGAGGAGCTGAGGCAGTTCATGATGATCAGCTCAGGGCAGAGCTCAGAGGGGGTCAGGAGGGCAAGTATGTTATTTCCAACCATATCACCATCTGTGAAGACAAGACTTCCTCCTTTCAGGGCTCCAACCTGGCTCCTGGACAGATGTGCTGAGTTGAAGGTCGAGGCTGATGGGCCTATGGACCCCAGATGTGAGGAATAAGAAGCACCTCTCTAAAAGGAGCTTAAACACCGCATATCACAAGGAAGGTTGGCATAGGAAGGATACTCCCATCACAGGCGTGGGATGGATCCCTCAGAAGTTCCAACCTTGAACTTCCATCCTCCTCCTTTCTGAGTTATTCCCTGGTGGTAGTGTTCCATGCATGTTCCTCATGATAGTGCATACATGTATTCATGTATCCGTGAATGTGAAATGTCATGTGTGCCCATGAATACATGTACATTAGGAGGACTGACCAGGGGATAGACCTGAGGGCTCAGGACCAGAACCACGGGGACACACCTGACTAGCCAGAAAACAGTTGACAACAATCAGCGGTCAACTACAGGTTAGGAACAGCCTTGCAGGGCTGGAGAGATGGTTCAGAGGTTAAGAGCACTAGCTACACTTCCAAAGGTCCTGAGTTCAATTCCCAGCAACCACATGGTGGCTCACAACCATCTGTAATGAGATATGGTGCCCTCTTCTGGCCTACAGGGACATATGCAGGCAGACCACTGTATACTTAATGAAAATAAATAAATCTTTAAAAAAAAAAAAAGGAACAGCATTGCAGCAAATGTGACCAGGAAACCATGTCCGTGCTACATAACAATGACAAAAAGGATCAAGGGTGCGGGAGACATTGGCCATGGATTCACACAGACAAGCAACACAAAATCCTGTGTCTTGTGAGAAAAGAAAGGATAGCAAAGCCAGGAAGATGGCTCGATTGATAAAGTGCTTGCCAGGCAAATGTGAGGACCCAGGTTCAGTTCCCAGGACTCAGGTAGAAGTGCTGGGTGTGCCAATGCATGCTTGTAATCCCACAACTGGGTTGGCCGAGATGGGTGGATCCCTGGGCTCTCTGGACCACTGGCCTACCATACATGGTGAATTCCAGGCCAAAGAGAGAGCCTGTCTCAACAAAAAAAGATGGGAAGAGCCCGAGACACAAAACTGGAGATGTAGACCTCTGTATTCCCTGGGCACATACACATGTACACAGGCACGCTCAGCCCCCACAACACATGCATCCTCCTAATTACATATGCACGGCGTCCACTTGTGCGTCCATGTGAACACCCCCCCACACACACACACAAGGAATGGCCTACTAGGGAGTAAAAATTGTCGGTACACCCTCATTAAACTGGCAATTTCAATATGAATTCTCAAAACCAGAAATGCTCATGCTCTTGGGGGCCAGAGCAAAATTTGCTCCCTTACTTCCTTTTGGATTTGGGAAAAATATTCCGAGAAAATTTTACATTTCTGTACCGGTCACACGGTTTCCAGGAACTTTAAAGATGCACCCTGTATAGGAATGAAGGTGTACTGATGGTACCAAAGACTTGAATACAGTATTATTTCTAAGAAGAGTAATATAAAGACATTCTTCAGCAGGCATTTGGTTTAAGGGTTTTGTAGTTAATCTCCACATGTGATAGATTTATTTTATATTTAATTATGCATGCACATGTGCAGTTAACAAATTAATAAAATGTATGTGTGTGCACATTTGTTTGCACATATGAGTATAATGCCAGAAGAGGGCGCCAGATGCCCTGGAACTGCGGTTCTTGGCAGTTGTGAACATCCCGACTGGGATGCTGGAAACCAAACTTAGGTCTTCTGTTCTTAACCCACTGAGCCATCTCTTCTGCCCCTACTGTCCATCTTTTTGGATGTGAGAAAAGACCATCAATGACTCCGGTGAAGTAGGAGCGGGTGTGTGGAATTTACACCATAAATGGGTAGAGGAGGAGAAAGATGAGAACAGCCTGCCCTGGGGCAGAGCAGCAGCTCTGACCTTCTTTAGATGGTTTTCTGTGATGTTGGACTTGATGCCGAGGTAACACACGCATGTTCTCAGCATGTGCCACAGGCAAGGGTGTAAGCAGTGTTGAAGATGAAGTCACCTGGATTGAACCCTAAGAACAGTACAGAACTGGGGGAGAGGGGGCTTTACGGCTGGTAACTAGAAGTCACAGAAATTGCCCGAACAAAGGCTACCAAGACGTGTTGGAAATGTTAGATATTTGGATGTGTTTCTAAATGCCACCTTACACAGAAAGTGTTTCTGTAGGCATGTCTGTCTGTCCAATGATTGCCTGTCCAGCCCAAACAGATATGTCCCTGGTGAGTTATGTATTCTGCAGTTCAGGGGATGGGGACCAGAGCCCTGGGCATAGTTAGCAAACACTTCAGCACCCAGTGACGCCTGCAGCCTCACCCTTGTTACTGATCCTTGCAGCGATATCTTAGGCTGTTCTTCTTACTCCCTGTGGTGATTTGAATAAAAATGACCCTTATATGTTCACAGGGAGTGGCACTGTTAGGAGGCGTGGCCTTGTTGGAGTAGGTGTGGGGTTTGGGGAGTACGTGTGTCACTAGGGGTGGTCTTTGAGGTTAGATGCTCAAGCCAGGCCAAGTATCACTCTCTCTTCCTGCTGCCTGTGGATTCAGATGTAAAACTCTCAGCTGCTTCTCCAGCACCTGTGTCTGCCTGTATGTTGTCATGCTCCCCACCATGACAATAATGGGCTGAACCTCTGAACTGTAAGGCAGCCCCAATTAAATGTTTTCCTTTACAAGAGTTACCACAGTAGAAATCCTAAGATACTACCTTTTAACAGCTTCTGTTTGCCATCTGTACTTGAACATGCCTGAAAATTCATGTCCATCACAATGTCTGCCTGCCAATACAATTATTGCTGTGGAGAGCCTCTCTATTTTATTATTATTATTATTATTATTGTTGTTGTTGTTGTTGTTGTTGTTTTTGAGACTGGGTTTCTCTGTAGCTTTGCAGCCTGTCCTGGAACTAGCTCTTATAGAGCTCAAACTCACAGAGATTCACCTGCCTCTGCACCCTCCCACTCCCGAGTGCTGGGATTATAGGCGCGTGCCACCACCGCCCGGTCTCCATTTGTTATTTCACTTAACACATAGCTATATGAGGAATGGATAGCAAGGATGCATCACCACCTGTCTGAACCCTTGCCTTCCCTCCCCAGAGCAGACCCCAGCATGCACTAGTAATTGGCCTGTGACTTCCTGTGGTTACCTAGCAGTGCTCCTGTGGGCAGCTGAGCTGAGGGCTCCTTCATCCAGTCGTCATTAGCCAGCTCTATCACAGCGTCCACGGGCTCCGCTTCAGTGCATATCAGTTCCTGCACCGTGTCCTTGTCCCCAGTGGCCAGGGCAGACTTTAATCTCCTCACGAAGTCTGAGCTGAGGGGGTAATCTGGTGGCAAGTCCCAGCTGGACATTGTGGTGTCCCTGTGTTGGGACCAGCCTTCTTTGCTTCTTCTAATGCATGTCCAAAGTTGGCCCTGTCTCCAGAGCAGCGCAGGTGGCTATAAATAGAACCAGGGCTGGGTTACTGTCAGCAGGGAGGGCCCAAGCTGCCGCTGCTACCTCAATGGCAGGGCTGAGGAGGCCTCTCTCCCGGGGTCACTGTGCAGTTTCTATATGGATGGGCCGTAGGCAGTTCAGTGTGTTTGGAGAAGTGGTTTGAGAAGGTTTGATCAGTTGCCTTTCTCTTTGTAACCGAATACCTGACAGGAAGCAGGAAGTAACTTAACAGTGGGGAGGAGTGGGGGGAGGGCTGATTTTGGCTCACAGTTGGAGGGGCTACAGTCCTTCAGAGAAGTACAGGACAATATAGGAGGGAGGGCAGACATGGTGACAAGAGTGTGAGGCAGCTGAGCACGTCACTTCCTCAGTCATGAAACATTGAGCAGACAGGAAGTGGAGCAGTGCTGAAAGTCCTCAAGGTCAGCCCCTCCCCCTCCCCTGGACTCACTTCCTCCACTGAGGTGCTACATCCTAAAGGCTCCACAACCTCGGGAAACAAGGGAAACAAGTGTCAAAACACAGGAACCTTTGGGGACATTTTACATTGAAACCACACCATGGGTCTAACTCTGTAAATTGACTCTGAACTTGAACCTGCCATCCTCCTGCCTCAGCCTCTAGAGTGCATGGACAACAGGTATATGCCTTGTGGTCAGTCAGCTTAGAGCTATTGTTGACTTTTTTCTTTCTCAAAACAGAAGCCTCAGAAACATCTACCTGACCTGGTCTTGGGTCTTCTGTTGTGTTTAGAAGGAGGATATGCTGGTATTCTCTATTACTTATTTATTGATCTATTTACAGACATCATGTATACAGTCCAGAATGGCCTCAAACTTATTGTGCATAACCTTAAACTCCTGAGCCTCTTGCCTCCTCATCCCCAGGACTGAATAGTCGTGTGCTACCATATCCGGTTGTGGGGGGGGGCTGGGGCTGAAACCCCGGGCTTCCTGCGGGTTAGGCAAGTGCTCCATCCCCAGCCCTGGCATCAGGGTCTTGAGTCTATACCCTCACATGCAGGCGATTTGCTGTGTGGCTGGGGAGTGACCACAGGGACTAGGGAAGTGGGGGAAGGAGTGTAGAGACACACAGCAACATTGTACAAAGCTGCTATCCAACCCAAATCAGAAGGGAGGTGAGGGCCCGGCACTTGTTAGGCAGATAATAGGATGACAATGTCTCAAAATACGGCCCTCGCCGATCTTAATTACCCAGCGATCTGCTGGGTGGTTAATCAGCGCCACACACACTATGCTAATGATCCTGGCTAATTTTGTTATAATGTAATCCTTTATCAAGCCCGTGATGTATAAATTAGGAATTGAAATGTAACTAACACAAATTATATTTAAGGCAACATGCATTTCTTTATTTCAGTATGAAAATTTCTCATCTTGGCTTCTTTCTTGGATAAACTTTCCCTTGTGCCCTACCACATTCCCCCATAATATGAGAAAGAAAACCAGTACCGTCAGCTCTCCCCACCCCCTTACTCCTTAGAAATGGATGTTACTTTCTCCTTCAGTGGTTGTCTTTGAAAGGTTCTCAACACATAAGGCAATCATGGCAGATAGATCCTGGCTTCCGCTAAAGCAGGGAGAGCTTCCTTGTTCTCTTTTAACTTTTAAACAATCACTGGTGGGGACGAAAGGCCCATATTTAATGGAACTGCTTTTTTCCACCTCTTTGTATGTATGCGGTGTATGTATACATTTGTGTGTATGTGCATGCGTGTTGTGGGTGTGCATACATGTGGGGGGGCAGAGGTCAACATCAGGTGTCTTTAGTGTTTCAATGATTCTATCTTACTTCCTGAGACAGGGTCTTTCACTGATCCTGGAGTCCACTGATTCATTGGCCTGGTTGACCAGGAAGCCTTGTGTCTGTCACCTCCAGGGCTGGGGTTGTGTGTGCTCATTGCCAGCTTTTATGTGGATGCCAGAGAACTCGGGTCCTCAAGTTTGTGTGGCAGGCACCACATTTGTCTGTCTGCATTTATGATTAGACTTAGCCAATTCTGGAAGGACTGTGACACAAGGTGTGTCTATCTAGCTCAGTCTGGTTGAAACTTGCCATCTTCCTACCTCAGTCTCCCTAGTGCTAGGGCTACAGGCATGAGCCATCATGCCCAGCTCAAGGTAGACTGCTTAAGACAAAAGCCACTAGAGTGTAGGCCCCATGACTGAGTCTGTTTTTTTAAAAGTATTTATTTATTTATTTATTACGTATACAATATTCTGTCTGTGTATATGCCTGCAGGCCAGAAGAGGGCACCAGACCTCATTACAGATGGTTGTGAGCCACCATGTGGTTGCCGGGAATTGAACTCAGGACCTTTAGAAGAGCAGACAATATCTTAACCGTTGAGCCATCTCTCCAGCCCCTTGAGTCTGGTTTTGTAACACACACACACACACACACACACACACACACAGCTCCCTGTCTCTCACCACATAATAGCTATGCCACCTTGGAACTCCACCAGCAAAAAGGCCATCTCTAGATAAGACCTTTGACCTTGTACCTCCAGAACTTTGAGACACAGGAGAACTTTCTCCTTTATAAAGTCGCCTGCTTCGGGTATTTTGTTATAGCAATGAAGGATCTGATGGATCTTTCTAGTGGCTGATATAGTGGTTTTCTGCAGTGAGAGCTGGGGGAGCCAGGAGCTTTACAGTCTGGCTGGAAATCTCTGATTCTTTCTGGCTGTCTCTCACACCTTTTCAAGGGCAACAGTTTCAACCAAGGCGTTAGAGAGAACCCCACTGTTCTGTGGCAGGATTGACTCGCCCATCAGCTTTGTGGGTGGCAGAGTGGTTTCCATGGCGGCCATTTATTCACTGAGGGAGCAAGGCTACTTCCTCACTTTGGTGTGTTAATGGCATGTGACACCAGCCAGGAGCTTCTGTCCTGAGGGGCTTGACTTGAAGGCCTGAGCATTGGCTGCCCAGATGGAGGTGAGGGTGTGTTCTTGAGGACAAGCACCTGGATTTCATTCACCAATTCCACTACCCCATTGTGGGAGCCCACATGGAACTCAGTTTCCATCCGGAGTCATTTCTGACTTAAAGAAGTCATTTGAGTTAAGCTTGCCTGCTCTGCTTTTTCCTGTAACCTTGAGGGCTATGAGAGACTTCTGATTTAGCCCGTGAGAAAAGAACACTCTATCTAGTAGACAGTATACTGCTGACGACAAACCTCAGGAACATCAAGATAGAAAGTGAGGCTGCTTCCGAGCAGCAAGCACCTGCTGGAGAGGAGGCTGCTCACTCAAGGACAGGAATGGTCTTGTGGTTGGATACCGACTGACCGTCTGTGCCGTGCTTTGTTCTGCTTTTGTATATAAGCGAGTTCTGAAATCAACTCTGGGCTGTTTGACTGCTTCGGCCTGACCGACCATCCCACCTACATCAGTCATTAATTAAGAAAATGCTCCACATATCAAATCTATGGAGGCGTTTTCTCAGGTGAGGCGATCTTCTCTCAGATCTAGCTTGTGTCAAGATGACATAAAATTAGCTAGCATGTTGCTTTTCTTCCAGAAGATCCGAGTTTATTTCTCGGCACCCAGATGGTAGCTCACAATTGCATGTCGCTCCAACTCCAGGGAATCTGACACGCTTCTCTGACCTCCATGGGCACCTGCATAACTCGTACGATCACACAAACACATACACACACACACACACACAATTAAAAATAATAAAACAAATCTTGACAACACCATTTAATAATCTTTAATATCCATTTCTTACAACACCTTGTAGTAAACTAGAATAAAAGTGTGAGTGAGTGTCTTTATGACAGTAACAGCCAGCGTCTTAGCTGATGTGGGGACATATTTTTTGCTCCTGTCAAAAGGGAAAATAAAGCAGCTCACTGTCCCCATTTCCTGACTGTCTTGGTTTGGAACCAATTGAAAGTAGGCTCCAGACCTAGGGGGTCAGAGTGTCAGCCTCATTACTGATGAAGCCATCTGCAGAATGTCGCTTCCCATCTGAAGCCAGATGATCTTTCTAGCAATCCCTGAATTAGATGACCGTGTTCTCAGTCACTGCAGGCTTGCTTCCTCTTCACATGCCTGACTAAAGCTGGCCCCTCCTAGGAAGCAGAAGGAGCAAAAGATACTTCTCAGTAGCAGAACTAAAGAGAACCCAGAAGAGACAAAATCACGCAAGCAAATTCATTGTCCTAAATGAAATCCTTGCCAGGGAAATGCATGAGAGATCAGACGGAGGTCAGGAGCATCCAGGACTGCTGCAGGGATGCAACTTCCTAGATGTGACTTTGTGCGTGAGGGAACATGAGGTCAAAAGGACCCCAGCTGTTTTCTCCCTTCTTTGAGAGAGTTTAGAAATTGGACTAGGACAGAAATAAGAAATAAGAACAGTGTGTATCTTTTTTTTTTTTTTTTTTTTTTTGGTTTTTCGATATAGGGTTTCTCTGTGGCTTTAGAGCCTGCACTGGAACTAGCTCTTGTAGACCAGGCTGGTCTCGAACTCACAAAGATCTGCCTGCCTCTTCCTCCCAAGTGCTGGGATTAAAGGCGTGTGCCACCACCACCCGGCCAACAGTGTGTATCTTAAAAATCCCAAATGACAGGGCTGGAGAGATGTCTCAGTGGTTAAGAACATTGCAGAGGACCCAGGTTCAGTTCCCAGCACACAACTGTCTAGAACTCCAGTTCTAGGGAATCTAATGCCTCTTCTGACCTCTGCAAACTCCTTATAACATGGTACACACACACACACACACACACACACACACACAAATATTAAGAAAAAAAATCCACCATGACCAATCACTATCTGCAGATGATATGGTTGGTTAGAAAATACAATCATTGACTGGAGACAGCTCAGTGTGTAAATGCTTGCTGCAGAAGCCTAAGGCCCTGTGATTAGGTTCCCAGCACACAGGTCAAAAGCCAGGGTAGTGATGTGTGCCTGCCATCCCAGTGCTGGGGAGGCAGAGGTAGGAGGCTCTCTCAACAAACTGGACAAGTCTTGTTGAATGGGTGAGGTCTGGGTTTATTGAGAGGGTTTGTCTCAAAAAAAAAATCTGGAGAGAGGTTGAAGAAGACGCCAACGTCAGCCTCTGGCCTCCAGATTCATCTGCACATGGATGTAGGTATGCACATGAACACACTCATGCCTATGCATGCAGTACACACAGAGATGAAAACACAAGCAGACCAACTGAAATGTATTTATTAGAACCCATAAAACGTTCAGTAAGCAAGACTATTATGCCTCCGAATGACAAAAATAATAGCTTTTCTATAGACCAACAAAGTAGAAAATTGGACAAGGTGTGAGAAAGGACTCCTGAAAAACAAACCACATCAGCATTGAGGGAATTTAACAAAAGAATGCCATGGGAAAACCCCACTCTACCAAGTGTGTGCTGACTACGGAGCTATGTGGGATGGCAGCAGATGAGCCCTAGGCAAAAGGGGCCAAGGACATTCACAGCTGATTCACCAGGAAGGGAAAATACCAATCTCACCAGCATGTAAAGAAACTCGAATTTAACAGAGACATTAAATTAGGAAAGGAAGGCCTGAACCCACCTGAGCTGGACATGCATGTGGTCTGGAGGGCATAGCGAGAATGCAGTCTGAATTTACTGTGGGTATCATGCACAGGAAATGGTGCAGGGAGAAAGGCGAAAGAGCCCGGTGGCTGCATCAACATTAACATTGCTAAGCAAGTGTTTGCAGCTTGTAAGAAAGTGATGCTAGTTCTGTGACTAGCTGATGCAGGGGATAAATCCCAGCACCTCATCTGCTGTGTGCCGCCCACCACTGAGCTGCGTCTCCAGCCCCCAAAGCTGTTATCATTATTACTAATTTTTGAAAAGAATACATGGGTGAGAAAGACTCGGAAAGTGTTGAAGAATGAGTGAAAAAGCAGTGACTCAATGATAAGAGGAGACCGTGGTTGGGAGTGTGGTGTGGGCATGGGGATTAGGGACTGATGGAGCAGGGAGTCACAGCTGTCCTCAGTGGATGGTGGGGCTTGAAACTGTTGAGCTGGAGAACTGTCATTTGCAGGAGAGTGAGCCCTTCCTCCAGGGAACATTTTTCTTTGGGAGGAGCCACTTGATGAACCCCATGCAATCTGGAACCAACCCAAATATCCGCAAGAGGGAATTGGTTCAGTAGGCCGTAGCGGGGCTCAGGGTTGCTGTGAGAGCGGAGAGCTTTGTGATGGTCGGGTATTTAATGGCACGGAAATTTGCTTACTGTTTATTGTTAAATGAAACTCTGTGTTAAACTGATTGAAGAGTGAGTTTGATCACTGTTTGTCAGGGATGTACTTTTATGGGAAAGATTTGCAGGATTTTTTTAAATATGCGTTTTAAAAAAATATTAGTGAAAAGCAGAAAAAAAAATGAAATCAGTGTGGTCACAAGAAAGGCAGAGACCAATGACCTCCACCTCCACCCTCGACACACACAAGTCTACCTTTGAGGTCCTGGAGTGAGGGTTAGGTTTAAGTAGTTGGGCATATCTAAGTGTTGCCCCTGGCAAGGTGTGTCCCTACCTCTGCTGACCCACCACTGTCTCCTCTGTAAGGCGTTCTAACAAGCTGTAAACCTCTTCTTTGAGAGGTTTCTCATCTGCTTGGTCCAGGCATTTTTCTATAGTTTTTTTTTTTTTTGAGCAAGAGAGTGCTTTTAGATGGGCTTCCATTTTATGGACAATATAGAATGATTTTGCTGTAAGATGTGGCTTTCTAATGGTTGAATGAGTCAATAAAAAAAAGAAAAGTCATCGAGAAGGTGGTTGCCAGACAAAGAAGGGACAAGGTGGTTGCCAGACAAAGAAGGGACAAGGGTCAATTCCACGTGTGTCACTGAGAGACAGGAGTAGGGGAAGGATTTCCTAAGTCACACCCATGGGAGGAGACCTTTTGCCTCTAGACTCCAAATGGAAGAGATCCAAAGACAAAACCCTTGTTTCGTGAGAGGGGAACTCAAGGCCGCCCTGTCCTGGTGCCTTTTCTCCAAGCTTCCTCTGCCTTTTGAGAAGCTTCATGCAGCTCACTGCTGGTGGTGTTCTGGACCTGGATGGTAGAGAATGGATTCACAATACAGGAGGCTGCATTAGGTGTGTGTGTGTGTGTGTGTGTGTGTGTGTGTTTCTGGAGAGCTGAGCAATGGCAGAAGACACAGAGATAGTGAGTTGGGAGTTGGAAGGGACACCAAGACCCACAGGTTGCATGACTGTGGGGGGAGGAGGGCTGCACTGGAAGAGAAAGATGACTTCAGGGTTGGCTACCCATGCACGAGGACATGCTGACCTGTAGATTTGGGTCAGTATGTTTTGATATCCACATCTTTCAAGACTCCCTAAACTTTTTTTAAAAAAAAATTTAGTTTTTAAGTCTATGAATATTCTGCTTGTATGTGTTCGTGTGTATCATGTGTGTGGGAGTACCTACACAACCAGAAGAGGGAATTGGAGTCCCTGGAACTGTCGCTATGATGTGTGTATAGAACGGTTAATAAAAACCCAGAGACAGATGCTGAGATTCAACCTGAAGGTCAGAAAAGCAAAGCATCACTCCTAAGTGGATACTAGCTGTAAAGCAAAGGATAGCGAGCCTATAGGCCATGATACTAGAGAGGTAAGTAACAAGGGGAACCCTAAGAAAAACATACATAGATAAGGGGAAATAGATAAGATTGCCTGACAAAATTGGGAGCATGGGGATGGGGGAGAAGAGAGGGCAGAAGGGGAAGAAGAAGGGAGAAGGGGAAGGTGGAGGAGAGCTTGAGGGAACGGGATAGATGAGATGGAGGAAGGACAGAGATGAGAGCAAGGAAAGAGGTATTTTGATTGAGGGAGCCATTCTGGGGCTAGAAAGAAACCTGGAATTCCCAGGAATCCACAAGATGACCCCAGCTAAGACCCTAAGCAATAGAGGAGAGGGTGCCAGAACTGACCTTGCCCTGTAGTCAGATTGATGAGTATCTTAAAGATCACCATAGAACCTTTATCCAGCAACTGATGGAAACAGAGGCAGAGACCCACAGCGGAGCACTGGGCTGAACTCCCAAAGTCCAGTTGAAGAGTGGGAGGAGTGAGACACCCACTGAAACATCTACCTGAGCTAATGGGAGCTCTCCAACTCCAGCTGGACAGGGAAGGAACCACCATAGGACCAAACCAGACCCTCTGAATGTGGGTGACAGGTGTATGGCTGGGGCAAACTGCAGGGCCACTGACAGTGGCACCAAGATTTATCCCTACTGCTTGACTTTTTGGGAACCCATTCTCTTTGGATGGATATCTTGTTCAGCCTAGATATAGTAGGGAGGGCCTTGGACCTTCCCCAAAGCAATGTGCCTTACCCTCTCTGAGAAGTGGATGGGGGGTGGGTGGAGAGAATGGGAGAAGGGAAGAAGTGGGAACTGGGATTGGGATGTAAAATAAAAAAGATGCTTTGTTTTCTTTTTTTTAAATAAAATAAATTATAAACAAAGGAAAGAAAAGTAAAGCAGCCAGTCACTGGCTCTTACCTCCATCCCAGTCCGAAATGGCGACCCTGCCTCCAGGAATTCTCAGAATGAGACTGTGTGTGTGTGTGTGAGCTGCCTCCTCCCGCCTTTTTTTTTATTATTATTGTTAAAAGAAGAATTTACATTTACTCCCCTTGTTCCCGGCCCTCCCGCTCCCCCACTACCCCACCACCCTCCCCCTGCTTCTTTAAGATCCTCCCGTCTTATATATATATTCCTCTCTAGTACTGGGGATTAAAGGTGTGCACCACTACCACCTGGTTTCTATGGCAAACTAGTGTGGCTACTGGGATTAAAGGCGTGCACCACTACTGTCTGGTTTCTATGGCAAACTAGTGTGGCTACTGGGACTACTACCTGGTCTGTAAGGCTGACCAGTGGGACTGTTTTCCTCTCTGATCTTCACACACGCTTTATTTATTAAAATACAAATGAAATATCATTACAGGTATGCGCTGCCATGTGGGTTCTGGAAACTGAACCTTGGTCCTCTGCAACAGCAGCCTGTCCTCTTAACTGTTGTGCCATCTTTTTAACCCCATCATCTAGGACTCTTGTCTGGGAGAACAAGTATAGGGCATCAGTACATAAGATTGCCCACGAAACATAGAGAACGTGAGAGAAAAGATGCTGAGGACAGGGTTGTTGCCATGGTGATGCTTGACACTTGGACACAGAGGGCAGGGAGCTCCACAGGCAGTGAGAGGGACTGGCCGGAGATGGAGATCCATATGCAACTCAGTGCAAGCAGTAACATAGACGTGAATGGGAGCCTCTGAGAGCAGGTATGCACGCAGAGACGGGGTTTGTAGAAGAAAATACGGATCAGGTATTGCAAGAGAGTACAGAGATGAGTGCGTGTGCCCCACAAGGTGGAGGCCTATTGAGCCGGACTTCACGCCACTGAGAGTCGTGCAAAGAGAGGAAGTCTAGAATGGGACAAAGAAGCAGATGACCCGAGAGCCAGGGGCACTGGTAGGGACATTGCACTGATGCTGGAGAGAGGAGACAGATGTGTGGCTATCCCCCATCCAGACTGGTGAGAAAGTTCTCATGGCTTCTTCTCTTCTGCTGAAGCAGAAGTCAAAGTCAGTTGCCGTGAGCAGGCCACAGTGTTGGGGTCCAGGGCTGAAACAAAACTGGAATACTAGAAACAGCTGTGGCGGTTGGTAGACCAGGAGTTCACAAGGGTCAGAGAGATGAGTGAGCCAGTCAGATCTGTGAGTCAAGCAATGGGGTAGGATTTTGGAAGATGGAAATGCATTTGTCTAGACCCATACTTCTCAACTGTGGGTCGCCAGCCCTTTGGGGGTTGAATGGCCCTTTCACAGGGGTTGCCTAACATCATCAGAAATCACAATTATTTACATTATGATTCACACCGGTAACAAAATTACAGTCATGAATTCGCAACGAAAATAATTTTATGCCTTGTGGAGTTGCTACTACATGAGGGACTTGTATTAAAGTGTCGCAGCTTTGGTTGCATTAGGAAGGTGCAGCCCAGCCAGCCGAGGTGAAAGGCACCTTGTGACCATGTGGCCTTGGGCAGTGGACCCTGGAAGTAGGCTAGGACTGCAGTACCAGGCATCAGCTGTCACCGAGAAACTGTCCAAGTTTGTGAAGGCATCTTGTGACCCTGGAAGAATGCTGTTTGAGGAAGGTTAATCTGGCATAATTTATGGGCAGGAGAGGAAAGGGGACCCTGGGAATAAGGAGAACACTCTCTTGTCACAGACATCTAGAAAGAATGGCTAATGAGTGGTAAAACAATGAGATTAAACAATCTATTGATTGTGCATTTAAACTTCTAATTTTAAATCTAGCACACTAATTAAGCATAAATTATTTTGCCATTCAAATGTATTCTGGTTGAAGCTTTCTCTCTGTTGGAGGTGACAGGGGGAGGAGGGCGGAGGGGAAGTAACCTCAAGTCAACAATCAGCAGCATCTTAGCTTCCCCCAAGGAGTCCAGTTTGTGTGGCCTTGCTCAAGGATCTCACCTCTATACGCTCTGCACCGTGCGGTTGTGACCAGGTTCTGCACTCTGAGAAGTGCCGTTCTTGAAGGTGGATTGGAGCTGCCTTGGCTTGTCCAAGTCCTCAACATGCCAAGGACATTTGGAGTGGAGCATGGTGCCTTCTGTGAACAAACCAGAAGGCAATCCAGATATCACACTGAATATTTAGCCCCTAAACGAGGTGACGTGGGCCATCAGCCATTTCTGCTGTGGTAGACCAGAAGGTGCATGTCAGATTTAATAGGAAAGGAAGAAGGGCAGTATCTTCAGGCTTCCCTGATGGGCCAGATTGCTTGGAGGAGAAATGGGGGAGATGGAAGAGAAGGCAGAGCACGAGATATGTTCCCCATTCTCTGATGCTTAGAGGTGTGTCTGAGGATCTGTGTCTCCACAGAGCTACTGTTCTCTAATGCTGCAGGCAGATTCCTCTGGCACAAAAGTCCCATTGATTCACTGGCTAGACAACGCCACATTTGGGGTGGGAATAGCTCATTTTCCTGGCCAGCTGACCTGGAGGCTGGGCCCTCAATACTGGGAGAAACTCTCTCTGAGTGATCTATTGGCTCAAGTTTAGACTCAAACCAAGTGAGTTCTTTCTGCTCCTGAGCAGGTGGAGAGTACAGAGAGTGTGACCCCATCATTCACTCCCATGTGAGCTTGGTGACGAGGTTGACAGGACAACCAGACAACCATGAGTCTGTAGGACTTAGAGGTAAGGGGCAAATGTGGATCAAATGATATGGATACAATGGCAGATGCACAGATGATGTCTGGGAACCCGGTTTTCATTCTGGAGAATTCCTAGGAGAGATGAGACTGAGGTAGGCTGAAATAATGGATGATGCCAAGAGGTGAACAGAAAGAAGACACCAGGTAAGGAGGCCCCAACAAAATCAGGGTAAGGATGCAGCAGGAGCCTGGGAGCAAAAGGGTTCCGGGAATACAGTGGTGAACCAGAGAAGATCATAGGGCATAAGTGCCAGCATGGGGCGGGGAGTGAATGCACACAAGGTGTTGCAAAGGAAGATGAGGGTTGGGGAAAGCTCGGGGGTGGGTGACTGCTGTGTACAATGACCAGGAAGTCTCTTTTGATTAGGTGACATTGGGACAAACACCAAGGGAAGAGTGGGAGGAAGTCATACAGGTACAGTGGGTTAGAGTGGCAGGGGTACATTGCAGGCATTTCAATGGCAAAGACAAAGGCACTGGAGCAAGGAATGCAATGTGAGGAACAACCTGAGCTGGAGCAAAATGAGGCCCAGCAAACGGGGGTTCCGTCATGGTGGGGCTGCAAGGACTTCGGCTCTTCCAGAGGAGATGGAAGCCAGCGTAGAATCTGAAGCAGAGGGCAGGTCACCCTTCTTAGTTACTGAGGCAAAGTCAGAGCAGACTGTAGGAACAAGAACCTTGATGGATGGGCATGAATGAGGGGGAAGGGGAGGAGGAGAGGGAGCCTGGGGTTTTCATGGGCTATGATGGGTAAAACTGAAAGGAGAGCTTTGTAGAGTTTGATGTGGACTTTTGGAAGAGCGAGTGGCCCGTTCTGTGTCTATGCCAGGGCTTGAGCAGGCAGTTGGCTACACACCTGCCAGTTTAGTTACAGAAAAGTCGGGGGGGGACAGGAATTTGAAGCGATTAGCATTTGGATGACATTTGGGACCTTTCATCTGGGATGCTGTTATCCAGGGAATCAGAATGATCTAAAGGATCAGAAAAGACAACTAGGAAAAGAAGGTGAGGGGGGGGACCACAAGAGAAAAGAGGGGCACAGTCCAGTCCCCTCACTTCACCTGTGTGCTCTGATTTCTCAGAGTATATCTGGCCATGGAGTTGCCCATTTCAGCACCACAACCAGGGAGTGGAAAGGGATGAAGTGGAGGTGATGTTGGTAGTGAGTGCTGGGCAGAGGGACTGTCCCCTGCTCTGGGAGCCTGGGGGTCTTCCGAGCACTCTGCAGCTGGAGGCTCACCAGTGAACACCAGCCTAGGAAAGGTTGTTAATGATGCTATTAACTGGGGTTTCCCCAGGATGACATGCCATACATAGATGGAGGAAAACCCCAAACAAATCCAACAAAACATTCAGGCAAAACAACAACAAACCCAAAACCCTCAGGCAGTCTCACATACAGTTGAATCCCCCTTAAAAATATTTTGTTTTTATTTTAAAGTGCTCTCTCTCTCTCTCTCTCTCTCTCTCTCTCTCTCTCTCTCCCTCCCTCCCTCCGTGTGTGTGTGTGTGTGTGCTCTTGGAGGCCAGAAGAGGGTATCAGATCCACAGGAGCTGGAGTGACAGGCAGTTGTATGTGAGCCATTCAACACTTGGATGTTGGGAGCTGAGCTCAAGTCCTCTTTAAGAACAGTGCACATGCTCTTAACTGCTGAGCTGAACCCCAGCTCTGGATCTTCATTTTAAGTGAGTTGTTTGAGTTTTGACAAATGGATTAGGTCTTGGGCACACTGTTGGAGATAAAGATCAACTCTGGTGGGAATAAAAAAAAATCTCTCACCAAGTTCCAAGCCAATGCTGTTTGTTCTTGGGTAGTGTTTCTGTAGTTGCATGAGAGCCAGGTGGCCAGAGACCTCGCAGCCAACGGCTGGCTAACAAAACCCTGAGTTGAACTTGTGCGGAAACAAGCGGTGTAGCATTTATTACTCTGAGCTTACGTGGCTACTCTTGCTTGCAGGTTATGCTGGGGCCCGAGATACCTCCCTGGGTGTGAACAGAGAGGCACACAGTTCATCCAGGAACACGTCCATCTTTCCCTGGGACTGACCACATTTCTGACCAGCAAAGAAGAGTGTCACCCTGGGTGGATTGTGGATTATAGTCTGTCCAGGGGCTGTGCTCCATTTCTGACAGGCCTTGGATCCCTCCTTGCGAGGAATCATAGGATGGAAACTCTCCCTTGGGGTAAGGGGAGAGTTCGTATGCAAACTTTTAATTACACCTGGCTACACCAGGGAAGCTGGGGGAAGCTTCATTGGGGAGCCTGAGGGAGCCACATCAACAGCTCCATCCACTCTCCGTGGGATACTCGGTGTCTATGAATGGAGGGTCTGTTTTATTCCAGAAAGAGCCTTCACTGGTCATTTAGAATGGACCAGAGGCTGGCTTTGGGACCTGAGAAATGGCTGGAGGCACTGCACCGATCAGCCAGCAGTGGGCAGCAGCTCCCTTGCCACTCTGCTGATGGCTGTCTGGGCTCATATCAAGAGCTGGAAGAGAGTGCTACAGCTAAGGGGAGCTAGCCCCGCAAGTGGTAACCCAAGAATTCTGTGTACCCACTCTGTGAAGGAGAAATGGGTTTGGTTATAAAGGTGGGACCTGCAGTGTAAGTGTAATTAACACAGCCATTGTAGCCTTTGAAGTGGGACTGGGTTCATATCACACCAGCCATATATAGACGGGCTTCTTTGTTCCTCAGTTGTCTTGCCTGTAAAGTGGGAGGAACATGAAACTTTTGTGGGTGCCAGTATCTGGACAGTTCTGACTTGTGGCAAGGACTTCACTGGCTGAGCCCCGTGACCTTGTGATTGATGGTGTTAGGACAGAGTGTTTGCTTATGGATCATATACCAAAGTCCCGTGTTCCCGTGATTACCTCTTGGGATTAAGGAACAGGAGCCTAGAGGCACTGACAAGAGGAGCCTAGAGAAGCCTAGAGGATTCGAGAGGAGCCGAGAGGAGCCGAGAGGAACCGAGAGGAGCCGAGAGGAGCCAAGAGGAACCGAGGCTTCTTCCCTAAACTACTTGGCTGATGGCAGAATGCACAGTCTGATGACTAAATCACCAAAGTTTAGGCTGGATGTATAGTAAGATCAGGTACTGTGGTCTGTCCCTGCCTCGGTTTCCCTTCTGTGATGGTAGTGTCTTGGGCCAGCTTATCTGAAGCATCTATTAGCTCCGAGGCTCCTGATTTATGTCCCGTTTTAGTGTGAGACTCACAGCATAGGAATGGAAAGGAGTTTCCCTGACTGCCCAGCAGTGCTGCTGAGTTAGCCAGTTTGGCTGGACACACTGAGTCTTTGCCTCCTGTCCAGTTTGGCCGGACACATCCTTGCTGATGACCATTTGCTGCATTGTAAGACTCGGCTTCTTCCTGCAGGCCCAGGGAATCGACAGCTTTGAGGTGGATATAAGTGGTGACCAGGAGCTAGTCAGTGATTGGCAGGGCTGAGGATGGAGGAGGGTGGAAGAGAGAAGGTGTTGCTTGTTTAAGAATAGGAGTCATTGGACTGGAAGTGTTCTGAAGCCTGCCATTGCAGCAGACACAGACACCTGTATGTGTTAAGACTGCACAGGGCACACATGCAGCTGCACACACAAATGCAAGGGAAGCTGGGTAATCTGAATGAGAGCCTTGGGTTTTTTCAGGATTCCTGTGATGTTGCACTATGGTTTATTTTTTAACACTTAATTTTAGTTGTGTATATGCGTGTTCTCATATGTATGCAGGGACCTGTGGAAGCCAGAACAGGGTATCGGATACTCTGGAGCTGGAATTATAGGGAGTTGCCAGCCATCTGACATGGGTACTGGGAGCCGAACTCACATCCTTTAAAAGAACCACAAGTGCTCTTAGTCTCAGAATCACGTCTGTAGGCCCTGTATGCTTTCTCAAGGCATTGACTCGGGGAAAGCTGGCGAGGGCACACAGGTTCTCCCTCTGCTCTCGTGGGTTGTTTTTTTTTTTTTTTTTTATCACAACTCAGTGTAATGGACAGTGATCTCAGAATAGAAAGTGTGTGTGTGTGTGTGTGTGTGTGTGTGTGTGTGTGAGCACATGCATATGGAAGCAGGAGAATAATCTTCAGTGTTGTTCCTCAGCCACTGTCCACCTCGGTTTGGAACTTGCTGAGTTGTCTAAGCTGGCCAAAGAACCTCAAGAGATCTGCCTGTCTCTGTTTTGTGTTGGGGTCATTAAAGGAGCAGGTGTCCCTAGTCAGAAGGGTGGACCTCACGTCTGTAAACAGAGACACGGGTCACATGTGGCCCGCTACACCAGAGCTGAATGCCTAGGACAGTTCATCATAGCTGTGTGACACAACGCTGTGTCTGCCAGTTGCTGTCCTAGGCGCCAGGGTCCTGTGAGGTTCTCTGTGTTCTACCGCCACTTGTCTCTTTTCAGGTGACAGCTCTGTCCTCACACTCCGTCTACTGGGCACTCTCTCCAGGTATCAGGCACCTATTTTACACAGGGGACATCTCCCTCCCTAGCTGAGTCCTCTTTGCGTTCTGAGGGGTTCCTTCCAGAGACAGGGTCTGCTGGGCAAACTGGAGACCATTTTATTGCAATGCGACTGTCCTGAGACCTGCAGGGAGGTGGCAATGGGACAAGTGTCCTGTTCCAGCTTCCAGAGTTCCATAGCAGTTGGGCCTTTGCTCCTGGGGGAGGTTCAGGGAGACTCAGGAAGACTTATTTACCTAAAAACACACATAGGATAATTTGGGAGAAAGCAGCCTGTGTTGCTAAAGCTCCAAGCAGCTCTAAGTGGCCCTAGTACAGTCACATGTCCCCTGTCTTCTGGACCTGTTATGACCCTGCCATTCTCCACCCCAGGGAGAGCGGAGAATGAGGGAGGTTTCAAACTATCCTGCTCAAGGAGTCTCAGCTTTCCTCCAGGGTCAGTGGGGACCTTTAGGGTGTGTGTAGGGTCCTAAAGTAATTATCTGAGATAACTAAATATTCTTATCCATAGTGACCACCATGTTTGTATTTGGAGAAGAAGGTATGCGTCATGGTGGGGTCCCTGAGAGCATGGATCTGATCTGGGGATGATGGGGAGAGGAGCTTGTACATGTCCACTTTAGTGATCCATGGAGCAGGACTTGCATGGGTGTCCTCTTGAGGGGGACCTGGACAGGTGACCAATGCTCCTAGAGGTATGAGGGATGGGAGTCATGAGCTGAGTGACTGGCTGTGTCTGTTTGCTCAACATGGAGACGGTGCTACGTGTCTTGGCCACTGGAGGAAAGCCACTAGAAAAGAAACTGGCTGTCACTCTCTGCAGGCACAATAGGCCCTCTGGTCTTTCCCACATGCCTGTCTTCCATTTGATCAGTTGGTCAGGGAGGGGCTGGGTTGCTCTTCCTCCCAGAGCCCACAGTTGGGCTAGCCTTACTAGCATCAAGCTCACTCACTGCTAAGTTGAGGAAGCCATGCCCCTTAAGCGGCAACAGAGACCCTAGTCTTCCCGGCTGCCATCTTACCACTGGTTGACCTTGGGACGACCTATTCTTCCTCATTTTTCTGAGTCTTGAAGAAAAGGCAGGGCTGCATTCCCCATGGCCACCATTGTCCAAGCCCATGTATTGATCCTGTCGAGGATGGCACAGGCTAATCTCCATAGGAACAAACAACCTGAGCCCTGGCAGCCCTGAAGTTTCTCCCCACCCATATTCACGCCACCTCGCCGCAGGAGCAAACATGGAATCGCGACGATTGGGTTTTTCATCAGCTCATTACCACCAGCGCTATTTAATCCTGGTTGCGCAATAATCCTTCCCCCTGTGTATGAGCGAGTATGTATTATGCGTGATTCAAAGCCCCTTGATGCTATGAGTAAAAAGACTCTGCATAGGGCAGAAATAATTTGCAAGACCAACTTGGGGTAGAGGATTCTCAAATGAACTCCAGTGGGTCCCACCGCTTTCACAGGGCCAGGCGGGCAGCGCTGGTGCAGGGCTATGTGACAAAAGGCCTTGGTTGGGTGCATTATAATTTGCTCCAGTCAGTTCCAAAGTACTCGCATTTCCAACGATGAGAGAGGAAATACTGATGGCACAGGACGTGGGCATTGTGCTTAGGATAAATACCCACACAAAAGCGAGGTGAGGCGAGTTTGGATGCCTCGTTGGGGAGAACGCAATTAAAAATCCTTTTGAGAAGGCTTTGAAGTCTGGGGCTAACCATTTTATAGAAAGGTACGGTTCCCATCAGTTTCTCTGCCAGTTGCAGAATGCTAGCAAATTGGGAAAGTTGTGGAGGCAGCATCAGTCAATTTCCACTCAGAGGGCGGGTCTCGTCTCTATCTTGGTTGTGTGAATCAGTGCTAGCCTTACTGGTGGGGACAGTGGGTCTTTAGGGTCTTACTGGCCATCCTCATAGCCACCAGCGCACACAGTGGAGAGGCCTTGGAACAGCCTCTGGGATCAGCTCGGGCCTAGCCTTGCCTGACTACCCTAAGGTGAGAGGTCTCGCTCCTCAGAGCCTGTGACCCTTGCAGCCTGGCCCATAGGAGGAAAATGCCACAGTTTACTGGCACACAGCTATGCAAGTGACAGCTAGAGCACCACACTCCAGCTGAAAGTGTTGTGAGTGGCTGATTGTTGTGTAGATGGCCTGTGAGTGTAGGCGTCTACCTGGAGTCGGATGCTAGCATCTTCCTGCCAGGGCTTTGGAGTGAGCCCTGCTTCATTGTTGTGTCACTTCCTGTTGGTCTCCTCTCTGGCTCTCATGGCCAGGGAGAGCATGTGCTAACACCAGGATCTTTAAGCTGATGTCAGCTGTCCTGCATCTACTCTACATACTGAGATCGGACTCAGCCCTCACCCGGTGTGCTCCCTCTCCTTAGATCCTGGAGTCTGAGAGTCACTGTGGCCAAGAGGGTGGCCACGGGTAAGTAGACAGTGGGCTCAAGGACAAGGTAGGGCAGAGAGTGAAAGGGACAGGTCTGGACAGCTGGATTATGGGTTTGGTGGCTGGGCAGGGCAGTGCGTGAAGCTGTAGTGACCTCTGATCTTTGTGGTGAGCTCGTGGTTGGCCGCAAGTGTCACAGACACATGGGTGTGTGCCCATCTCTAATTCAGGCCACCAGGGCAGCATCTAGGAAGGAAGGCAGATGGCAGGTCCAGGAGACTGAGCTGTGTAACTTTCTGTCCCTCTATGTTCCTATTCTATAAATATTCCGAGGCCTCCCTGTCCTCCTCAGCCGTTGGTTAGTAAGTATGTGTTCCTTCAACATCTTTTCAATATCAATCAATTTATTAAAACTTTAAATGCCATCATTTGATAGACTATTCACTAAAAACAATCTAAAAGAGTGTAGATGGGTTTCCCTGGGATAGGCTGAGAGAAGACACTAGTACAAAAATTAAAATTAAATTAGACTCTAGGGCTAAGATACTATAATTCTCCTTCCTGCATCTACTAAACTGATGATTCTGTCCTTGCCCAAGCTCCACACATCATGGTGACCCCAGTCACCATTTCTCCATTTATCTCTATTGTCTCATTTCTCCTAAGCAGTACTTGATATCATATATCATAGACATTTAATTCTAATTGTAAATATAGCATAAACTGAATAGAAAAATGTCTATCAAAAATTAATAAAGGTGACAAAGAAAATTGGCACTTCTGTAAGTCCACTATACATAGATGACAACTGACTTTGGTATACAGTCTTCTGATTCTGTTTGCACATGTAAACCATCAAAGGCCTTACAGTGAATGTTTTTTTTTTACACAACTGCTTTTAGTTTAATCTTGGTAACTCTTAAGTGAAAGATTTCAAAGGAAAAGAAGAAAGACTGCAAATTCAAAGAGTTTTCTTTGTTCCTAGAAAACTAGAGAGACCGAATCAAGTCAGAAAAATAGACGGAAAGAAATGAAAAAAAAACCCAGAAATCAATAAGAAAATAAATTATAATAGATACAGCCATTAAACCCAAAAATTGACCCTTTGAAATTTTTGTCTTTATGTTTTAAGAAGATAAAGACCCTCTGATGCCAGTGAAGGAGAAAGAGAAGTAAAAAGTAGCTAACACTAGGAACAAAATGCAGAGTGAGGTCCCAGACATTGACTATTTGAATCTTGCACATGTTAGAACTGAGAAAAGAGCACTGTGACAGCTTTATGCTAAAATTTAAAGACTAGATGAAATAGACACATTTCTTAAAATTGCAATTCCTAAAAACTGACACTAGAAGAAATAGAAAATCTGAAGTCTTATCACACATTAAGAAATGAACCCCGAGTTGGGCTGCGGTGGCGCACGCCTTTAATCCCAACACTCGGGAGGCAGACGCATCTGGATCTCTGTGAGTTTGAGGACAGCCTGCAGAGAGAGGTCCAGGATGGTGAGGGCTTCACAGAGAAACCCTGTCTGAAAAAACAAAACAAAACAACAACAACACAAAACAAGCCATTTACAAAGATTCTGTCCAGCTGTGTTATCCCACTTACTGTAGCAGTCTGCATATACAGCATTTTGAAACAGAGGGCAGATCTGTGGTTACCAGGGGCTGGAGGAAGAATCCTAGGAAGGAAGAAGACTTGGCCATAGCAGGGCAATGTGTCAGTGTATCTTTTGGTGTTAGAAATGCTCTGTGTTTTCACAGTAGCCAGAGATACCCAAATACACGCAGATGGCAAAATTCCATGAGACTTGACACAAATATAGGTAAAATTATACTGGGAAAGTCTGAGTAGAATCAGTATGTTTCAATGACATAATAGTTACACCCAGGGTTAGTATTGGAGGAGAATCAAAGAGTACAAGAGATATTATTATTATTATTTCTTATTCTGTATTATTTCTTATTAGAAGGTGAATAAATAATTACTTCAGTGAAAACTCAATTAAAACCATTTCGTTAAATCCAACATGATAACAAAATGGAAGACAAAGGTGGTTTTCTCAATAGATGAAAAAGCACTTGATGTACTGTTATATCCACAGATGGCCAAAAATTCTTAGTGTGGCAAGTTTCGTCATAAGGCCTTGTTATTGATTTCACCTCTCTCTCTCCCCTGCCTCTGTGTCTGTGTGTGTATGTATGTCATGGGTGGGAAGCCTGAGGCTGAGATTGGCATTTGGTGATATTTTTGTTTGTGATCTAACAAATAAAGCTTGCCTGAAGATCAGAGTGTGGAATTAGCCACACTAGTTGTCCATAGAGGACAGGCAGTGGTGGCACACACCTTTAATCCCAGCACTTGGAAAACAGAGGCAGACAGATCTCTGTGAGTTCAAGGCCACCCTGGGCTACATGAAATTGATCCAGTCTCAAAGAGAAACAAAGCCAGGCGGTAGTGTCTTATACTTTTAATCCCAGTACTTGGGAGTCTCATGCCTTTAATCCCAGCACTAAGAAGGTGGAGACAGGAAGGGATATGGCTGGGCAGAAAGAGGAATATAAGGCAGATGGAGACAGGCGCTCAAGACATTCAATCTGAGACTTCATAGAGACAGGATCTTGACCTGTTGGCTCTAGGATTTCATAGAGATAAGAACTAGTGGCTGGCTGCTCACACTCCCTAATATCTGATTCCAGGTTTTTATTATTAACACCAATTAGAAATCATGCTACATTGGGAGCCATCTTTGATCTTTCTCCACATTATTTACTGAGGCAGGGCTGCTCAGCTGCACTCAGAGCTTAATGATATGGCCAGGCTAGCTGGGTAGCTTGCTCTCTCTCTCTCTCTCTCTCTCTCTCTCTCTATCTATATATATATATATATATATATATATATATATATGTGTGTGTGTGTGTGTGTGTCTGTGTGTGTGTCTGTGTCTGTGTCTGTGTGTGTCTGTGTGTGTCTGTGTGTGTCTGTGTGTCTGTGTGTCTGTGTGTCTGTGTGTTTGTGTGTGGTGGGGGCAAGGTGGGTGGGTAGGTGGGAAGGATCCTTGCCCTCACCTTCTGAGTGCTAGGATAACATGCAGGCTGTTCTGCCCATTTGCTATTTACATGGGCTTTGGAGATACAAACTCAGGTGCTCACGCTTGGATGGTAAGCGCGTTACCTGCTGCAGCATCTCCCTAGCCCCCAAATAGGTTTTAAAGTGATAAAGTATATTTTCATAAAACTTATATGGACTTTGGTACTGAATAGAAATGTGCTGGATGTTCTTTCAATGGAAATTTGAGATTAATATTTTCTGTTGTTACTTCTATTCAACATTGTAATGAAAGGCCCAGTCCAGTGCAATGAAGCAGGAAAAAGTAATAAAAGCAATGATAGTTGTAAATAGATCAAATTTATTATTCAAAGAGGCTGTGATTACAGACATAGAAAATTGCAGGTAATACTTAAAATTTGATTGCAAGTTAATACATTTCTGGATATAAAATTAATATAAAGAAGCAGTCTTGGTTCTATATATCAGTAATGAATTGGTATTAAAGTCTCAAAACTAATGTAAAGATATATAGCTAAAAGTACCTATTAGGAAGGTTGTGTAAGGTCTGCAGAGACACTGCTAAATGCACGTCCATTTCAGCTCATAATTCCCAGATATGAAATCAGCATAGCTGCCCATCAACAGACGGAGAGCTAAAGAGAATGTGGTGTGTACACACAGGTGTGTATGCACAATGGAGTTTTATTAAAGCATAAAGGATAAAATTATGTCATTTTCAGGAAAATAGATGGGACCGTAAACACTCATGTTAAAACAAATAAGCCAGACTCAGAAAGACAAATCCCACACACTTGCTTTCATATACACAACCCAGGGCTACTTTTAGGGAGATGGAGGAGACACTAGGAGGGGTACAGGAGAGGAGAAAGTGGGTGTGAGGGAGGAAATCTCACTCATGGAGAGAATGCCGCAGTGGAACCCGTCTTTGCGCACTAAAAGTTAATTAAAAATGGGTGAGATTTCTATGCCCGAAGAACAAAGCATCATGAGGAAATTTAAAAGTCTAAGCTTCATGCTGGGAAACACACCTTTTGTGGGCTGGAAAATTCAATAGTGTAGAGATGTCAGATCGCCTCAAATTAATATGTAGATTTGCTGTAATGCACATTAAATAGCAGGTGTTTTAGTAGAAATAGACAAATCGACTCTAATTTGTTAAGAAATGCAAATGGTCAAACCTCTCATGACACTTTTGGAGAGAAACAAGGTAGGAAGGACTCCTCTCTGGACATAAAGAATATGTAAGCTCCTGTGATGGAGGGAGGCATTGGCAGAACGAGACTCTTATGCAGTTGGTTGGAATGGGGTGTTCCTAATCCAGATGTTGCATCTATGAATACTTATTTTCGTCATTTATTGTTATTTTTGAATACTTGTGTTGATAACACAGAGAACCCTGCAGAGGTCCAAGCAAAGGGGTCTTTTTAAATGAATGGTCCTGGACCATTGGATCAGTTGTACACTCATACAGATAAAAAAAAATAATAATACTGAAGCCACTAGCAAAAGTCAACTCTAGGTGAACGGGTTGACGTGAATCTGCTATGTAAAATAACTAGACTTCTAAAAGCAAGGGGAGCCTCATAGTCTTGAAGAAGCCAAAGACTTTGCTCACAGGACACAGTGAACCCTGTAACCACATGGGGAAACTGATCAGCAAAGTGACATTAACATTAAGAACTTGTGTTCAGCCGGGTGGTGGTGGTGTACACCTTTAGTCCCAGCATTTGGGAGGCAGAGACAGAGGCAGGCAGATCTCTGTGAGTTCAAGGCCAGCCTGGTCTGCAGAGCAAGTTCCAGGACAGCCAGAATTACATAGAGAAACTCTGTCTTGAGAAACTAAACACTACGACAACAACAAAAGAACTTGTATTCAGCAAGGGACCATTTTGACAGTTGGAAGGGAATTAATGAATAGGAGACTGTATTTGTGGCTCATGTACATGCAAAAGTTTCCACCCAGGACACTATAAACTCCAAGAAACCTGAAGCTGGTAAGAAAGAGATGAATCAGAGGGCAAGGGACTGCTCAGTTTCCCAAGGGACTGCTCAGCTCCCCAGGCATGTTATCTCAGCCTAGCGGGAGCTGTGTCACCCAGTAGTCACCAGAGGAAGGACATCCAAACTCCCCGTGATACTGGCTTCCACTCCAAGGCAGGGACAATGAAAGCAGCTGGCCATGCTAAGTGTGGGCCTGATGCGGAGTACAGAGATTTTGTCGGTGCTGATGGGGAAAATGCACAGCCATGGTGATAAACCACAGCGCTGCCGGCCACCTTGGGGCATGCTCTGCCAGGAGAATAGCAGCCCTTCTACACATGTGCACATGGAGAGGTTCTCATCTACACATGTGTACATGGAGAGATTTTCATCTATGTACGTATACATGGAGAGGTTCTCACACAGACGACCATGGCAACATCACATACAGGGTCCCCAGCTTAAGGGCAAAGACAGATTCTCCTTAGTTGTGAAATAAAAACTCTAAACACAGTGTCTACACAGCAGTCCTGCTCCATGATGACCGGGGATCAATTCTGCCGCAGAAAGCTGAAGAGACTCAGGTACAATGCGGGTAAGAAGAAACCTGGCCGAGGAGTGCATGTGCTTACATCTATGTGAAGTTCAAAACCAGATGAGACCCGTCTGGGCTGCCCTCTCAGGAAGGGATAGACAGCGTCGGAAGGAGCCGGTCCATCTGGTTCACAGGGAAGTACTTTTCTGTATTGGCCACCATTCAATAAACACAAGAGCAGTTACCCCCTCTAAGGTATTTGCATTTTTGTCAAAGATTATGGGAAAGTTTCTCTTTCAAAACAACAATGACATTTCAGGCAGATGAGGGAATGGTATTAGTTAGATTGTCAAAGAGCTGCCACCTCTCATTAACCTATTATCAATCATCAATCTGTCTCTCACCTGTCTGTCTATTTATCTATCATGTATATATGGACCTATTATCTATCTATCTATCTATCTATCTATCATCTATCTATCTATCTATCTATCTATCTATCTATCTATCTATCTATCTATCTATCTATCATTATCTACCTACCAATCATATATCAACCAACCAATCAACCAATCAAAAATCTATGTATCATGTAAGTACCTAGCTATAATCTATCTATCTATCTATCTATCTATCTATCTATCTATCTATCTATCTATCTATCTATCTATCTATCTATTATCTACTTATCAAACACCTATATATTTATCATCTATTAATCATCTATCTATCTATCTATCTATCTATCTATCTATCTATCTATCTATCCTCTATGTATTTACCCTGTCATGTAATTATCCTTCTTTAGTGTCTTGACTTGGAAATACTGAATTTACTTGAGTTGGACACTTGATCCCACAGTCTAAAAACTACCAATATATCTTCCTATTTCTGCCTGTGGTGGAGGCTGGGCACACAGGCAGCCAGTCTCTTCCCTTCTCTTGCACTTGGATGTAGCTGTGTCTGTGCTGAGAAGGACATGTACATACACCGTGGGGCTGTCTCGGAATGCTTTCCTAGTCTTGCTCATCTACGTGCAAGTGTGTACAGTGTGAGCTTAGGAAGTGCTGGGTGCAGGCCCCTGAATGAATCCACAACTTAATGGTAGAGAAGTGTGCATTGTATGAAACTTTGGGAGTTTATTGGTAACGGTAGAGTTACGTACATTAATTTGTATGCTGTTTATCCAGTGTTGAAGGCATGCTTGTCCTGCGTCTGGAGACCTACCAGCAACATGGTCATAATCTTGCTTTCCTGATTCTCTCCTTCCTGTACAGCTTGGAGAGCACAGAGACCAGATCCTTAGACTTTATGTCCAGGGGCCGTAAAGACTGAGAAAACACAGGCTTATGTAACAGAGTTGTTGGGTGGGGCATGGCCTGCAAGCTGGTAGGTTTTGAGTCAGAAGCCAGCAGAATCCTGGTGGAGGCAGAGGCAGCCCATCTTTCCCAGTAGCCTCCTGGGGCACAGGCACAGCCTAGCCCAGATGGCTGTGTGGGTAGCTAGTAAAGATCAAAGACAAACAGTACCTCTGCTGTCTGGGATAAAGGCATCCTCGGCCTAGAGTGGGTTCTGGCTCCAACACTAAAGTTAGGCTTATATAAGACAGGATACTCAGAGACCCACGTGCCCTGTGGGAGTGGACGTTCAGCCCTCCAGCTGTTCGTGTCCTTCCCGAATGTTGTGTCTTGGACTTTCAAATGGAAACCCCAGCCTGCTGGTCTGTCTTCTGGGTGTACAATACCATTACTCATCTCCAGAACGGCCCAAGGTCTGTCATGGCTGAGGTCCTATAGATATCCTTAGAATGACAGGAACTCAGGGGCTGAAGGAGCTGTCTGGAGTCTCCCTAGGTCTTTCATGAATGAAGCAGAAAACAAGGCCCTCGGCCATCCAAAGCTCCACCTCTGCCTACAGCTGTCCTGTCAGACTTGGTATCTTAGAACTTGCACCCCTCCCTGGGGCTTCTTTGGCCCTGTGTTTAGTGGAGACACCCTCACAATGTGGCCCCTATCCATGACACTCTCCTGGGGAGCAGCTGTAGGACCAGCTTGTGAATGAGGTGCAGCTGGGAGCTGTGGTTCTGGCATCAGCCCTTCCCGCTGCAGCTGGGGTGTCCTTTAACTCCCAGGAGGAGCAGCAGGAAGAGGGTGTTTACACAGAGCGTAGTAAACGGTCAACATCGTCTGAGCACCTGCCTGAGTGTCTTCCGCATTTGCTGTGCTGGTTTGGTCCCTGCTGTAGCTCCCGGATGTGGCCGGAAGGCCCAGGGTTGTGCAGGCCAGAGCACTTGCCATCGACCCTCTGAGGAAGTGGGGGACTCAGGGCTGAGTGTGTGCATGTGTGTAAACCTGCGCATATGTGAGTTTATATGGTTGTAGGTCTAATCCGTGTCTATGCATGTATGTTTTTATATGCATCTCTGTGCACATCTGTAGTGGTGGTATGTTCATATGTATGAGCATTCTGTGTACATGTGTGTACCCGGGTACAGTTTGGCATAGTTTGTATGTGTACATGTGAGTTTATGAATGACACATGTGGCTATGCATGTAATCTGCATGCAAGCATGCAAAGTGGTCTTCTGTTTGCATATGTGCCTGTATGTATGGGTGTGTTTGCATGTGTGTGACTGTACTGGCATAAGTTGGACTCAGCCTTGTCCCACTTGGCCCAGAGTAGAGGAGCATGAACCTCCTCATAGGCTGCTGTCTAGTCTAACTTCCTGTCAGGTTGGGGCTTGAGAAGAGAAGGGGACAAGGCTCTAGAGATGAGGGCTGCATCCCTGCATCCCTCGGGTTTCCTAGGTGATACAGAGCTATGGATTCAGGAGAGCCTGACTCACGCATCTCATCAGGCTCTGACAGCTGATGTTTCCCGAAGGTTGAAGCTAGTGGCAGGAAATGTGACCTCTCACACCAGCTCTCAGGGTTGTTCAGAGTTTGTATCCTCATCCACACAGCGTTTTAGGAACGTTCGTGACCACTGAACCACCCAGCAACTTCCTGAGCATCACCTGGAAGGTGATAGCCCATGGAAAGATCTAGAAGCCAGCTGAGCTGCAACTGAGCCTCTACGGAAACAGAATTGCTAAGGGACCTATGTTAGCACGTGAAAACCCTGAGAAGAGTTGTTTCAGGTGCCTGCATGCTTGGGCTCAGGGTCACCAGGGTTTTCCAAATCTTGCCCAGACAGCAGGTAGCTTGTTCTAGACCACCGAGTTTATCCCTTCTGTTTTTACTAACATCATCCCTGCCTCCCTCACAGTAAACTCTTAGGGTTTCAGGAACATTGGGAGCTACCTTCCTCAGTGGCTTAGGTACCACAGTGAATAGCGCAGCTGGGGCACAGCTACCCTGTGATCACCTGCCACAGGGCTTGCCTCGGCCGCGTACGCAGACAGGTGCAGAGGAAAAGCCTCAAGAGCAGATCCTTCTGTATCAGATTTCTGCGCAGAGGGGCTCGTCAAAGGACTGATGGTCTCTGGGGCACTTTGTGAGGAATGCTGGGATGCCAGGCAATGGTTTGGGAACCGGGATCATCTCTTCACAAGTGCAGGCTGGGTGTGGAACCACCAGAGAACTCTAATTCCACGCTAATCAGATACCATGACATAGAATGCTCCCTTAATGAGGGTTAATGACATTAATTACTGCCCCCTCCACTTAGGAGCATGCTCAAGAGGAGCTAATTGCCACATAACGGCCCAAGCATAACTGAGGCCACGGCGGAATTGCAGAGGAGAGCATCCCCTCTTCTCACTCACCCCTCCACCCTGTCCTGCACAGGCTAGGCCTTAAGTGCGATTTCAGGCAAGCCCATCAAGTTTGACAGTTGCAGCTGCTCTGTGGAGTAGGGCGGGTCAGACTTAACCCAGAGCCTGAGTGACAGGACTCTCCTATGTGCCCCTAACTCTTGCAAAGGGACAGGGCCCGGAATCCGAAGAACACATCGATGACTGGTCCCAGAAGTTTCTCTTCTGGAAATTTCTCTGGGACAACTGCATTTTCGGGTGTGCACAGAGCACGTCCAAGACTTGAGGGTCAGCGAGGGTCTCTGTGTCTGCTTGTTTGTGCTGCCCACCACATACAGATGCAGGCTGGGACATGTGTGGCTGATTGGATAACTAGTCTTCTGTGAGCCATGGGCCGTGCTGCTGGGTCCTGGAGAACTTGGATATCCAGTCTAGCCTGTTAGTGGGAGATGTGGTGACTCCGCTGTACCCAAAACTGTTAGATGAGGTATCCTTAGCACTGGAATGACACCACCCCATCTCAGTTATGACTAAGCCTTTGACATTATTTTAATGTGTCTCTCACCAAATAGTCTGCTATACTCTGACAAAGTTTAAATTTCTATGTTGGACCCTTAATGCATCTATCCTCAAGTATTTTTCTCTCTTTGAATTTCCTCATTTGGGTTTTATTTTATTTGCACTTACCCTATTTTTATTTTTAAAAAGGATTTATTATTTTTAATTATGTGTATGCGTGTGCTTCTGTGTAGGTATGTATATGTTAGCACTAGTGCCCTCAGGGGCCAGAGAAGGTGTTGGATTCCCTGGAGTTGGGGTTCCCTGAAGTTGGGGTTACAGACAGTTGTGAGCTTTGTGATATGGGTGCTGTGAACCTAACTCAGGGCTTCTGCAAGTGTAACACACTATCTTAACCATCTCTTCATTACCTACCCCATTTTTAAGTTGTGGTTTCTGCTTAGTCTTTGGCCTACAGAGGTCAGATGGCTTCTAGGGGTCAGCCGTGTCAGTGCTGTGGTCCAAATATCAGAGGGAGCCATCATACCTCCTGAGCCTCATCTACACACTACAGACTCCACAGTGAAGACCTTGCTCAGCTCCGACAATTTAATTACTGAGTCAGCTCAAGGGCAACAGCTTTATTTCATTATGTGATATTTATTACTACAGCAAATAATTAATTTATTAAAATATGTGCAATAAAATATACAGTGCATATGGGTTAATAAACAGCTAGTATTGACAACACAATGATGGTACTCTCGTCACAGGAGAGACCTCTGAAACCTGTTGTACTATTGGAGCTAATACTGACAGGTGTGTGAGCTGGGGAAGAGTGCAGGTCACGTGGAAAGCAAACTTAAATTATAGACAGACTTTGCATGAGTTAAGGAACAGTGGCAAGCAGTAGAAAATGGCTATATAGGACATCTCACTTAGTGTCCAGACTCCTAAAGGGGGGCTGAACAAGCACAGTGGTTAGCGGGCAGTGCCTGGGAATGGCTGCTTGCATCTTAGCTTCTCCTTGGGCATCCCCAGGTGGGCAGGGGTGAGTCCTCTCCCCAATGAGCTGGGGCCATCGCCATCTCAAAGATGCTCAGGGTGGCTCCTGAGGAAAAAAATTACTTCTTCTTTTTCCCCCTTTTCCCTTTCTTCTTTCCTTTTTCCTTCTCCTTTTCTTTGGTGCTGCCAACTGTTAGTGACAAGATTCGCTTCTTCCCGAGAGGAGTTTTGGCATACCAGTTCTGAAATGAGAAGATGTTGCAGAAATGATTGGACGTGAAAATACTGAGATAATCCTGGCGGTAAAGATGTATCAGCTAAGAAGGGGACAGTAAGTGGCCATTAGACACTGGGCATTTGATGTGTGTTCAGTACAAATGTCTTGTTGAATTTCTAGCTTGGGTTTCTGTGACTTGAAACTTCTCCTCAGGTAGTTAGTAATGCTAGGGAACCACACAGCAACCTCTGCACACAGTCCTGCCTAATTAAGACTGCCCTGAGGATGTGGCTTTCCTGGTAATGCGGTCATTACCTCACATGTGGTCAGCTAGTAGTAGCTCAATTGGTAGACACCCAAGACCACAGGGGGCCACTCAGCATCCTCCGTGGGAGATGTGGAAAACATGGCACTGATAATAGTTTATTCACAACCTGAGAAACTTTTCAATGTAGAACCTTACAGACAATCTCAGAAAACGATTATACTGGATGCTATTTATCCGTTTTCTTACAATTCAGTTAAGAAAGATTTCTTTCTCCCTCCTTTGCCTCCACTCTCTTTCGTGTGTGTGTGTGTGTGTGTGTGTGCACGCACGTGTGTACATGTGTGTGTATGCCCACATGTGTGCAGGTACCTGCAGAAGCCAGAAGAGGGCACTAGATCCCCTGGAGCTGGAATATAGCGGTTGTGCATCACCTGATGTGGATTCCGGGAACCGAACTAGGTTATTCTGGAAGAGCAGTAAGCACTCTCCTGAATGTTTCTCTCTCTAGCCCAGTTCACAGTTGTACAGCCCCTTGATATATGTGAGAGGACTTTCTTAGGAACAGCATAGAAAAAGTGAATTCCTCCTGGTTGCATGACACGGATCCATTTGCTGTTGTTCTTGGTGAGTGGGAGACTATTTCTGTCATCTGTCTCAAATTGTCTTTGTTTTCTCCCGTCACTTAGATGCTAGTTTAGCTGAATATAAATATTAGATGATCATTTTTCCTCAACACTCTGAACATATAAATTACTGATAAGTTACCTTTTTCTGGCATCTTTTGCTGTCAAAGAGATGTTTGATTGCCCATGTTGTTTTTTGGGGCAATCTGATAGCTTTTATTTATTTATTTTTTTATATATATATTTTTTTGGTTTTTTGAGACAGGGTTTCTCTGTAGCTTTTGGAGCCTCTCCTGGAACTAGCTCTTGTAGACCAGGCTGGTCTCGAACTCAGAGAGATCCGCCTGCCTCTGCCTCCTGAGTGCTGGGATTAAAGGCGTGCGCCACCACCGCCCGGCTTATCTGATAGCTTTTATGTGGAGTTTGTTATCTTGTTCTTAGACTTCTAAGAATTGATAAAATGGATTCACTCCTATTTGTCTAGGTGTCTGCCTGGAGTTTATTTTTATTTATTTATTTATTTATTTGCTTTTTTTAAAAAAAGATTTATTTATTTATTATGTATGCAGCATTCTTTACATGTACGCTTACATGGCAGAAGAGGGCACCAGATCAGAAGAGGGCATTATAGATGGTTGTGAGCCACCATGTGGTTGCTGGGAATTTGAACTCAGGACCTCTGGAAGAGCAGTCAGTGCTCTTAACCTCTGAGCCATCTCTACAGCCCTGGAGTTTATTTTTAATCTGATATCTCATGCTTTTAATTTGGGGAAATTCTCTTCCAGTATCACTTTAGACTTGTGTTCTTCTGAGAATTCTGATAATTGAAGGTCAATTCCTTTCGATGTGTAGATTGTCATTTTATAGACTTTACGTGTTTTGCTCTTCTGTGATTCCTCTAGCGGAACTCCCCAGGACCACTTTCCAGTTTTGTGATTCGCTCTTTGACCTTTCCTAGTCTAGAGTTCATACTTGCCTTAGTTTTTGCCATTTAATTAACTACTCCATTTTTCTATTATAAGCTTTGTTTTGTGGTTTTAAAAGATAATGATCTCTTATTATTTTTTGTTTTAAAAATGCATTTCTATGGAAGTCATATTTTTCCTTATTTTCTTGAACATGTAATTATATGTACTCAAACCATTTTGTGATATCATTTTTTAAAGTTTTTAATGAATTTTTGAGATTGTAATATAATTACATCATTTATCTCTTCCCTTTGCTATCTCCAAACCTTCCTATATACACCTTTCCTTGTTCTCTTTCAATGTCATTGCCTCTTTTCTCATTAGTTGTTGTTACATAAACACTATATTTCCTGCAATGTTTTTCTCTTCTAATTTTCACATTCATTTTAACGGTCTGTGGTTCCCTGACCATCTGCAGGCTAGGTTTAGTGTCTATGTCTGGCCAACAAATAGCATATTCATTGAATGTTTACTTTAATGTTTGTTTAATTTTTTTTCAGTACCAGATATTCTGTTTGGTTCTTTTTCTCAAGTGTATGTGTTTTCCCCTTGTAATGTTTCTGACTTTTTGTAATTTGATCATACTTAATATGTAGTGTCCCTCAGAATGTTCTGTAAGTTCTTAGTGGTCCCAGTTAGGTTACTGGTATGCCACGTCATTTCCTTCTGGGTAATGATGCTTTTCATTATGAACGTGTTTTCATCAGGAGTCATGTTTCTTATAGGAATCAGATGCAATTCCACATAGAGTGGTTTTCCTACTTGCTTTTCATAACGATTTCAGGGGTTTTAATGGTCATACAACTTTTTAAAACATGTTAGCACTTCAAGTTGAGATTCTGGTTTCCTGGAGTAGTATAAATATGAATTCTTGATGGACAATGTACAGGCAAGGTGTTTAGTATTATATGGAACAGTTTTTATTGAACAATCCCTGATTGTGGCCCGAAAGCATCCCAGTTCTATGCAGGGCCCATTTCGCCATTACCTGGGACAAGGTTCCCACATATCTCAGAGGATAGTACCCGTCTGAGAGTTCCCTAAGGACCCTTTCCTCCTCCTCTTAGCCTTGGCCCCACTTTTAGAAGTGAAGTAGTCAGGAATTCAGTGCTGAGTTCTTCCTTCTTTGGTTTAGAGTCCTGCTAATGAACTTGATTTTGGAGTAAGCCATGAACCATAGCTCTGCTGCTCTTGGCTGAGTGCCTGTACAGTTACCCGTTTCTTATACTGCTTTCTTTTCTTCTCTGGTGTTTTGGCAAATTACTCAAATCTGCATTAAAAAACAGCACATTTAGGACCTCACAGTCCTGGAAATGGTCTTACTGACCTAGGTCAAGGCATCAGCAGGACTGTGCACCTCTCTGGAGACCCCAGAAGAGAAACTGTTTTCTTGCCTTCTGTAGCTCCTGCTCTTCCCCAGACCCCTGCTCTTCTGGTCTGTGGTCCCTGTCCACCCACAGGCTAGGTGCCAGTGAGCATCCCTCCAACTGCCCCATCTCTCACTCTCTCTCCTGACCTCCTCCTCTACTCTCAGGATTTCATTGAACTCACTAAAACAGGCCAGGCTGGTCTGAGGATCTTAGGGTCAGCCAACAGTAAACTTATTTTCCCTTTGCCTTGCAAGCTCTGTGTACCAAGCTCTGTGTACCCAATGTGGTGGTTTGAAGGAAAATGGCCCCTAAAGGGAGTGACACTATAAGGGGGTGTGACTTTGTTGAAGTAGGTGAGTCCTCGTTGAAGAAAGTGTGCCACTGTGGGGGTGGGCTTTGAGGTCTCTATCACTCAAGCTTTGTGCGGTGTGACACGCAATCAACTTTTTGTTGCCTGCAAGATATGGAACTCTCAGCTCCCTCTCCAGCATCATGTCTGCCTGCATGCCACCATGTCGCACCATGCTGACAATGGACCGCACCTCTGAAATGTAAGCCAGCCCAGTTAAATGTTGTCCTTTGTAAGAGTTGCTGTGGTCATGCTGTCTCTTCACTGCCACAGACACCCTAACTAAGACACTCACCACACTTCTTATAGCTCGGACTTCTTTACCTGTAAAATAAAGGGCTATGAGGTCTAAATGGCTATACTGTCTATAGCATTACACGTTTTCTTGACCACATCCAGGGAACAGGACAGAATGTCCTGGAGGAGCTGTGAGCTCAGTAGATACATCTTCAGAAGCACAGTCAGGGAAAATTTATGGGCCCGATTGTGCACCATGTTAGCAATGGTCATCACAGTATCCAAGAGTGTGATGACATCCCATCTGTTACGCAAATGTGTCACTAGCAAATCAATCGAACATCTACTTGGGGCTAGGCACTGAGCCTGCTGCTACACTAACAATAGGGAATAGACTAATGATGGGAAAATGATGCTGTTACTTTAGAAACGAACAGAATGACCGAACCCACCCAGAATGGAGGCAAGAGGCATATGCGTTTGTGCCCACAGTCACAGTCCTCAAACACTGAGCATAGGCAAAACTCCTAGAGATCAATTTGCAAAGTTAAAAAACCAGCTTTAAGTCTTAATATGATAAACCACATTCCTCAAAACAAGGTGGATAGCCAGTGTTTTAGAAAAGGATAAAAAGGCAGAATTTCAGAAAAGATTATGTCCCTGGGAGATGATGAAGATCTGTTAACTAATACAGTTAGTGCATCAGAATGTTCAGCAGTTAACAGGACAGCATGAAAAACTCCAGTGCTCAACAAATGCAGTAGAAGGTTTTCCTCTTTCTCAGTTTTGCAAGAGCTGGGGTCCATAAAACACAGAAATAGGCCATATCCAGTCTGCTGTTGTTCTTGCTAAGAGTGTTTTATTGGGACACGGCCATCATTATCTGTCTACACACTGGGTAAGAGGTTCTCGCGTTAAGATTCACGGGTAGCCCAGGCAGTAAGGCTGTCAAAGCCCCACGTTCTCTCTGGGTCTTTTCTTTTTCTTCTCTCTTTTCTGTTTCCTTTTTTTCTAGATGGTATTTCTCTGTGTAGCCCTGGCTGTCCTGGAACTCAATCTGCAGATCAGGCTGGCCTGAGACTCAGAGATCTGCCTGCCTCTGCCTCCTAAGTTCTGGGATTTAAGGTGTGTGCCACCATGCCCGTCTCTCTCTGGATCTTTACAGGAAACGCTCACCACCCTGGTGGTGACACTAGTTCTGTGACATTGTTATTTTTCTTTTATTTTTGTCTTTTTTTAAAAATTTTTTATGGTTTATTTAACTTTATTTTATGTACATTGGTGTGAAGGTGTCAGATCCCCTGCAACTGGATCTTCAGACAGTTGTGAGCTGCCATGTGGGTGCTGGGAATTGAACCCAGGTCCTTTGGAAGAGCAGTCAGTGCTCTTAACCACTGAGTCATCTCTCCAGCCCATTTTTGTCTCTTTTAAAGAACACAGATTCTTTTCTTGTTTTTAAACTGAGCTATACATTTTCCCTACTCCTCTCCCTTCCTCCCCCTCCCCTTCTACCCTCTCCCATGACCCCCACACTCCCAATTTACTCAGGAGATCGTGTCTTTTTCTTCTTTGTATGTAGATCTACATATGTCTCTCTTAGGGTCCTCTTTGTTGTCTAGGTTGTCTGGGGTTGAGGAATGCTCCTCCATTGCTGGTGGAAGTGCAAACTTGTACAGTCAATTTGGAAATCAGTATGGGGATTTCTTAGAAAATTAGGAAACAATCTACTTCAAGACCCAGCAATACTGCTGTTAGGTATATACCCAAAGGATGCTCAATCGTGCCACAAGGACATGTGCTCAACTATGTTCATAGCATCATTGTTTGTCATAGCCAGAACCTGGAAACAACCTAAATGCCCCTTGACTGAATAATGGATAAGAAAAATGTGGTCCCTTTACACAATGGAGTACTACACAGCAGAAAAAAATAATGACATCTTGAAATTTGCAGGCAAATGGATGGAGCTAGAAAACATCATATTGAGTGAAGTAACCCAGACCCAGAAAGACAATTACAACATGTACTCACTCCTAAGTGGCTTCAAGACAGAAAGCAAAGGGACATTGTTTTTATGGTTTCTCACTTCCCACTGAAGCACTTGGGGACAAAGTAGCCTTGGTGGAAAAGTAATGCATTCTAAAGTGGAAATTTGAGCAGGCTCTTGGAGGTGAGAATCTCGGATGAAACTTTGAAGCCTCCTTTTGGTGACAGTGTGGCACTGTGGTGACCTTCTTTGGCACAGGTAGTTTTCATCCCTTGATTTAGGACACACCTCTGTTCACACTGAGCTAAAGCAGTGGTTCTCAACCTGTGGGTCTTGATCCCTCTGGGGACGGAATGACCCATTCACAGGGATCTCCTAAGACCATCAGAAAACACAGACATTTACATTATGGTTTATAACAGTACCAAAATTATGAAGTAGCAATGAAATAATTGTATGGCTTGAGATTACCACATGAGGAACTATATTAAAGGGTCCAGCACTAGGAAGGTCGAGAGCCACTGAGCTAAAGGAAAGAAAGCAGTCTGAGGAATGCCTGCCTAGGCACCGGGACAAGGGCTCCTGACTGTGTCTTAGACCAGCTATGGGAATGGAGAGCGCATGGTCCATGGGCAGCTTTGTTCCTCACAGAAACAAGGATGTGGAATGAGAGCTCTCTAGGTCTCCTCTGGATCTAAAACCTCCCATGAATGCATTAGAATGTTCCCAAACACTAGCAAACTAAATTTTGATGACCTGTCTCATGTTTCATATGGTATGTACACAGGAGACCGAGAAAGGAGGGACCCTGTGAGGGCAGGGGCCAGATAGCTTCAGCTTGATAGTTCAAGAATAGTTTTTCCAATCCCAAACTTGTTCCATAATATGAAATGTGGAGTGAAAACAGAATAAAGGATCAAAGAGAGAGGGAGATGGAAAAAAGAGAGGAAAGAGGCGGGGGGAGAGACAGAGGGAGGAAGGGAGAGGGAGAGAGGGAGGGACGGAGGGAGAGAGATTGAGATTTTGTTTGCGGCAGGCAGGGATGGAGATTGAACCCAGGGCCTTGTGCATTCTAGACAAGTGCTGTGCCTCTGAGCTCCACCCCCACATTCCCAGCTCTGGAATTAGTAGCTTTGAATCCTGCAATTTGCTGTTACTCTCTAAGGCCACAGACTGCTGCCTCTCTGAGAGCCAGAAGACATGCACTCTACCTTCCAGGTGCAAAGAAAACAAAAGACACAAGCCTCAAAGAGGTCGTGATTTCAGAATGGTGTGCTTCAAATTTCCCTGAAAGTGGCAGGACTCGAATCCACGGAACTCAGGCAACTGGAGAGAGAGAGGAGGTCATGTGACCAGAGTTTGCCTAGGATTTGGTTAGCAGCGTGTTCTGTTACCTTAAAACTCTCTTCTTCCTCCTTGTACACGGGGTTCATGGTGGTCATCACGGTGATGAACTCGACGGCCGTGAGGGGCTTGTGCGGCTGCTGCCGGATCCTGCGCTCTGTGAGGACCTCTTTGATTACTTTGACAATCTGCCCCTGCGTGAAGCCGTCGGTGACTTTAGACAGGCAACTGATGTTCAAGGCATTGGTGAGCACGCCTCCGTTGCGCAGGATGATTTGCTTCCACAGAACTGTCAGCATCCAAGGTGGCGGGAGAACAAAGTCACGGCACTGTTAGCAGCATTAGCCAAGGTCTCCATTCAGAACCCAGTCTCATCTAGAGAAGAATTTCTCAGAGAACCCACCCCAGATGGCTTGCAATTCAAATGAGCAGACAGCTGAATCCATCTCCTCTGGGGACTTTTCCAGCATTGGAGATGCATATTGGAGACCCTCAGGTCTGTAGTTCCACTTGGGTCCCTTGTAAAGTCTCTCTCTCTCTCTCTCTCTCTCTCTCTCTCTCTCTCTCTCTTTCTCACACACACACACACACACACACACTCACACACACACACATACACGAACTTATGAGCTTTGAATGTGGCACCTGTAAAGATATTTAAAAACTTCCAAGATAGGAAATTCACCCTGGGCATGTGTGGTGTCATTGCACACTGAGTATCACGTTTCCCCATGAGTGTGGATAAGTGGGAGATGCATGCCTTTATCTTTTTAATTATAAGGCTCATTTCTTGTATTATCATTGTAACCGGAATAAGAACCCAGAGTCCCATTTTTATTAGCTGGTGCCAGGCTCCACATGGCAACAGCACACACTGGACCCAACAGAGCAAGTGTGCTCCTTGCCTCCCGATAGCTGTCCACATACTGGCTGACTGCAGCCCATCAGATGGGTGCTGGTCGAGGGTCATTTCTACTGCAGCACAGGGATGCAGAAAGAAGGAGTTATAAAATGCTTGCTGGTGCTTAACTTTAGAGGCAGATTGATGCCTTGCCTTGTGTGATCTTCACAATAACATCATGTCTGGTGCGCTGTATCCCCATTGCTCAGGGACCTTCAAGGGGATCACTGGGGCCTGCTGTTTCCCAACTGGGCTGGGTAAGGAGTGTTCCTGTCACTGTCTGTCTGTCTCTTCATTCGGAAGGTCTGGTGAGATCCCACAACATTTTAAATTTCTTAAGGAATATCCAAAACTACGTTTTAAAAATGACCCAAATCTGATGATTGGGTCCATTGGCCAGGGGTCATTCTGAGTTTATTCACCCAATGCAGCCAAGATGTAAAGTTCTGGCTTATGACAATGAGGGATAAAATGGCTGAGGGAAGACCCATGGCAGTGTTAAGGAGTACCATTGCCCAGACAAGGATTGCCTAGTGTTTACCCCTGGGTTGGGTGCATGGCTCCTGGGCTCCTGGGCTGTATGTATGGCCCTTGAATGAGTCAAACTCTGCAGCACTAGGAAAGATGTTTTTGGGGGTGTGTGGAGGAAGTAGCCAAGGCTACAGGGAGCTCCTATTGGCTCAAAACAACACAACAGCCAACTTCTTGGAATCCTGCTACGTCCTTGGTGGGTTTATTGGGGTTGGATCTCCAGTTCGTGCTAGTGGGAGAAGGAAGTAAAGCAATGTACCTGAAATACTTGAAAGTCCCATCATGGAGGGGATTTCTCTGTATCTGGATTATTACCGTTATTCAAATTAACAATGCCTTCAAGTTTCTTAACCCCATTCCCCAATCATCAACTATGAAACATGAACTACAGAATATTTGTGTGTGAATACGTGTGTGTGTGTGTGTATATGTATGTATGTGTGTGTGTGTGTGTGTATGTGCGTGTGTGTACATGTGCATGTGGAGACAGCATAGCAAGCCTGGAGAATTTGCATCCAGATATAAACACCACAGAGTTAGAAATCAGAAAATACAATCTCCAGCAAAAATGGCAGACAGCAGCCTCAGCTAGACAACAGTGTCACTTCCAAACAGCTCTGGCTTCTACCCAAGTGTGTTCAATTTACAGAAAAGACCAGTGGTTCCCAGTGGTGACTCTGACAGGTGAGGAGGGGAGAGAGAGTCGCAAACAGCTGAAACCACAGCAGAAACCAAGATGGAAACTCAGATGGCTTCGGTCTTTGTGTATACAAGACTGCTGCTACAGGTGGCACGAAGTGGAACTCTGGGTGAGCAGTGAGAGCCTGGGCACCCCAGAATCAGAGCCTCTATCCTGTCTCTGCCACATGTCAGGTTGTAGTAGGTATGGCCTTGGATGCTGCTGGCCTAGACCATCCAACTGCCTAATGTGAGCGATCTCTATCTCCATCAGTGAGGATTCACTAGTCAGGGAATGTAGAGTCTGGTGTAACCGGTGTGTTTCCTATATACAGAAAACAGACTTACACACACACACACACACACACACACACACACACTCGTGCAACATAAGAACAGAAGAGAGACTGTCTGGGGGAAGAAAGGGACTAGAAGGTGGAGGAGAAGGGATCTGGGAGGGTGGTGGGGGTTCCATATGCTACAATGATACAACATGACACTGTTTTAATGAGGCTCATTATTTTGTGTGGCAACCAAAAATCATTTAAAGAAAACAAAAAGAAATGTATGATGCTAGAAATTGTGTAGCACTGTTCTGAAAATTTCTCAGGGTGCACACATTGCTGACAGCCCAAGCATCATTACCCTGAGTGGAGGCACAATGCGGGAGCAGTCAGGGGGCTTGTCTACCTGCTCACAGTCACCTTAGGACTCAGGGTGGTTGAGAGCAGAAGTCTGGTTTCCACCTTGTGACTGATAAACTTGACCTATTCACCTTTAAAAGAATGTGTCTGATGGGTGTGGTGGCATGTGCTTTTAATCCCATCATTTGGGTGGGACAGAGGCAGGCAGATCTCTGGGAGTTCAAGGCCAGCCTGGCCTACACACTGAGTTCCAGGTCACCCAGAGCTACAAAGTGAGATTCTGTCTCAAGAGGAGGAAGAGGAGGAAAAGAAGGAGGAGAAAAAGAATAAAAAGAAGAAATAATCTGTAGTGCCACTGGAGCCACTGTCCTCAGAACTTATGGGACCTTGCATAGAAAGTCTCAGTTGAGACAGGAGCTCCACAGTGCCCAGGACTGGCAGGCTGCTGGTGTGACCTAGGAGTACAGATGGGGAGGAACAAGCACAGATGTCTTAGGGCTGGTGTGGGCGGCAGGAGGACCCTGCCAGGACTCAAGAGTGTCCAGGACAGCAAGGGGCCTTCTGGTGGGGACTGTGTGTGCGTGTGTCCATCTCTCACATGTAGAAGCCAGAGGCTGATGTCCTATATCTTCCTCAGTGACCCTGTACCTCATTTCATGAGACATGGTCTCTGGTTGAACCTGGGGTTCACTGATTTGACCGAGCTGGCTGGTAGGCAGGTGGAGGTAGGTGGAGGTAGGGAGCCCCCTGTCCCTGCCTCTGCAGAGCTTGGGCAACAGGTGCACATCACCATGCCCAGCATGGAAAGTGGGAGCTTTAAGCTCAGGTCCACTTGCAGGTCAGCAAGCACTTTGCTGCCTGGGCCATCACTCCAGGTCCACCTCACACTTCCTCTTTTGGAAGGGAAGGCTCCTCATTACAGACCAATCCCCATTCCCCCTCCTTTGTGGAGAAGGGGAAGAATCTGGGCTCTGCCATCTGCTTTTGATGTCCCCAGCTCACCTGACCCTGGCTGGGTTCGCCATGGCATAGTGTCTTAACATTCATTTTATCTTGAGCTTCGCGGGTGAAAGAGTTAAGTTATATGATTTGGGGGAGTATCTGTCCCTCTGGGGCCTTGAATTCCAAACAAATGTGAAGACATTGCCTCCACATTCATCCCATGTGGGCGGGGCCTGTGATGAATTGTGTAATTAGTTAGGTAGACCCTGGGGGATATCAGCTATACTGAAGCATTAGGGTGGTCCAGGGGGCTTCTGAGGACCACACAGGACATTCATCAGCCTGGGGGGGGGCTTGTAGAGTGGCTTGATTTGGGGACTAGGTGGGAGGTAGACACTGAGTTATATCTAGGAAGCCTTACTTGGAGCCCCACAGCTGCCTGCTAATCTCTCTAGGCCCATTTCACCCCACTCAGCCCCGTGGCATTTTTTGAGTTGTGTGTGTATGTGGGGAGGGGCGGGTGTTTATAAACCTATGGAGCTCTGGCTCCTGATAGATAAATGGCCGAGTAGCGGCCCTGCTATGGATCTGCAGCCCCTGCCTGCAGGGCTGGAGGAAACCACGGTGATCACCTCGATCACCTTGGAGGCAGGAGTGGTCTTTCTCTAAGACAGATGCTCTACCTCACTGATAGCAAAAGCCTCAAGGTCCTGTGGGGAACACTGAAAGATTTACAATGTCAGCAAAAACGGTGGTCAGACAAATCAGTACTGGGAAGAAATGTGGGAGAAGCAGCCACGTGGTGGATGGGCCCAGGGCCCAGCAGAGGTACTTTCCATCCCAGAGGAAGGGCTGCCTTCTCCACCACAGTGATGAAGCCAGAAAACATTCAGGAAAGAATCCGTAGTTCTTAGATTTAGGAAAGAAAGCTGAGTTCTTGGAGATGCCTGGCATTTTGTCTCAGACTGCAATTGCCTGTGATGTCCGCTGACTGCTTCCCTTCTGCCAGACAACAGAAGCCACTCAATCCAAAGCTGGGCCTTGTGCTGTGGTCCCCTAAAGGGAACACCCCATACAATAAAAGAAGGGGAAAAGTGAGCGAGATGGAGAGGGAGGGGAGGCCTGAGAGCAACGGCCTGCTCTGCATAGCACCCTCTCCTCTCTGCTCCCCACAGCGCAGCCTCCTCATTTCTCCCCATCTCCACAATCTCCTCTCCCATCACCTCTGCCTGGCTCCTTGATGCTCCATATTCTTCTCCCCTGTCCCATCATCTGTGACACTTACTTTCTTCTGCTCTGGCCTGGCTGACTATGAAAAACCAGCTGTGGCCCTACATGATAGACAAGCCGTAGGTGGGTAGAGACATAACAGATCCCAGAGTATTCCCTGCTGTGCATGTAACATGGATTTTATGTAGTCAGGGTCATACTCTTTGCAGATAGAGTGACTAGCAATCTTGGGCACGAAGTACCCAGTGTCCTTTAAGTCAGTGGTTCTCAACCTGTGGGTCGAAGGATTCTTTCACAGGTCACTTAAGACCATCGTAAAACACAGATATTTACATAATGATTCATAATGGTGGCAGAATTACAGTTAGGAAGTAGCGATGAAAATAATCTTATGTTTTGGGGTCACCACAACATGAGGAACTGCAATGAAGGGTCGCAGCGTTAGAAAGTTGAGAGCCACTGCTCTAAGCCCACCCGTGGTCCTCCCGCGCTACTCGCCTGCATGCAAAGCTCAGGGACCAGGCCTTGGTGCCGCATGGAAGGCCTTATAATACTTGCCATATCTGGACGCGTAGTCGGGGCGGGGGACCAAAATGATCTTTTGGTATACCCTGCAGAAGGACTGAAGCTCAGCATCAAAGGGGCGGTGTGTGGTCCCCACTATCAGGATCCTATCATCCGGCTTCAGGAGCTTCAGGAGTTTGGGGAGGTGCTTTTTTAGGCGTTTTGGTTCATTCTGGGAAGAGAGAGGAGGAAAGATTAGGCTACATGGAGAAAAGAACTGAGAGCAGAGAAGCTGAAGGGGAGGGATGTGTGGTGACGTGCGCTCGGTGAGGTGATTTTGAGGTTTTGATCGTGACCTCTCTAAGTGTGTCCCTGGATGAGCCCTGGGAGGTGCCTCCTACTTGATTTTTTTCTGTGACGATTCCCTGCCTCTGGCCTCTGATATTCACACTCAGAATTGAGAAGGATGGAAAGAAGGAAGGAAGCACCTGATGGAAGACCCAGGACTTGGACCCTCAGTGGCCACCCCAGACGGCTGATCTCTTAGCGGAGGGAACCCACTTTGTTCTGGGCTGTCTGGAAGATGGATTCCAGTTTTCCTTTGTCGCTCAAAGAACCACAAGGACTGGAGGTGCTGGTTCTCACATCACCACAGGCTCTGCAGCTGAAGCAGCTTGACGGCAGCTCAAGGCTGCAGCATTCCAGCATCATGTCCACGCCAAGAGGGAGGGGCTGGCATGTGGAGGAGACTGCTCTGGATCCCAGGGAGAAGCAGGGTTAGCCCTGTTGCCCTGGGCAATGCCTGCCTTGGAGTTAAGCCTGACTGGTACAGCTGAACGAGAAGGAAGCATGGGAAGGCAGCTTGGGGACCATGCAGTGAGTAGCATCCTTCCATGGTCTCCACCTCAATTCCTGTCCCAGGGTTCTACCCTGGCTTCCCTCAATGGACCTGTAAGATGTAATGAATCCCTCCTTTCCCAAGTTGGTTTTGGTCAGTGTTTTATCACAGGCACAGAAACCCAACTAAGACTCCATCTTAGCAACATTAAATCTTCAGCCCATGTATACCAAATGTCTTCCTGTTTATTTAGGTCTTTGGAATTTCTCAAGGCTTTTGTAGTTTTCAGAGGAGTCTTGGGATACTTTTGCACCACAGCACTTTCTAGAAACATTTTTCTGTGGCCTAGAGATGGAACGGTGGTGGGTTGAGAGGTGAGGGGCAATGAGGAGGGTAGACTAGTCCTTTAAGAAATAAAGTAGGCAAAGAAGCCTTGCAGGGGTGGATAGCATGGGGGGGGGTGCATGGGCGAATCACCCACAGACTGAGGAGAAAGGACTGATCTGATGGTTCCAGAAGGCTCGAAACAGGGACACACCTGCATGGCTCAGTCCATCCACCCTTTGTAGTCCGGTTGCTATGGAGATGGCAGTGCCCACTCTTCCCTTTCTGAGGCTGGATATGGCTACTTGCATGCCCTGAAGTGGCAGGGGGATCAAAAATTAAGGAGCCTATTTGGATGACAAATGTTGATACTGGGTGGCATCCACGGTGACACCTTCACACCGAGGAGGTGTATTCTCTCCTGAGTTGGGAAGGAGAAAGCAGGGGTGTGTTCATCCAGTCCCCAGCTCCCCAGTGCTCAGGCCAGTACAGTTCTATTTCAGAGCTGTTCATTCAGCACAAGACCTGCTCATCACTCATGCCGGGAACTGGCTCCTGATTAGCTGGCCACCTCCGCATCTGCCACCCCCTCACGGCTGGCCTGCCAGTCCCTCACAACTGTATTACTGTGGGCAATTTCAAATTAGTGGCTAGCATCCATACGGCAATTTCAATTTGCTTTTCTGCAGTTAGCTCCACGAACCGAGCATTACAGCCAGTGCCAGCAAAGCAAGCAATTCTCCGGTGGGGACCTATTGTGGTGGCAAGGAGGGCTGGGACTAGATGAAGTAGCACAGGGCAATGGTGCAGAAAATGCAGGAGCAGGCACCCTTGCCTCAATCTTTACCTTCGTCTCTGACATGACTGACTGTCTGGCTATAGCAACATCATGGGGCAGGCACCAGCAAGGGTTTACCAGGGCAGGGCTGGCTTCCTCAAAGCAGCATGGGTGAACATCCACAATCCCTCCAGGATGTGACTTTTCTGACATTTTCGAGGCCTTGTCAAGGGTTGCTGGGGTTACACGGAGGAGGATCGGGAGTGAGTAGGAGGAGGGGCAATTTCAGCTTCTCATCTTTGGCCCCTAAGACAAGAAGTCTTCAAAGGCAGGTCCCCAGGTCCCAGGAGAGGTCTAGCATGGTCCCAGAGGAGTTATGGGGGGCATAGAGGAGCAGAAGACTGGCCCTGAAGCAGAAGGGAAAGGCAGAGTCACATTGAGGGTCTTCCAGCGTGTGAGTGGCACCCAGCCAGGTTGAAGACATGGCCTAGACACTTAGCCTGGTTCTGAATCCCACAGTACCTCTTCCCAGTTGTGTTCACTTAGATCTCTGGTCTCTTTTTGTGAGAGAGGCAGACTTCCTCCCAGGCTTGCTGGGAGTCTCCCTCATGGGTTTATTGTGCCTCTTCTATCTGCCATCTCTGTCAGAAGCTGTCTTCATACCCCACAAGTGTGGCATCCCAACATAGGCTTCACATTCCGGTTTTCTCACAGCTGGCTAGGCCTTCTCCATCACCTCATCCCTCAGAATGGGGCAAGATCCATGAATTTTACTGTGTGGGACCTTAATCCAAGGCAGAGGTACTGGGGGATACATTCCCATGGATATAATTTCAAGGGATGCTTCTAGAATCTCTGAGCATGGCAGGAGGCCACCCTAAGCCAAGTGGCCTTGCTCTTTGGGCTGTGGTTGTGGTCATTCGGATCTGGCCTCCTGGTTTTAGGTAGATGTTTTCTTCTCTGGGCATTTATAGCTTGGAGATCAGAGAATCCTTTGGGATAGAGGCTGAAGCGTGTGGGGAGAAGGACTCTGGGTCCCATTGGCCAGGAGCTGGTGAGAATGCTGTCCCAAGTCCTCTTTTCCAGTGTAGCAACTGCCGGACCTGGCCTTTGGTCCTCCCCTTCAGAAACAGGTGCCCACTGTTGTTGGTTCCCAAGATCTGGTGACTGGGAAACGTGGGTAGAGCAAGTCCAGCCTCAGACCCGCTGTGGTCCTGCTCCCCTGGGTCAGGTAGGAGGTTGCTGTGCCCAAGATCTTCTGGAGCTTGCCATGCCCCTATGTGACTCTTCCCCAAAGCTTCCCTGCCCCCTGCTGGGGTGGCCGAGCCATCTCTGGGCCTTGTGCTCAGACACCTTAGGAATGTTTTTTTTTTGTTTTTTGTTTTTTGGGTTTTTTTTTGGTTTTTCAAGACAGGGTTTCTCTGTAGCTTTTGGGAGCCTGTCCTGGAACTGGCCTCGAACTCACAGAGATCCGCCTGCCTCTGCCTCCCGAGTGCTGGGATTAAAGGCGTGCGCCACCTCTGCCTGGCCCTTAGGAATGTTTTTACTCAAATCCAATGGAATATTTTATGTGGTGGGTTGAATGATAATGGCCCCTATAGGCTTATATATCTTAATCATTGGTCCCCAGTTGGTAGAACTGTTTGGGAAAGATCAGGAGGTGTGGCCTGTTGAAGGGGGTGCATTAATGGGGACAGGCTTTGAGGTTTCAAGAGTCCTGCCATTCCCAGTGAGCAGTCAGCCTCCAGCTCTTAGAGCAAGATGTGAGCTCTCAGCTGTTCCAGCTGCCATGCCTTCACTAGGCCATCGTGAGCTCGAACCCTCTGAACCACAAGCCGAATTGAGTGCTTTCTTTTCTAAGATGTCTTGGTCATGTTTTTTAATCACAGCAACACAAAGCAACTAACTTGTGCAGGGTGTAATCTGTGGTCTTCAGAGTGGGAAATTCCCCTGACGGTCAAGGATGTGAACAGAGCAAAAGTTCAATTTGTCCACAGTGAGGCCTGTGCCTCCCCAGCCTCCATCACCTACAGAACAGACTCAGCTATGGACGGTGTTTGTGGGATCAGGAAGACAAGAGCGAAAGGGTAGATGCAGAGATTGGAGAGGTGGTCCATCTGTACCACCAACTTCTCCATCCCTGCCAGCCTCCTGGCTTACACACTGGTTCTCCATGGGAGGTATCTCATCTTGCTGCTCGCTGCCAGCACCCCCTAAAGGCAATCCCAGCCCTCTGCCCTGGCCTTCGGATCTCTCATCAACGGGCTGCACTCCTTGGATTCTCTGGGGACTTGGGTTGTAGTCGTTTGTGACAGCCAACTGGGGTTATGGGATAGGAAGCCAGATAAATTTCCTGAAATCAGAGGCTCTTCTGGCTGATACTTAAGTAAGTAGAGACTAAGAAAGGTTAAGTTATTTGGTGAAAGACACACAGCCAGCTAAGGCGAGCGGCAGAACCTGCCTTCTAAGTTTCCTATCACTCGGTGAAGTCCTGTGGGAGAGCGAGTCGCCATGTCCATTAGAAGCCCACGCTATGATTACACGATACATATGACCCCTGTCTAATACGCATAGCCCTGCATGCCTCTTTAGACATAAGATTCCCTTTAGACGTATGATCACAGTTTCTGTCATCAGCTTTTCAGATTGGGACTTTATTCTTCCTCAATGTCTTGACATGGTCAGCAGAGGGCGCTAACCACCAGGTTCCCAGATGAACTATAACAAATGAGTCTTCCTAAGAGGTTTTGAAATGACAGGGCAATCAGGGCTCATTTGGAGAAGCAAAGATTGAGTTTTCGGGCTTTGCCCAAATCACCTCTACCTGCTGAAAATGATGTATAATACATAAGTGATTAAAATCCTTACCGATTTAATCAGAATTCACAGCTAACCACTATTTGCTTTGCTACAAATTGGTGTGGAATAACAAGCCTATGTATCTGTAATTTTTTTTAAACTTGTGGGAAATTTGCTGGTGATTTGTGGGGGGAAGTGTGGGGGAGGGGGCCATTGAAAAGAGAGAAAAGGAGGAAGGAAGCAATTGAGACTGAGCTCCCCAGAGGCCCTGAATGCAGGGCACTTAGCTTTGCTGTTGATGGCCTTTGTTCCCAGGCCCTTTGCTATTTATTATTATGAACAATAGGAAATTGTAATAATAACTCCATGTGCGCCCCTGGCTGTAACTGAGCGGAGTTTTCGGTATTGTTTCTTTCCTCTGAATCATGTTTGGGCTGAAAAACCTCCCTCCTTCCTTTTTTCTCTCATTTTTCCTTCCAAATTATGCCTCATAAAAATCAAGGCACTGGCTTCTTTCAAATACTGACAAGCACTTAGGGCAGAGAGCCTACTGTGGAAGGATTTAAAGGCCCGGCGGTGTCTCCCTTACTGTTTTGAAAAGCTAAGAGTTTCTTGAAAAGTAGAGATGGTCCCTGGTGAGCTCTCTCCCCCAGAGGAAGGAAAACAAAGAATGACAAGAAGGCCACCAGGAGGACTCACCTTCCTCTCAGCCTGTGGGACTTTTTTGTAGAAGGTTTTCTCTGTGTCTTGGATCCACACCACTGACGGCTGAAGCTGGCGAGCCACCTGCAGAGGACAAGAGCCGGCCTAGAGGTGAACGCATTTCTTCCTGAGGGACGTTTGCTCTCTTTCCCTGCGTTATGACTGGGGCATCCCTGGCACACCTCAAGGCCAGCCGGCCCTCAGGTCACCTGGAAGTGTGTCTGTCCCCTGCCCCACTGCACAGATCATCTGTGCACTTTGCATCTCAGTTCCTGGCTGGGAGGTGAGGCTGTGGGGTGGCCTCCACCTCCACAGGCCTGTCTTAATGGACACATTACTGTATCCATGCCCCGAGCCCCTGCCTGGTTTGGTTTGTAATAAACCCCCGGGTTTCAGCAGAAAGTGAATGGGAACTGGGCCACGTGTCGTAGTCACAGCCTATTCACAGTTCTCAGGTTCATTCAAGTTTGCTTGCTACGGGAAAACAGTTTCATCAGGACTCCCATGATGCTATTTGTTCGTGGCTGTTCACCTGTGCCTTTGTGACCGAGGCTCCCCTGCAGATGGTGGTTCAGAGCCTCGCTAGAGTGAGCAGGGCTTCATGGCAGAGTTGGGACTGGACTAAACCAAGGCATGCGAATAATTGCCACACACCTAACAATTTCTTCAAAGCGCCCACCCAGTAGGGGAGTTCAAGTATTTTTGTAACAGTTTGAGCTTTGTGTGAAATTGTGGTGGATAAGGCAACACCAGCTACATACGGAGCTGGGAACTTATTTATACATTTCTTGAAACATCGTTGACGGAACATTGTTTTGGCAGCAGGTATGATTTCAAACCCAGTCATTTGTTCAATGGCTGACAGAAAAGTCACTAGGGGCTTGATGGCGGGGTCTGTCCCCTGGCATTATATGCGACAGGGGAAAGTAGATTATGGACCTTCAATGACAAAGCAGATGTTGACTGAACTTGATCCAACACCTGTGTCAGATGCATCGGCGTGCCCCAACACACTAGGATCCAGCACAGTTGGGGAGACATTCAGCTTTTAGACACTGTGCCATAGAGTTTGAGAATTCAAGTCTTATTTTAAAAATCCCAGTCCTCAAGTGGTGTGGAGTGTAACTAAGGACGGTCCAGTGGTGAGCGGTGGAACAGCTTTGGGCCAGACACAGGGGAGGGGCACTGCACATGTCATAGCCAGTACGTGCACGACACAAGCCATCACCCGCTGAACCCTGCCCCCTCCCCAGGGTTTCACATGCATCCAATGTCCTCAACTCATTCACACGAAGTGTGTCCCATTACCAATACCCTATTCATAGACAGGAATACTGAGAGTCAGAGATGACTCGAGCTACACAGCTGCAAAATGGCAGAATCAGACAGAGGCCAGGATGATGTAGAAAGCACAGGCTATGCCCGTGTCCCCCTAGCTACTCTGGACCAAGGACATGGGGCAGCTCCAGAGTCTCTGCCTCAGAGGAGAGAAGCAAGGGCCCTGGAGGTGAATGCACGGAGGATGGAGACCCAAACACTCTGCTGATTTCACAAACCCAGCTCTTTCTCCATAGAAAGCTCTACTGAGCTCCAACCTGCACCACTGTGACCTCTGAATCTGGGACAACCTCCATTTAAAAATTAAACATGGCTTAATTTTTGCCATGTTTCCTGTGGTTTATTTTTGTCACTAGATATTTTCTCTTTTCTAGAGTTTGATTGCTAGAGAAAAGGGAATAAAAAATTCAATCAAGGGGGAGGAGTAGATGGCTCCGTCAGGAAAGCGTTTGCTGTGCAGGCGTGAGGCCCTGGGTTTGGATCCCCAGAACCCAGGTTCAAAGCTGTCATAGTGGTGCATGTCGGTAACCCCAGTGCTGGGAGCTAGAGACAGAAGGACCCACTGGGGCTTGCTGGCTAATCAGACCAGTCAAACAGCCAGATCAGCTTCAGTGAGAGAGACCTTGCATCAAAAAATAAGGTGGTAAGTGACAGAAGAAGACAATCATTACTGACTTCTGGCCTCCACATACAGAGACAAGTAAGTACGCTCATACACACACACACACACACACACACACACACACACACACACACACACCCCCTTCTGTCTATGCTAGAAACAGACTAAAACAGTTTGTCTATGTTGTGTCTGGCCGCCCGGCCCTTCCATGCAGCTCCCCTCTCCAAATCCCAAGTCCATTCATTGCCAGCGATCCCAGGAATTGTCACAGCCACTCCCTCCAGCTCTGGTGCAGCTTTGCAAGGCTGCTAGTGAGGGTGAGCAGGCTGAAAAATCTCAAACCAATTATCTGAGGAGTGACCAGCACAAACCAAGCCACCTGCCTGGTAGCTGTACCTTTGAGGTGGACATACGCCACAAGATAAAGGGATAACCTCTCTGCTTCTCTCGTCCTCATCTATGGCCTTTTATTTAATAAAATCAGTGCCCAGAGATGTCAAAGCATCTTATTTCATGACTCTCCAGCTTAAACATTCTTCGAGTCTCAAGGGAAGGTCATGAACGTACTGCAGGTGGAAGGTTGGAGCCAGCGATCTATTATGTTTAGGCACCGAGATCTTGGCTGGGGTGGTGAGGACTCAGAGAAGACAACCTTGGAGGGAGATGAGGTCGGAGTTGGGTGGAGCAGAGGAGAGAGGACTACCACTGTGGGACACTGTGACACCAAGAGTCTAGGACTTAGACTCTCTGGTGGGCAGACAGCGACAGGGGTCATTGCTAGGCAAGAGAGGCGGCAAATCTCCAAGCTGGCCAGCTTCTTCCTCAATCTTCTGACTGGAGACAGAAGCCTGGCAGCTTAAAACAAAGGCCGTGTGGGCTTTTGTCCCACAAGTGCCTCCCCCACCCCAGCTCACGAAGTCACATGACAGTTCTGATCTACCCTAAACTAGGGGCCGGGGAGACTCTTCAGGGGCTTTCAGACCCCCAGCCCTCAAGAAGAGACTGGCTAATTTTGGCTTCTCGGGTCTCGCTCTGCAGGGCCTTCTCAGTGTGTGTGTCCGGGCATTTGTGTTTCCTCATCCCCAGCAAGCACTATTCCCTGCTGGCAATTCTGTCTGCGGTGCAGGCTTCTCTGCTGCTACCGTTGTGGTCCAGATCTTTCCTGCCTTTTCATCCTTTAACTAGCAGAGAAAAGGAACCCAATCAAGACCCCTAGACTGTGTCATTTTGGGGACTCTTCTTGGATTTCTTCTGAAGACTGTATCAACTGGGCAAAAATGCCTGCCAAGAAGAGGGTCTCCACCAGGCAGAGCTCCAGAGCATAGATTGGCACAGACCTCTTGAATCTGCCCATTCCACAGCTGTCTTCACACATTTCCCGTTTTTACATTTCCAGTCACAGACATGGGAGGGGTCTCTGACTCTGAGCACTGCCCCATGGACTGTCGTGCAGGCTGCCTATTCTGACGTCCTAACATGAGGGACTGTCATTCATAGTTCTAACTTTATTTTCAACATAGAGATGACTTCTGACCCACCTTAGACCTACTGGTACTTAGACAGGCATTTTGGGGGCACATGGTTGATAGTCCTTTAGAATGACTTCTGGGGAGACAGGGCCTGGTGGAAGCCACACATAGGTCGTGTGGCTTTAAAGTCATAGTCTCTTAGAGGATCTACCTGTCGACACTCACCCACCTCCAGTGAATAGGTAGGGGCCACAAGGGGACTAAAAGCTATAAACTCTGGGCCATTAATCTGCCATCTGTTAAAAGTGTGGTGTGTGGGTCCTTATACTCTTTCAGAGCTTTGTCACAAAATACCAGTTTAGGTCACAAGGCCAGACTCTGACTAGGCCAGCACAGGACTAATGTGTTGAGTTTGCTTCCAGCATGGCTGTGGATAAGGCCTCTGGCATGGCAGTTAGGATGAATAATGGTCACTTAGATCACCTTGCAAAAACCGAAAATGGTGGCTTGAATAAGAAAAACCCCCATAGGCTCATATATTTGAATGTTTAGTCATTAGGGAGTGATGCTATTTGAGAAGGATTGGAAGAATTAGGAGACGTAGCCTTGTTGGAGAGACTGTGTCACTGGAGGGGGGCTTGGAGGTCTCAGAGGCTCACACCAGGGCCAGTCTCTTTCTTCTAAGTTCTTTTCAACTTTCCCTTCCGGTGCTTATTGCCCACCAGGCCCGTGTCACCATTAAGCCTTAGATGGAGTTTATTATCCCCTTGGGGCTTCGTTCCCAAGCAACCTAACTCTAGGAAGAACCAGGCCTAGGGTGCCAGAGCCACTACTGGCATCTCAGTGGCCACAGTGACTGCGTGGATCCCATTTGTATAAAATAAGGCCAGCTCTTTACAAGATCCTGCAGATATCGGAAGTGGTACAAAGTGCTAGACATCTGTCTTCATGTCCTATCTGTACCCTTCACTATCCTAAGGGGTCAGACTCACCTCACCAGTACATAGGTCTGGGGATCACCTAAAAGTATATTGTCAGATGGTGGTGATGAACGCATTTAGTCCCAGTGCTCAGAAGGCAGAGATAGGCAAATTTCTGAGTTCAAGGTCAGCCTGATCTACAGAATTCCAGGACAGCCAGGGCTCACACAAAAAAAACCTTGTCTTGAGAAAACAAAACAGAGAGAGGGAGGGAGGGAGAGAGAGAGAGAGAGAGAGAGAGAGAGAGAGAAGAAGAAGAAGAAGAAGGAGGAGGAGGAGGAGGAGAAGGAGGAGAAGGAAGAGAAGGAGGAGGAGAAGAAGAAGAGATATTTAGATATTTTGCCCAAGATAACAAGATAACAATCCAGGGCTGACTCGGACAGTTGCCCGCTAGAACACTGATATTTCTTCCACCCACCCTTGTATTTTTCTGCAAACTTCATCACATGGTCAGAAAGCCATCATAAGGCCAGGACATCGTGCAAGAGGACTCTGGCCTCAGCAGCCCAGCAGTCTGTGGAGGAAGTCAACCATCTCGAACCCACCAAGTACAAGGCCAGGCTGTTTCCACCCAAGAAGAACAGCTTCTAAAGCCACCGTGATGATCACCAAACCGTAGCCGGTTCCCCTCCCTCATCAGCCAATGGAGCAGACTGGCCACTCGGCTTAGCACCGGCTCCTTTGGCTTGAGTTGGTGAGGCCTGGACGGCTGGGTCTCATCTCTGACAGCCACGGTTACTGGAGGCTCTACCTGCCTGTACTCAGCCATCTAGCAGCTTTACCTGTCTGTCTACCTCTCCTGAGTGGAGACTCTGTTGACCAACAGTGAGGACTTGGGTCTGCTAGTCCATACTTTTTGTGTATGTTATTACTAACCAAAAAAGGGATTTGTCAATTTGTTAATGAAAAATGCTATCTTTTTCCCTTTTAATTTTCATGCAGCTATGGAGAAGCTTCATTTAAATTATACAGATAGTTTGAGGTCATGGCCAATTAAATGTAATTGAACCTCTGGAAGTCATGTGGGATAGTTCACTCTGCGACCAGCAGAGGGCTCTTTAGTCCTATCAAATATCAAATGTTTGCGTCAATGACTAAGTCGGAGTGTCAGGAAAACAAGGTGTCCTCCACCAAGTTCTGTGATTCTTCCGAGCACACTGCTCAGTGGTTACCACAGGCATCAGACCTCAGGGCACATGGTCTGAGCTGTTAAAACATGCATATGTCATATGTGTTACAGACACGAGCCCTGGATGTGTTAGGATTCTCTCCCACACGATAGGGAGAACTTTAGGAAAACAAAACCCAACTGAGGCAGCAGCCTCAGTTTACCAAGCTGGAAAGAACCACTCACGCCCATTCCTCCACCCACTCGCTCTTTATTCCGTGAGCACTGGCAGAGCATTCGCTTTTGGCTAAAGGGAGGGGACCTTTGATGGTGGGGACCCCTCCCTGCCTGCAGGGATACAGTATCCTGAGTCTGTGTGTGAGGTGCTGCCATGCTGGAGAGGAACAGAAGGTTTCAGGTTATTGGAGGTTCACATTCTTTACTAACTAGGGGTCCATTTGAATAGGATGTGAAGACAGTTTCTTCTGCACGCCCACTATTTCAACATTCTATTGTCAATTGCTGTCGTTTTTTGCACCATCTTTTATACAATCTGCGAAACGATTTCAAGTGCTAGCAAGGGACTAACTTAGTTTTGAAACTGAAAATGATAACCAACAGCATAGCAGAAGTATCCTAAAACGGATGAAAAGGAGGTAAACTGAGGAAGGGGAGAGGAGAAGGACTGGGGTGCAGGGACTCATGAGGAAGGCTTCTGATGGGCAGTGTGTTGGGGGGCAGGGCAGTGCTGATAGGAATGGACACAATGATGCTGTAACTGCACTTAAGGGGAGAGGTCAGGATGGAGTGTTGTGTTCACACGTGCAAGGATATTGTGCTGAAAGTCCCATTCCTTCCAGTCCACGCCCTTCTGTACATTGGCCCAAGGGCTCTCTCCATGCTGCACTAATGTTGGAGCACCTTGGGAAGAACAGGGTATATATGGGCTGAACTCTCAGGCACTCTTAAGTCCCCAGGGCAGGTTTAACTGCAGTTAATGCCCCATCACCCCCCACTAAGTGTTTCCAGGGTGGAGAAGCATCCTTCCATGCTTGTGGTGTCTAACTAAGCCTGGCCACAGATCACTCACTCCTCCATGTACAGCATCAGCAGCCTTCAATCCCGCACTCGGGACTTAGTGTCCACTGTGTTCCCTCACTCTGCCGACAGTGCAGGGTGCCCATGGTCTGATGTGTGCTCTCTCCTCCAGCCCGGCTTATCCTTGGAGGGCAGTCAAAGCTAACATCTCCCTGGAGAAACTGGCGTCCTTCCTCCCTTCCTTCCTTCCTTCCTTCCTTCCTTCCTTCCTTCCTTCCTTCCTTCCTTCCTCTCAAATGACTTCCCTTCGTACCAGAGCTGGAGACACAGCTACATCTATTACGTGACTCTGTGATCAAGGGACCTTATATTTCCTTTCCTTTTTTCTAGATTACAATGTCCCCAATATGGGGTAGATTTTCCCACATGGTTCCATCTGAGCTCCTTTTGGGGTGTTCTCGACTTTGACTCTATCCTCCCAGGATTAAATGCTGAAGACTCAGAGAGCGTAATATAATATAGATATCTCTCTGGCTACCCAGACACCCACCACAGGCATGATGGGGACATGGTGTGTTGAGTCTTGGACCACTGTGCATTCACATTGTGGGATGCTGGTGGTGGGTGGGGCTGTATGTGTGTGGGGAAGAATACAGTGAACTCTCCACATATCCTGCTTAAACCTGCTATGAATAAAGTGTGTGTGCAGGAAAAGGTATGGGTATTGCTCTGGACCCCATCCCTAAATCTGAAAGCACCTTCATCGTACTGTGGGAGGTGACCCTGGCCTTCATAAGACACCCTTATAGGATTGATACTCAGTGTCCAGACCCTTGGTGTTCACACCTGAACAGTGCATATAACTCCTTAGTGTGTGCCTCACTTCCGGTTGGATGTCTCCCAAAGTCCTTTTGGTATCTCTGCCTCTGACTGACTGTCGTGAGAATCTAGAGAGACATGTGCCTGTGGAATCCTGGGAAATGGCCTCTCTGCCCATGCATACTTATTCAGTGATGGTCATATACCAACCAATCAATGTTTTGTTCTTTCTGTCTGCCTAAAAACAGAAATGCATTGGTTTATATTCTGGGGGCTACGAGTCTGAGATCGAGGCATCTGCAGAGGTGGGTCCACCCTAGGACTGCCCCATGTCTCTTTAGTTGCTTCTGTCCCCTCGGGTTTTCTTGGTTCCCTGAAGATAAATGTTCTCCCCCTGTCTCCCCACCTTCTACCCTCAGTTCTCTCTGTCTACCAGGAGCTGGAGGGACGGTAACAGTGCTCCAAATGTTTAGCTGATCGGATGAAGGCCACATCTTCTTGTCTTCATCTTATCCCAACTGGACAGATAATCTGAAGTAATGCTTGTTCCCATTTACACTGAATATGTCTTAATGGAGACCCCTCCCCCTGCTACTCTGTGTAAAATACAAGAATCTTTCAGGAGCAATGGCCACAAAATGGACTTGAATCTATGGTTATGAAGCAAACCAGAGGTTTGTTTTCCCACCGTGCTTTCAGGGTGGCATGGGGGATTAAGTGCCCCCTACTGGCAGCAAGAGCTTTTCCCCAGAGATTCACTCAGGCATAGGGATTAGTCTCAGGAAGCATGATGGGTAATAAGGACTTCTGTGTTCATCTCCAGCAAACCCCACAGAGCCAGCCTTGCTACCCTTGAGCCACAGCCTGAGTCCTAGATTCAACAATGACCCATACCCTCTGACTTCCTGGGGTCTTAGGAAGCCACACTCTCCAGTTTCCTGCCCTTGGCTCCTAATCCTGCCTTCCTCTGGTTAATTAAATGCAGGTAACTATGTCAGTCATGCCAGGGCACAGTGGCCTCTTGGAGCGGTCCGAGACTTCTGGATCTTTTATTAATCAGCTACATACACAACAAAGGTGACGCTTAATGAGGTGTGTGTCAGGCTCCCGACACCAAGGGGCCTAGGTGGATGATGTGCCGGCCTACATTTTAATAGCCTGACGTCTAGCACTTCCTGTCCGTATAACGTTGGGTTGTGATTGCTCTAGTAAGTGCAACGATTGTTTATCTGTTATCAAGACAAGGGCTCTCACTTTCCTAGAAGGAGAACCTGCCAAGACTCAGGTCACTGGCTGTGCCCAGAGCCACAACAGGCGCCGTGTGTGAAGTGAAGAGACCCAGGCACAAACTGTGTGTTCATAACTCAGGTTATGAATGATGGAGGCTCCGACTGGACTTGGGGGGACACAAAGCAGCAGTGTAACCCCGGTACCTCTGCTTTCTTATCGGTCATGGAGGTAGTGGCAGTGTCTACATCACAGGGCGTTGTGAGAAGAAATACCGTTCTGGTTTTATTTCTGTCGCAGTGATAAAATATTCGGAGTAAAACCAACGCTGCAGTGGGCTGTTGGAGTTTAGCTCAGTGATAGAGCGTTTACTTAGCAAGCACAAGGCTCCGGGATCTCAGCTACAAAAGAGGGGGCAATATAGGCTGGGAACGGTCTGTTTGCCTTACACTTCTAGGTTTCCATCTATCATAGCAGGAAAGCTGAGGCAGAAACTTCAAACAGCTAGTCACATCACATTCAGCCGAGAGCAGAGGGGAATGAATATATCTTTCTTGTTTGCTTATGTTCAGGTCAATTTCTTTATTCTTACACAGTTCAGGACCCCCTGCCTAGGGAATGGTGCTGCCCACAATGGACTGTATCTTTCTACATCAATTAGCAACCCAGACAATCCCCACAGACCAATCTGACCTAGATAATTCCTCTTTGAGACTCTCTCCAGGTGATTCTAGGTTGTGTCAAATTAACAGTTTAACCAGCACACAGAACAATGTGCCCCAAGAGGGTCTGGGGAAATACGGATGCTTACAATTCATGATTAACAAGGATTTGCATCCAAGATATACAAAAATTCTGACAAGCCAAGAAGCCAGTATGGAAGGCAGGCTGTGAGGGAGCTGGTGAGATGGCTCAGTTGGTAAAGTGCTCGTTGAATAAGCATGAAGAGTCGAGCCTGATCCCCAGTCAGTACTCATTTGAGACAGCTGGGCATTGGTGTGTGCTTCTAATTCCAGGGCTGGGGAGGTGGAGATAGGCGGAGCTCTGGTGCTTGCCGGCCAGCCAGATCAGCCTACCTGGTGAGTCCAGACCAGTGAGTGACCCTGTCTCCTTTAATGAGGTGGGTATTGACCTCTGGCTGTCACACGCATTCTGACACACCTGCATGCTTACCCCCACTCACACATGTGCATCCCACACATGCAAACACAAACACACACCCACTCACCCATCCATCCATCCACCCAAAGCAGGCCAGGCCCTGAAGAGATATTTCACAAGAGGAGTCAGTCATCTGAGCAGAGCACATCAGATAGGCGTCCTGTGACTAGAAGTGTTGTGCTGTAGGGTTTAGGAGGAGAGAGCAACACTCCCTAAGGGTCCTATAGCGAGAGCTAGCTGAGGGAACAAAGCCCACTCCTGACTTCACTCATCTGAGATCTACTGGGCCAGCATTCCTAGGAGGGGCTCACTTCTGTCTGTTTCATTGACACTCCCGTCCCCATTTCTTATAGCTCTGAAAAGCTGGTTCAGCCCAGTGGCCAATCTGGATAGTACATGCAGCCACATTGGTTTCTACACTCCAAGCTGACAGGCAGGGGGATGACCACAAGGTCCTCAGCCAAGTCAAAAATTACATCTTGTAAAATCTTCATAGCATAATAAAAGATTCCTATCAGAGTTCTTTAAGGTTCATTCCTTTTGGTGATGGGACCCAAAGGGGCTGTTAAGAACATAACTAAGGTCACAGAGCTGGCAGTGCATTGGGTCCTCTGAGATGCTGTCTGTGACCCTGTGTCATCCCTGTCTGTTAGCTTCCTGTGCTGGGCTTAGCAACCCTGTACTTTCCTCCTTCAGACCTGTTGGGAGACCCAGCGCCGAGAGAGAAACCGAGCAGGGTAATTTATACCACATGAGACGTAATCTACACACAGATCTGACACTGATGAGCCAAGGAAGTCAAATATGGGTCTGAGTTTCCAGGAGACCTGCAGGCATTTCAGCAAGGAACCCCGTGGTTGCAGGAGTCAGGGCTGGGCGTCCCGGTAGGGTGTTTACGCTCCAAAAAAGCTGTTTCTAATTGTGTGATGCCTGGCCAGATGTGAGAATGAGTTAATTTATGGGGGGGGGAATGAAATGGGAGTTCAACACAAATGTGTCTGCTGGTCTAGAAGAATGACCTACAGGAACGAAGTGTCACTTGGACGAAAGAGGAGCCCCGGCACGTACCTTGAAAACCAAGTGTAGCATCATCTGCAGGCCGGTTTTGCCGGGGTACTTTCCGGCGATGTTCGAGGCGGACAAGTTGAAGAGGGTAGCTCCCGTTTCTGTGCAGATGGCGTGGACCAGCATTTTCTTTCCCACCCCTGGAGGCCCGGCCAACAGCAGCGACTTCACCAAGGGGGCTTTCTCGTGCACTTCTGGAGACCCTGGAAAAGACAGAGGCCAATGTTGCTGAATGCTGCCAAGAAAGCCAGAGGTCCTTATTCTGCTAGCGGGCCTCTGGCTGTGGCTGCATTGTATGAAGGGGTCTCTGGCCACGATGAATGCGAGAAAATCATGTCAAGTCCAAGGCGCACCTTCTGCCCCATTGGGCTCTGGGGCCTCTGGGGTCCTCCAGGCCTTCTCTGGTTCTGCATTTTTTTCAGACTCAAAATTTTAAGAAGCATTCCTGCAATAGCTTACCTAAGCGCTCTCTCTCGCTCTCTCTCTCTCTCTCTCTCTCTCTCTCTCTCTCTCTCTCTCTCTGTGTGTGTGTGTGTGCATGTGTGTAATGGTTGTGGGGTTTCTCTGTCAAGAGCTTCACTAAATCCTCTGACAGCTTGGGAACGGAATGCAGAGAAACAGACAATGAGATCAGCTGAGACGTGTTCATTTCCTCTGGAAACTTCTTTTCTCCTATGTGTTGAAGCATATGAGATGGGGGAAAGGCCAAGAGCCGGGGGCAGAGCTGAGAGGTGTTTCTCCTGAGCTGGCCCCAGGCTGTCAGGAGCAAAGGTTATCTGGCACTTGGCCGTGAAGCAACTTGGATTATTGTTGTTGCTGCCTCCTGACCTCTTCCACACGGTCTACACCTCAGGCCAGGTGCTCTCCAACATAGGGGTAGAACAGAGCGGGCACTCAGGAGGTACAAGGTACACAGAACTCAGTGCTGGTCAGTATGGCGAGGGGAACAGCTGTCCTTGAGGGACTCTGGTTTTAGTGACTCTGGGTGTCCATGTCTTGGCTGTTAATGTGTGAATATAATGACAACAACATTAATCATAAAATCTGAGACAGGATCTCACTCTATACCCCAGGCTGGCCCAGTCCTTCTCCTCTGCCTTTCTAATGTGCTATCATGCCTGGCTCAATATAACTTGTCCCTTCCTTTCCTTTCAGGGAGAACTGAAAAGATACAGGAGTTGTGTGACAATCAGATACACATTTTTATAGTTGTTCACCATTCTCCACGTCCTTTCAGGTGACACAAGCAAGGGGGCATTGCTTGTGGCTAGTGGGAGTTATATAGCAGCACAGCATGATGAAGGAGTACACTTTTTTGGTGGCAGGAGAAAGAGGCCATTCATTCTTTTGTTCATACTTGGATATGGAAGGATGCTTTGGGCATGGCCCTGACTAGCCCTGGGTGCTCCCGTGGCTAAGTATGGTGGGTTTTAAATGTGGAAACGTCTTGAGATATGCTGCTAAGAGTTTATGGTCAGGAGGGAACTGAGCCCTGAGATGGTGGACCTGCAATGGGAAGCCACGATGGGACTGAGCCTCAGGTGTTCCTGCCATGAAAGGCAAAGGGTGCTGGGAACCTCAAGATCCATGGATGCTGGAGAAGCTGAAATTAAGCTAGGGGCTTCAGTTGATCTCTGGGAGAAGGGGACATACATGCTGGACTTTGGAGGAGGAGAGCCCAGGAGCAGTGTATGAAGAAGGTCAGAGTGATGGAGGCACAGTGGGTAACCAGGTAGATCTTGGGGGAGCTGTGTACATTTTGACTGGTGAGGTGACTGGGAAAGACAGTGATGGGGCAGGTAGCGAGACTGGTGACAGTTGCTGGATGTCTGGAAGGAGGGTGGGAATCATAGGCTTGTCAAGGGTGCTGGCTGGGGCCAGGGGCGGGAGAGTCTGGGAAGGGGTGGGAGAGGGCAAGGACAGTGTGGAGAACGGAATCTGGGGAGGGGGCAGAAGGAGACTTTGGGAAAGATGTACCAGATGCGCACGCAGGATGTCACCTTTTAAGGGAGGGGCCACCTAGACCACTCAGAGGTGAAGAGGGGGTCCAGAGAAGGTCTCTGTGGTTGGGGTTCAGCAGGGAACCAGGGGGCCTCAAGGCCTGGCAACTGCAGCTCTTTCTGACATCCTTATGGAGTGGCCTAGAGAGTCAGGACACTTCTGGCTTTGGGCTTAGGGCCTGTCTAAGGTCTGGAGGACTGCAGGGTAACAGGAGGGATAGAGTTCTAGGCCCTGACCCCACTTCTGCCATCTGGAAATGGAGGGCCCTGGAGGAACAAACCCAGATCTACCCAGCAAAGCACCCTCCCCAGCACCCTCGGCCTCTTCTCTGGATCTCCCTGACCTGATTAGATGCATCCTGGGATTTTCTTATACTTTGAGGGGATCTACAGAACTTCAAACCGAGTTCTAGTCACTTAGACCAGATGTGGAAAGTGGTCTCTGTGGACTTCTGCCATGGCTGCCACTGAAGTGACCTGAACGACCAGTGCTCCCTAAGGCCTTGCCTGGCTCCTTTGGTAACAGGACACTACTTTCCACATGAGGCTTCCCCAGGACTGTGGGGAGACAAGTGGCAGCTTCAGGACTTGTGCCGGCAGCAGCCAACATCTCCCTGTGTTGCTCTCACTTGCAGCTGGAGGTGACTTATGAAATTTACATTCACCCCCCCACCAAGGCATATGCGTGCACACAGCTCATCTGCCCTGCTGGCGTCTGCATTCTTGACAGGTGACATCAACACTCTCAGGAGAACAAGCTCTCCGGCTGACTCTGTGGCCAGGAGGCCTTGGCAGCTGTTGATGACAGCCAGGGATGGGGGTGGTGTGGGGTGAGGGGTAGGGATGGGAGGGTCCTCCATGACAAAGGGGTCAGGGAGATAGAAGAGGTGGGCTGTCTCCTCCAGGAAGGCTTTTGAAGCAAAGTAGAAAACCAAAAATGCCAGGGTCCTGCAAACCAAGGGAACATATGTAGCACACCCACGGGCGCACTGTGTTTTCTGTCTCCCACTATGTTACAATAAGGTGTGAGGCTCAATGTACTTTATTAAGTTGGCCCCGTGAATATTACATATCGAGTTTGTTGACATTAAATCATGTGCTCCAATATGTTATACTTGTATGAGATACAATATGAAATCTAGTACCTGTATATTTATATGGCCCTCCAATTACATTTACTACTAGTGATGTAATGTGGGGGGGGGAACGTGAGGCTTTCTTGCCAACAGACTTAAGGTCTTAAGTCAAAGCGGGACAGTTCTTGAAGCAGGTGAAACAGCTGCAAATTTCCAGTTTCAGAGCTGTGGGCAGAGTTCCACTGTTTGGGGTGCTGCCCTCCCAAGGCAGTCACCAACCAGAGGGAAGGAAGATGGACTCCATGCCTTCCTGCATCCTTAGGCACACCCTAGGGAGGTGTCTGAAGCACATGATGGAACTCTTCCTTGGTGAGGAGGGACGAGGGACGTTGGGGAAGATCAGGAGAGACCCGGGGAAAGACTGAGTACACAGGACAGACATTCCACCGATTTCAGAGAGGCGTTACCTCCTCAGGATCCAGTCACAGAAGGCACCATGTGAAGGCACACTGCCACCCTAGCCCTTGCGCTCCCCTGACTGACTTCACAGAGGCCACCTGTCTCCAGAGGATTGCCACACTGCAAACTGGACCCAAAGATGGCACAGAAACACTCTTCCCAGCAGGCCCTTCTCTGATGGGCATGTTGGGCACATACTATGGAAGCGAGACAAGGCTTTATATTCTCAGGTGGGAAAGCGAAAGATCCCTTTGGGGTCAAACAGGAAATACTATCAAAGCAAGAAGGGAGGCTGCTGCCTCAGCTTGTAGGAATGGCCAGTCCTTACCCAAAGGCAGGATCCCGTACAGTGTGATGAGCTGTCTGACATCCAGGAGGGACGGCATGGGCTCTATGGCTACCTGGCGCAGAGTGGTCCCCAGGTAGCTGTACTCACCTGGGGAGGAAGGAAACCTGGATGAGCAAATGGGAAATCAAGCTGGTCTGAAAAGGAAGGATCAGAGAACACAGGTGCAACATGGAAGAGCCATTATGGAGGGCACGTCTGGCCTAGTCATATTCCTGACATAGCCCATAGCCATCTGAGAGGAAAGCCTTGATCAAGGACTTGCTCAGATTAGACTGACCTGTGAGTTTATCTATGGGGTGGGGGAATTGTTTAGATGGATATAGGAAGACTCAGTCTGCAGTGGGCAGCACCATCCTTAGGCAGGTGGTTCTGGGCTGTAGAAGAAAGCCAGCTAAACATGGATGAGTAAGTGAATGAAAGCCAGAGGAGCGAGGCAGCAAGAGGTCTTTCTCCATGAGTGGTACCCACTTGGAGTTCCTGCCCTGATGTCTGCCAATGATGAACTGTGATCTGGAAGTGTAAACCAAATAATCTCTTTCCTCCCCGAGGTGCTTATGGTCAAAGGATTTTTATCACAGCTACAGAATGAACCCAGGACATCTTCTCGTAGATAAGGTTTGAAGAGAAACTAGGCAAGAAAGCATAGCTATGCCAGAAGTAATAAAAGCCAAATTATGTTAACAGCTACAATAATCTCTCATGGAAAAAAATGCCGGCCACTTAGCATGTAGCAGGCCCCGGATGTGATCCTCAGTGTTGCCCCTCAGAGTCACCATAAAGAGAGAGAAAAAGGCATTGTGTTGTTTGAAGTGAGACAAAGTTCTGAGTGACAGACTAAGAAGCTAAAATGTTACAGGTTTTGCTTGAGATGCTAAGAGAGTATTCCTTAAATTGTCAAAGTCCCATGATAAATATTTAAGAGCCATGTGCAAGGTGTGCCCGAGCAGACTGAGAAGAAGGGTCTGAGACTAATTTAGGATAAATAGAAACATCTCCTGTTGAGGGCAATATTAATTAACATTTTTATCATTTTTAAAGGGTTACCAAAGGAATAATATGGAAATAAATCTCTACAGGTTTAATTAAAGATATCAAAGGGCTTAATTGTAACTAGCCATAAATCTGAAGTGTTATTTTCTAACTCATTTAGATAAGGTCACCAAGAAAATTAGTTTGGCTGTCTCCATTTGTCACGAGGATGGACCTTTATGTACCGCTACGATTCCTGTGATCAGTTTCTGAATTTGCAGTGAAAATACTCCCGGAAGGAGGCAGGGTATTTGATTGTCCACCCAAATGCTTTCTTTCCTACTTCAGGTCCTAATTGACCCCGGTGAGTGTGTGTGTGTGTGTGTGTGTGTGTGTGTGTGTGTGTGTGTGTGAGACAGGCGCAACGTGCACACTCCTGTGTGTGAAATGCCAAAGACACCCAATGCCTACAGCATTTCCAAACGTGAGGAAAATTAGAGCTACCATCGGGAGACTGGCTGCTGTCTTGCGCAGGGCAACCATCCAAATCCTCGGCAGGAAAAAAACGAAGTCCTTGGCAAGGACGATGGTTGGCGGAATGAGTGATAGTGGACACTTCCATTACGGATCCGGAGACTCTTGCGTTTTAACAAGCAGGTAATAAATAGCAGAATGGTTAATTTAGCCTCTACCAGACGGGAAAGAGACCCTGTAGCAACCGTTAAATCTAATGCTGACTGCCAGTAAACACGACATGAGAAAGGCTGTGAAAGTGACCTCAATTTTCTTGCTTATGTAAATCCATATTAATATCCAGGCGGACCATATTTTCTGGAACCTAGCAGATTTTATTTAAACAAATTATATTAAATTAAATTAGTGGGTGTTGGTTCTGATAGAGAGAAAGGTCCAACTAGCCCGGGCTGTTTGCCAAGTTATGAGCCTCACTCTGAAAGCATGCCTCTGTGTTTTATGATTGCCCGGAATGGGAGCCATCATCTCTTCCCATCTCCAGAGTCAGAGCTCAGAAAGTTTTGGATTCCCTGCGTAAGCGCCAGGTCTTCCAGAAGTGAGAGAAAAGGTGAAAGCCAGGAGAAAGTGTAGTTAGGCAAAGGTCGTGAAATGAGGCTAGGAGATCAGGACAGCTGAAAGAAAGAAACCTGGAATGCACAGAGGCTGAACTGAGTTCTGGTACAATCTGGATGGATGCTGGAGTCTTTAAGCCCAGCTTCTCACCATGTGACCTTACCTCTGTGTGTGTGTGTGTGTGGGGTGTCTGTGAAGATGCTTTTAGAAGATGGGACCACAAGATGGCCTGAAATTGAGCAGGATTCCTGTCCTTATGGGAATGGGAGAATTGGATACAGAGAAAGATGTGCCTGGAGGGAGGATAAGACCCCAAGACGAGGGTGCAGGAGGGCCAAAGCATCCACACATCAGAAGCAGGGGAGGCCACGTGAGGTGCTTTCCTCACAGCCTCAGAAGAAACCCACCCTGCCACACCTCAACCTCAGACTTTCAGTCTGCAGAACTGTGAGTCCATCAGTTTCCACCGTTTAAGCTGCCAGGCTTGCGATCCCTATTAAGACAGACATACCATGCAGGTACAGAGCGAGCAGAGAGAAGCCGCGTGCAAGAGCACAGCTGAAAGCAACCAGAAACACACAGTACCCTGGAAATCAAAACAAAATCAGCTACTTGTGTTTCCATTCTTTTCAATATAGAAATAATAAAGAAATGAAGGACAGAACAGTTTATAAAAATACCCGTGTGTGTGTGTGTGTGTGTGTGTGTGTGTGTGTCCGCGCGCGCGTGCTTGCGCGTATTTGAAGGCCAGAGGTCAATCTCTGTTGCTTCTCAGAAGCTCTTTTGAGACAGGGTCTCTCACTGGCCTGGAGATCAGTAGGTGAGTAGGTAGGTTTGTTGACCAGTGAGCACCAGGGAGCCCAACACTAAGAAGGTGCTACCATACCCAACTCCTTGTCTATGGGATCCAGGGACAGAAATCAGGTATGCACGCTAACTGATCTATCTCTATTTTTTTTTTCTGGTTTTTGGTTTTTTTCGAGACAGGGTTTCTCTGTAGCTTTGGAGCCTGTCCTGGAACTAGCTCTTGTAGCCCAGGCTGGTCTTGAACTCACAGAGATCCACCTGGCTCTGCCTCCCGAGTGCTGGGATTAAAGGTGTGTGCCACCACCGCCCAGCTTCTATTTCTCTTCTTAAAGGAATCCTTGAAGGATAGGGGTGAGGGCACTCAGAAGCATCTATGAACACAAACAGTGCTCTTTGGCACATCACCAACATTGGCTAACGTACCCTTGTCACACATAGTGGGAGCTGTTTGTGGTGTGAACAGTTGCAAGACCATGCTTGTGTGCCATGTTGGCATAGGTCCGGGCTTTTGGGACTGGAGTTTTAGAAGCTTGTGGAATCTTCCAAGTTTCAGCAGAGGTGATGAGCACCGAGGAGAATGTGACCTGGCATGAAGAGAGCTTTGGTCCACTTCTCAGCAAGCGCAGCAGATGCTGAGCCATGGTGTGCTAAGACCACTCAGGAGAGTCTTGAGTTGTTTGTAGGTGGCAGGATCTCTTCGTGCTCTGAGTAAATGTGGTGTGGGGGGGCACCCTGAAGACACCAGCTCTTCTCATGCTAACCCCCCGAGTCCACCAATGAAGGTGACAACAGCTTTGGCAGAGGGCTAACAGGAGCAGCGGCTAATGAAGGGCTGAGAACTGGGGGTGTGACTCACCCAGTGTTGACATTCGTGCATTGAGGCTGCTACTATGGTCATTTCCACTTCACAGTAGCAGAAATGAAGGCATTGCAAGATCCAGAAAAGGACAGGGATGCTGGAAGGCTGGAGTGGGTTAGCTTTGCCTAGCCCGATCAAGGGTCCCAAGCACTGAACATCCAGCCTTAACCCTGTGGTAAAGGAGTCTAATAGGTGCCCAGAATACTTCACACACAGGAACCTGGAGCTTACTGCTCCCTAGGAGTGGGGTCTGGGCTCTTCAAGATGAGTGTGTTTGAACAGCATTGACCATGCAGTGGTTGCAAAGCCAGATTAAATGTTTTGTTTCTTGTGAACCTGACATCTGGCCAGGAGCCTGCTGCTGGACTTGCGGGTAAAAGGCCAGTGCTTGGAGATGAGCATCTGGGCAGGGGCAGAGCTGAGAGCAGGGTGGGAAGCCCTGGCCTGCTGTGGTATGGGTGACATCTGGAGTATTAAGGGGGCTAACGTGAGAGAGGAGCTGCAAACCACAGGGCTCCAAAAGCTGGTTTCAGGCCCTAGCATCGCTGAACTCTGTGCCCCTGGTCTTTGGAATGTGCAGGCTGTGCAGCCTGCTGTGTCCGAGGCCCTTGCTCCTCCTGCCCCTCATACAGGAAAATCAGGGCTCCGAGATGGTATCTCTCATAGGGCATGAGTCACCCAGGGTCAGCTGGGGGCCACCTCTGTCTGAAAATGCTAAAGAAACTGAGAAAAGAAAATCAAAACCAGTGAGCCAGAGGACGAGCGAGAGCTGATCATTTTCACTGTTTCTGGATGAGAAGATCAGATACGAGCTGGCTGAGTGATGCTGGGAACGAAGCTCTTCCCAGGGGTGGGCCATGTGTAACGTGGGAAGTCTGTTTTGCTTTTCTGATGAAGGGCACCTGAAGACATGAGGTGGCTGGTCCAAAAATCAGAAATGGATCCCAGGAGATAATGATCAGTTATCCAAGCACTAACCAAGGCCCCCTCCATTTGGCTGGTAGACCTATGTTCAGTCAGAGGCTGGGAGTGAAGGGCGGGATTGTAAATCAGCCTCCTGTGCTGCCCAGCTCTGCCAAGATGAACATGAAAAAAACCGGGGCTGGGGATATGACACAGAGGGTGAAGTGCTTGCTGGGCAGCCATGAGGAAGTGAGTTGTGGAAGCGAGGCTAGGGGTGTGCATCTACCCCAGTGCCAGGGAGGCCGAGACGGGAGGATGTGGGAACTCATTACCTAGCAGCTAAATCTGTGAGCTCCAGGTTCAGTGAGACACCCTATCTCTAAACATAGAGTGGAGCGCGACAGTAGGGGACACAGAGGTCAACCTCGGCTCTCACATGCCTGTGCGCACACGTGTAACACACACGTGCAAAAATCTAAAAGAGAAAACTATGGTGGGGTAGTGAGGGAATGTCTAAGACCTAGAACAGAAGACTCCATAATCAAGGCTCACCAAACAGAGCCAAACTCATGAAGGGTGGGTGAGGCTGCCTGAGCCTACGTTCCTGTCTGCTGAGAGGTGAAGAGGTAAATGGGCATCTGGGTGGCAAAAATTGCCAGTGGATTCTCGGTGTTTGTATGACAGATGGCCTGGAGCAATCCCTAGAGTGAGTCCCAGGTTCCACCCCGGAGACTGTTCATCGTCCGTAAGAGTCTGAGGACAACACCTTCACCACCAGTTCAACTTAAATACCACCAGGTAAGACAAAGAGGCTCGGGGTACCTCCAGTGAGAGGCCTGAGGATGCACCAGTGCATCTCCTGTCAAAAATATTTAACCTGTATGAAATAGCAAAGAAATCCTTAAAGAAACCCAGATGTCTGTAAAGCAACACAGGCTCTTTGGAACGACGCAGTTTGGAAAGAGACACAAGTGGCATGCATGTCTAGTACCCATGAGTGCCGTGTGACAGATGCACACCCTGTTCTCAGTGTACTTTACCAATGTAATCGGAGAGGTTAACCTTCAGGGCCTGGATCAGCAGGCCTTCTTCAACCAGTTCCTTGTACAGAGACTCGATGGTCCTGGGGAGGAAACACATGGCCTCTGTCATCAGCACACACTAACACACAGGGCCACAACTTCTCTGAAGTATGTGATCATATATGCAAATAAATGGGTTTTTGAAATATTTCTACAATTTAGGGATAAATTAGGCTTTCTGAAAAACAGTTTTTTCAGCCAACCATGTGCATATTGGATATTTCCCATTAATAATTTCCCATTATATTAATGGGCTTCCGAGACCTCCTATGACTCCATCAGTCTTTATGATGGTCCAAATATGAGTTAGAAATTACCCAGTAATAGTAATACAATGGGTCTAGAGTTTTATTTTCAGTTAGCATCTGTAAGCCAATAAATCATTAGCCTTTGTGAAATTTCTGTTTCTTTTGAACTTGCTAGTACAGTGGCTTACCATCTACAAAAAAGCAAGAGTTGCTTATACAGGAGACAATTCTGTGTGTGTGTGTGTGTGTGTGTGTGTGTGTGTGTGCTATGTGTGCGCATGCAGTGCAGGCCAGAGGTTGATGTGTTGATGTGGTATCTGGAGCTTCACAGGCTGATCAAGCCATCTTTTCAGTCCTGAAGTTATTTTCCTCCGTACATAGTCCTGGTTGTCTGGAACTCAACATGTAGACCAGGCTAGCTTCAGAGTCATAGAGTACCATCTCCCTCCTGAGTGCTGGGATTAAAGGCACGTGTCACTATGCTCAGCCTGAAAATAATTTATTTTTGTTTTATTTGAGACAGGGTCTTACTATGTAGCTTTGGTTGTCCTGGAACTCACTATGTAGACCAGGCTGGTCTTGAACTCACAAAGATCTACCTACCTCTGCCTCGTGAGCATTGGGACTTTGCCACCACATCTGGCTGAAGATAATTCTTACATGGAAGATAAATGGTCCAAAGCTGTGTTTGTGTCAGGTGGGTATGGCTCTCTGTATTGTATATACATGACAAAACAAAACAAAACAACAAAAACAACACTTCTCAAGAAGGGGCTTGGGCATACAGCCAGGATGAGGAAGATGTGTAAATTCCACGTGACACAGCTTAAGAGTTATCGGATAAAGGAGTCTCAACTGAAGGGTCATCTAGATCAGACTGACTTGACACTGTAGGTGTGCCTGCCAGGATTTGTCTTTATCATTAAATGATACTGGAGGGCCCAGGACACTGTGGGCAGCATCATTCTTAGGCAGATGGTCTTGGACTATATCTGAAAGCAACCTAGACATGAGCCAGTGAACGAGCCAGCTAGCAATTGGCATCCTCCACAGTTCCTGTTGTACTCCTTGGCCATAAGTGACTTCCTTGGCTGAAGGTAGCATTGTGTGGAATAGCGAGCAGGCTCACCTTCAAGTCCCCATCCTGACTTCCTGCAATGATGGGCTATGGCTTGGACTTTTAGCTAAAACAACCCTCTTCTTTCCTAATCTGTTTTCGACCAGTGTTCTTATCGCAGAATCAGAAAGGAAGCTTGAATAAACTGCTTCTGACTTATTTGAGATAGATTCAAGGGCAAGGAAGCATCCTAGAACACCTTCAGCGTCTAGCAGTCACTGCAGGGGCGGTGGCCCTGCAGCCATGCCGGTCAGCACCACTATACTGGTGACACTTCAAATACAAAGGAAAGTGGACGAATCCTTTAACTAGGAAGGAGCAGGGTCATGCTGGGAGACCCCAGTGTTTGCTCCCGGTTTCTCATTACTTCACTCTGTTTTGGAACTAAGGCAAGAACAAAGGAAGAAATCACAATATAAAAGCAGTGGCTCTATGTGTCCATCTGGCCAGACTCCCCTCAAAATGACAACGTGTCATGTATCTCTGTCCTGGATAGTTTTTCAGCATTCATGCAATGAAAGATGTCTGTCTTTCCATGAGTGAGGGTACCAGAGTCTCAAAATGTACCCTAGGACACTTGTAGGCACCAAGCAGTTGAACAATGTAACCTCGGGGGTGGGGGTAGCTACTTCCAAGCACACACCAGCTGTGGGTTACTCTCTGCCTGCCTCAAGGGTGACTGCAGAGGGACTTCCAAGAGTTCAGTAGGCTTCTTTTTCCATGGATGTTATTCATGTCTGCTATGAGCAAAACCCACAGTAAGAGGAGGATGCTTAAGAATGACACCTAGCCTCCAGGCGGCAGGCGTCAACTGAACTCCCTGACAAAGTGATGCCTGCATGGCCGCACTTAAAGTTCACAAAACGCAAGCATTTCAAGCCATCTATCAGCACTGAAGTTGGGCTAAAGAAACTCAAGATTACAAAGAGTCCCCTCGAGATCCAGCAGAGTCACATCTTTGTTCTGGCTCCTTCAGCAAGCAGGAAGACGTGCAAAGGGGACAGGGTGAGGCTGTAACGAAAGTGAGGGTCCCCCTGCTCAGAAGAAACTCAGCTTGCACGTTCTGAAGTCTCATGATGTTATTTTCTCAGCCAGTGTTAATAAGTGCCACCCCTGACTCCCATGCAAATATTAGAATTTTTAGAAGTAACAGGAATGTGGATGTGGCCGGCAGCTTTACCTCCAAGCAAGTGGTCCTGTTGTGTAGTTTTTTCAATCTAGAGTCTAGACAGGGCTTCCTCCAGTGCCTGCCACTCCCCCCCCCTCTGTCTAGGAGGTGCATGGTAGGGCTGAGAGGGGCTGCCTCACCTCGGCCTGCTCTGTGATTTGGGGGGCATCTCTACATTTCTTATGTGTTCTGCAGTTCACTCTCTGCACCTGTCACCCTCAGAACAAGCCCACGCCTCACCTGTCAGCTGTTAGGTCCTTGTCCTTCTTTCCCCGTTTCCCTTTCTTCTTGCCTTTCTTTCCTTTACCCTGCTTAGAGAGAGTGGAAATGAGCAATGTTTTCATAAAGAACGAGCAAGCAGACGACTCCTGAAGGCATCTTCTCGCCTTCCTTTGAATTGCTTTTGCATCTTTGACAAAAATTAGTTGTATGTATATGTGCGCAGGGCACCAACATTCACTTGCTGTCAGTCTGTATGTCTGTATTCCCCCACGAACAGCACATATTGTTGATTAACATAGCTGTGTTGCATGGAGGTAAATTCCTTCTATACTTAATTGGTTGAGAGTTTTGCTCACAATAGACTATTGAACTATGCCACACACTTTCCCCCATCTCTGAAACGGCATAGAACAAGACAATTGATCTCCTAATAATGAATGATTTAGGCTTCTCAACTCCATCCCATCCTATCTGCGCATGTCAAACCGTCCTTGCATTGCACGGTCCTGGAGCAAAATCCATCTAATTGTTGCCAAACTCAGTTTGCTAGTGTCTTGTTGAAGATATGTGTTCCCTTGTTAGGAATATTGACACCTAGCTTTATTTTCCTTCAGTGTCTTTATCTGGCTTTGGTTTCAGGATGCTAGAGGGCTCATAAAAGAACTTACAAGTCTCCCCTCTTCTATTACTGTTGGATTTTTAAAAACCAACTTTTTTTTTCCTCTTTCTCTTTCACTTTCTCTGGAAGTCAGACGGTGACACTCCAAGATATTCATTTAGTTTACAGGGACCAATCTCCATAGGAGCTAGACTTAACAAATCCACACAATAATACGCATTAAGGGTTTGCCCTGAGCCAGAGATAGTTGCTTTTGTCTAAACATTCCTGCATTCATGGCCCTTAGGTAGGAGAAAGATGCTAACCTGGTGTAACCAGAAAATATAACATCCACCGGTGACAAAGCACAAGTGTGACACAGAGTGTGACTCATATGCACAGAAACCAGAGCCACTACGGGATTCCCAGAGGCCTGCCTGAGGAAGACTCTTGTCTGTTCCTGAGATACAGAGATGCCACTCGAGAGTGTGAATGAGGAGTGTCCAAATCAGACTTGTATTTAGGAAGGACCACTTAGGATGTTGGATAATCTCTAACCAAGTTGCCATCTCCAGAAAGGGCAGAAAACTGTTGTGGGCTGTCCGTGTGTGTGTGTGTGTGTGTGTGTGTGTGTGTGTGTGTGTGTGTGATCCCTGGCTAAATGGTTTGCCTATGAGACTCCTTGTAATCGATTAAGTTTTAGCTTTGAAGCTCATCCTTATGTCACCTGGCTTGGGACTGGGCTGTGAAAACTCTTCTAGCTACACAACCGCCCGCAACCCTTTGAGAGATCCTGACACCACTGTGATATGGTGACATCTTGAAGATGCTAGACCACTGGGAATGAGATGAGGTCAGAGGAGGAAAGCAAGATTCCTTGGCTTGGCTGGTGAGGAGAAAGCCTGCCATCTGATAGGAGGTCACAGCCACTTCTGAAATATGTTTCCCATTGTGATCAGCTTAATTTCCATGTCTAGTTATGAACACATGCCCCTTTTCATAGATGAAGACACACATGAAGTTTAAAAGTGGCATCAAGAGCTGGTCCTTTAAAGGAGAGGGGACTGCTTCAGGTCACTGTGTTGTTCCTTCAGAACAATGCTCTGGGGGACAATTTAAATGACTTTAGAGTTAAGCTATATTTTAGCATAGAATGGATCAAGAGAACTGTCCTAAGGTCAGGCGTCCCCTGAGATGACAAGACTCAACCCAGTGCAAGTGAGAGCTTATGAGTCACAGGCAAGATGGGTTAGTGTCTTCAAACTATAGGATTCTTGGGTCTTTGATAACACTGCCAGGGAGGAGTCTTAGATTTCTCTTTTGAGCATTCTGGCTCAGTTGCTGGGCTGTCTGTGGGATGAAGGTGGAAACGGGAGGCTAAAGGAAGGCACTGTACATGCTTCAGTCCGACTGGCTGTTGCAAACCACCACGAGATGGATGTGTGGCGATTCAAGAGCTGCACCCACCCAGTTTCTTTCAGCCTGACTCTCACACTCATAAAATCCACTTGCTGTTACTGCATTCACTACAGACCGACCCGTAGGAACAGATGGGTGGAGGGATTGGGGATTTGCTACCCCCCCTCAGATGGTGCTCATCTTGTGTAAGGTGATATGGACCTGTAATGGACAGTCCCGGGGACGATCCTCTCGGGAGGCAGGGTTAGTCCTACTTAAGGGCCATACCATGGAGCACTGAGTTGTGAACAGTGAGATCAGCGGAAGGGGGATGCTTGGTGTCTTAGTCATCGCTCTAACCCTGTTATGAGACATCATGACCAAGACAACTCTCATGAAAGAAAGTCTCTTGCTGGGGCTTGTTTACAGTTTCAGAGGTTGAGTCCATTACCATGGTGAGGAAGCATGGAGGCACACAGTCAGACATGGTGCTGGAGAAGTAGCTGACAGTCCTACATCTGGATCCACAGACAGCAGGAGAAGAGAGAGCCAATGGACCTGGCTTGGGCTTCTGAAACCTCAACCCATGTCACTAGTGACATCCTAGTGACATGCTTCCTTCAACAAGTCCACACCAAATCTTCCCCAAGCAGCACCACTCCTCCATGACCGAGCATTCAAATATGTGGGCCTATGGGGGCCATTCTTATTCAGATCACCAGCAGGCGCTGCTGTCCACGGCAGAGTCTGCTCCCTGTGTTTGTTTAACACTCACCTTCTTCCCCTTCTTCCCTTTCTTCCCCCGGGCTGGGAGCTCCTTCTCTCTGTTCACAGCCAGCTTAAGGTTTTTCAGCTCTTGTCTCATCAACTCGTCAACCTAGGAGAAAATTTGTACACGGCTCTTACATGATTCTGCATGCTTGTGTCTCCTCGGGGTAAATTCTCGGATTGCTCATCAATTTGAAAAGTGTAAAAAGTGTAATTGTTACAGCAAATAGTTTTGTTCTACTGGAGGCAAGTGCAGGCATACCTGAACCCTTATCTCCAACTCTAATTCCTTCCGTTTCTCCTCCTTGATCATTTCTGGGTCATAGTCTTGAGGAAAATTCCAAGATTCATCTTTATTCAGCCACATGTCTGTACTCCACAAGGACAGAGAAAAAGGAAATTAAAAAAAAATTCTGTTCCACATCTAGATTAATGAGGGCTGTTAATATAATCTCAAGACACACTAATCTGTCCAGATTCTAGAACAGAAGTTTGGATAAAGAAGCCAGAGGATGACAGGGTTCATAGACCTGCCATAGGATATCCTCAAAGAAGGAGAGGAAAATGGAATGTGAAAATATCAAGTAAAGACATGGGAGTGGTTGCTTTTGTCAGCTTGACACAACCTAGACTCTCCTGAGAGGAGACCTGAGGAATTATCTAGACCAGGAATTGTTATGTACCATTTTGGGGATGTCTGAGCCAAGAGCCCTTGGGACAGGAGAGCTTCAGGAAGATCTGCAAGCTAGAGACATCAACCCAGTGGCCATATGATCACTTACGGAAAAGCAATGGATGCCACCACGCACAGGTGAGTTGGGCCTACTTTAACAGATGTCACCATGCACAAGTGAGATGGGCCCACTTCCTAGACAAGCTCTGAGGTCAACAGATGCTAGCTGGCAAAGAGCCTGGACGGATTCCAGCAAGGATTCGCTCACCCCGCCTATATCCCGCCTGAGAAAGATGTGAGCAGATCTGGGTGAGCTGATCAGGGTCCCATCCCCCACGTTACCACACCAGAGTCTCCACCACCAAGACCTGTGGGTAAGCCTGTGGGGGAGCTCAAGCGTGAGGCACGTGCTCGAAAACGCAGACTGTGGACTCACAAGACACACAGAGAGAACAAATTTCAAACTGGAGCGTTCTCCACAGACCCGACTCTTCCCTGTGTCCTTCCCTAGGCAGGGCAGCTGCATGAGAAGGGCCTCAGTGGCTGGGTCCGGAGGACAGGATGGATGCCAGGGGAGGGGGAGGGGATGAATGGTGCCACCAGAGGGAAGCTAGTGTGAAGGCGATGAAAGAGCTGGGGCTGAAGTTCAAGGTGTGCTGTCCTCTGGTGTGGTAGGGGACAAGCCTGGAATAAAAGGGATACCCCACATGGGCAGATGATGCTTCTACCAGAAGACATGTGGTATGATATGAAAATCCCAGTGTCAGGGGCAGGACAGTTTCCTATAAGAAGTCATTGGTCGATGAACCTCCAGAGATCCCCTGGAAGCAACAGAGGCTATGGCCAGTAGTGTTTTGGTTGCCTGTCATGACCATATGGTAAGACTCTATTGCTGAAGACATATAGAAACGAGGCTGGAGCTGACCAGGAAGTTTCTCTGTGCTGGCTAGTGCTCACAGAGCTAGAAGGTGCTGTGCAGCTGCTGGGGAAGGGAAGCCATACATGGTCTTACCCACAGCTGGACTCTGCAAGCTGCACGGCCAGATGTGCCCACTGGTGAACCGGGGGTTTGACCACTGAGGGACAACCAGCCACTTTCTGAGCTTTTGAGGCCCACTCCACAGGAAGGAATCCAGGCCTAGAACTGTACACCTGGTCAAAACCCATGGCTGTGGAAGCCCCAGATCATAGCGGGGAGCCTGTTACTGTTGGCTTGATAAATGGACTTGTCAAACTGCCTTCTGAACATTTATGTCTGTACCCATAGTGCTAGCCCTAGCCCTCGTCAGAGAAAGTGCCAGGTGATATCTCTATCAGTCTGGTTGAGGCTCAGGGAATGTTCTGGGAAAGGGGGAAGAAAGAATGTACGAGCAGGAAGATGGGGAGGAGAGGTGTGAAATGCTGGCTTCTGGATGTGACTGGCCACTTGACCCATGAACTCACAGTGGCTATGTTTACATGCATATGACCTGTACCCATCAAGCCAATCAGCATTTCAACATGGGTGGGAAGGGGCTCATTAAGCCCTACGTCTAGCTAAGGAGCTACTGGCAGTTTATGGCTGTTTTGGTGTGTGTGTGTGTGTGTGTGTGTGTGTGTGTATGTGTGTGTGTGTGTGATTTTTGGAGGGTACTACTGCTGTGGTCACCCATGCTCTGGTGGATGGTCCCACAGCATGTACGTGTTGGGAACATTGATTGGACTCAGAAGAGGATAAAAAACCGGAAGACCGTGAAGGTTGGAGGGGAAATGCTGAGGGGAGTTTAGGGAGAATGGGAACGGAGAGCCAGGAGTGGATATGATTGGAATGTAATGTATACATATATGAAATTATCAAAGAATAAATAGAAATATTCTTAATAAGCTCATTTCCTGAAGTACACATTATTCTAAAATGTAGAACAGCCTAAATGTAGGGCTGACAGATACTTCATTTTTTGAGACAGGGTCTTACTATATAGTCCAACTGGCCTTGTCCTAGAGGTCTCCTATTCTATGACAGGATTATGGGTATGCACCGCCACGCCTGGATCACTGGGTTCTTTCTCTGTGTTACAATCAAAAAACAAAACAACAACAACAAAAAACGCAACTCTTACAATTTGCCCTGACAGTAGCAAAGAGTTTCAGTGAGTTCCCAAGTGCCACTTACTCATGCTAACTGCCTGACGCGCCTCCACTTTGCAGGAGTTTTCAACCACCATAAGTTTACCGCTTGCATTAAGACATCAGAGAGCAGAGTCGCTTCGCTATCTATGCACAGGGACCCACTTCTCAGGCTCCCCAGACTCTGAGAACAAGATGTTCAGAATAGGAGCGTGGAATACTTAAGACACCGTGAGTATTCCTGCCCAGTCACAGTTAGCCATTCACAGGCTGGCGTCGCAGCTACGCTTTGAAGGGCTCCTCACAAGCAGCCCTCTGATCTCCCCTCTAGAGGGTCTCAATGGGCCGAGTTTTCCCTTCGAAGTGCTGCTTTCTCATGACACTTCTGCACAGGGCACTTTTCAATCCCTTCAGGAATTTCATGGGCATTTGTAAATGCAGGAAGCCGTTTGGGACCCTCAGAGGGCACTTGCTGCCCCCACTCTGTTGCAGCCAGAAGGAGCTTTTTATCCTGAGACTGTGAAAAGCAGGCCAGGGCCCTTTCACATGGAGGGGAAGGGGAGGGCGGTGCGGTGGGGAGGAGCAGAGGGGGTTTAGTCTTAGTGATTAAAATGCTAATGCATTATTTGAGAAGGCAAACCTTTGGTTTTAATGAGAAGGATTCGAAGATGAAGAGATTTCTATTTAAGTTACTGAAGAGCTGGAGGATGACAGCCAAGGCCTCCACCTAGAAGACCCTAGCGGCTTCTCCTGGCTTCTTGGATTTTATGGAAACAGGCTATGTCCAATAGACAGTGGTAAAGACGGGATGTCACAGGATGAAAGATCTGGCTTTCCATTTGCTTTTTGTGAAAAAAGAAGCGGTACACAGTGCTTGATGAAACCCTTGCGCCATCTGTCTCTGGGTCACAGACTGATGCATTCATTTCCGCGTTCATTCACTCGCGAAGGAAGTAAATTCAGTGTTAATTATAAAGCCGCTGAGTTGATGAGTCTCAGACCAGGCCTTGCTTCCAGAGCAACTAGGTGACAGATCTTGCCCTCCAGGACTTGGGCCCCACTGTGGGAAACCACACGCCCATTGCTTGGCATCTGGGCTGAGTGCAAAGGGCAAGGTGGGTACAGGTGGAGGCAGAGACTGCTGCTCTGTGGGGGCCCCAGGAAGGCTTTTCCTGGCACAAGGCCCGAAGGGACAAGTATTGTGTGCAAGGGGTGAAGGCGGCACACAGCTGCTGTGGGAGTGTGCTGGAAGGTGTGGGGGGGCATGAAGGCGTGGCCTTGTGAGAACCTTCAGCTAGTAAAGGCATTGCTCTCTCAGGTCTGCATAGTGCGCTCCTTGTGTGTTCAGAGTTCAGAGCCTGGTGTGACGAGGGAGGCTTTCCTTCCCCTGTATGTCTTCCTCTGCCCTCATTTGCTCTGCGTAGCTGTATGAAAAGGGACGGGGAGGGGGAGTCAGGCAAATTCTGGGGGTAAATATGTGCACGTGGCCCTACACACCCTGGAAGTCCGTCCTGCTCAGGATATCTTGGATGATGGTGCCGCCAAAGTGAGGGAGAGAAGACAGGAGTGTGGCTGGCGGTGAGCAGAGATTGGGGAGGGCCTATGATGGTTGTGAAGGCCTGGAGGGCTCCCAGGGGAGGGTGAGGGAGAAAATGAATGTGGAATTACTCGGCTCCTCTGTGTGAAGCCTCCCTGAAGGCTGGTGGGAGACAATGAACACCCAGCACAAATGGGGTAAAAGGACAAGAGACAAGACTGTGCAATGCAGTGTCTCACCCATTATCATCCTTGTTCACACACACACACACACACACACACACACACACACACACACACACACCCCAGTGGAACCCTGGTCAGGCCTAGACATGTGGAGTGGATTGCCTAGACATACAGAATGGATTGCTGAAGGCCCTGACTACTCAAGGCCATTTCCAATTTCATTCTCATTTGTACAACTGCCCAGCCTGGGCCCTCCCCATCTGATGCCCTGCAGACATGTTGGTGGGTGACGTCATTTTTGCATCTCTAGATCAGGGTCGCATCCAGCACAGTGGAGACAATCAGAGTTTGTCGAGTGAATATGTAAGCAGATGGATGTTTTCGGTGGTAACTGTTCTGCTCCATTGTAAGTCAATGTTAGAATGAATTCTCAGACTTTAAGATGGCAGGCCCCCCAACGGTCCCTCCTGACAAGGGCAAGGACTGTGTCCATTGCGTGCTTCCTAGAAGATTGAATGACACAGGCACACACAAAAACATTGTCTTTGCATGTTCTGGGCACCTGGTCAATGTCAGTTGGTCCCTTTGGCTTCGTTCCTCCTCAGAGGACTCAGGGGCCATATGCTAACAGTGTCATGGTCACCTCTGGCTTCTCCCAGAGCATTCTGCATGCCATAGTGGTTTGTAAGAGGGCATCTGCTGGGATATATTTAGCATAGTGGACCTGTAAGTATAGTGGAATTGTTGCTAAGGATATGATCCAATTTACTGGGATAAACACCTTGAATCAACAGTAAATACATACATATCTACCTGTCTGTCTATCTATCATCTATCCATCTGTCTGCCTATCATCTGTCCATCTGTCTGTCTACCTATCTATCCATCATTTCAATCCATTCATCTATCTGAGCCAGTGTTGTCCAGATCAGACTCAGATTAGGAAGGAGGTCCATGATTAGCTGATATTTGAAAATTTCTCCTTTACATCCTTATTTCATTTCTCAGGAATTTCCATAACAGTACTAGGGACCAGGGCCACACTGGCCAATCATCTGCTGCTAAGATTTATCCCAAGGGTGTAATGGAGCTAAGGAGCTGCATATCAGTCCTGGCAAATTACGACACATATCTGAAAGGTCAGAGCCCATGCGTTCACACACTCGGCCAGGTTCTGGCTACGCTGATGGAGTTGAGCCACCGACAAAATGAGACGGGTCTTGGTCTGAGGGGATTAAGATTTGTACATATGGAATTCATTTCCTCAACGTAATGCCTTTCTTCATGCCACTAAGCAAGAGAGTGGTCAGGGGCAGAGTGCACAACTGGAGAAAGTTCTAGAATGCTCCCACCCTGTGTATGTGTTTTTCTCCTCAGTTTTTCTAGATTCATTTCTGTTGCTGTGAAAATACCCTGACTAGAAAAACAATGTAGGGCAGGGAGGCAAAGGCTCAGGAGGCTAGTTGTATCACACCCACCGTCAAGAGCAGGAAGAAAGAATCTCCCATGTTGCCTTCTTGCTGTCACCCAGCTAGCCCTCTTTACTCTGATATAGTCCAGAGATCAAGTCAGCGAATGATGCCCCCCACAGTGGGCTGGGTCTTCACACATCAATGAGCACAGTCAAGACGATTCCCCATGGACACTCTCACAGGCTGACCTTATCTAGGCAACCCCCCGCAGCCCCGCTTACAGGCTGACCTCATTTAGACAAGTCTTTGAGACTCTTTCCTAGGTGATTTTTGGGCTGTGTCAAATTGACAATGAAAAATAACTATGCTGATTAGATTATTATTATTGCTAATTATTTACCAAATTAACATAAGATAGAGTCATCTAGGAAGAGGGAATCTTAGTTTAAAAAGTACTTCCATTGCTGGGTGGTGATGGTGTATGCCTTTAATCCCAGAATTCATGAGGCAGAGACAGGCAGATCTCTGTGCATTCGAGGCCAGCCTGGTCTACAAGAGTGAGTCCCAGGGAAGCCAGGGCTACACAGAAAAACCCTGTCTGGAAAAAAAAAACAAGCAAACTCCCAAACCAATCAACCAAACAAATTGCTTCCATCATACTGGCCTCTAGCCAAGTCTATGGAGGCACTGTCATGACTAATAGTGTGGGAGGGCCCAGGCTACTGTGGGCTGTGCCACCCCTGGATAGACGGTGCTTGAGAGAGCAAGTGAACCAGCCATTGGGAGCAAGCCAGTAAGCAGCGTTCCTACATGGTCTTTGCTCCAGTTCCTGCTTCCAGGCTCTTGACTTGAGTTCCTGTCCTGACTTCCCTTCATGACAGACAGTAAGCTGAAACATACCCTTTCTGTCCCAGGTTTCTTTTCTTAAACTAAGGCGACAGTAGCCACTACAACTCTATGCTTTTTGGAAGCATAAGGAGCAGGAGAGGGCCAGGTTTTGGCTGGATTCGTGTAACATAGCCTCCTGTGATTGAGCACCTGAGATCTGTCCACCCACTGGAGCTTGGGCACACTCAGCAGACAGGCATTATCCCAGACTGACCTTTGTATAAGCTATTTCCTTCCTCCATCAGTTGAAGGAAAAGGCTGGGTGACATCTTCCATTCCTCGTCTTCTTCCTGTTCACAGCAGAGTAATAGTCTTGTGAATTACAGGAGCAATTTATCTGTTAAGACCAGATAGCAAAGGACACACAAGCTGTAGTTGACAGGACTGGAGGTCCTGCCACTCCCACCGGGGCATGATCTGAGCAGGGAGTGTCACAACCAGCACTGGAGGCCTGGATGGCCAGGCTACTGAGACATTTGTCACCCACACACTGTTTCTGCATGGTGGCTTTCCCACAGGCCTGGTTTGGGCCCCACCTTATAAGGATTTGCTCATTGCTTCTGAAGGCTGAGCTCTTAGCTCGAGTCCTGTCTATGTCCCCTGTTGTCCCCATAGCCAGGGTTTGAGCTGCTCTGCTCTCTGAGGTTTACTGCATCCCTTGACATTTCTGGGCTTCTGTGTTACCAGTGCTGTTCCTTCTTCTTGTCACTTGTCCCTTGAGTGTGGGAATCAGTCACAGCTTCTTCTTCACTGGGAATAAATTGGCTTCCCCTGTGGAGTTGGGGTCTGGGGAACTCTGAAGCCCAAGTCTGCAGAGCCCCAACATGCCGCCTTGGCTGCTTCTGTCAGTTCTATACACCAGGACAGTAGACTGCCAGCTGCCAGCTGCACGGTCGATAGCTCAGCTTTGAGCCCCTCTGTCTCTCTGTCCCTGAATGTGAGAACCAGCCTTGCAGGCTCTCATCTAGGGTTTCTATCACATTGGTAGTTTCTGGTGACAAATGTCATGCATGGTTCTTGTTAGTGTCACAAAGGGCCAAAGGAAGCATGCTGGCCGCGGTGCCCACGAGGGTCTCTAATGTTTCCTGCATGCTCTTAGCACCATCATGATGAGGGGACTATAGGTTCTTATGAGAATCTCTTCACCTGGACACTGGAAAACCGACAGCCCTTTCTTTCCGAGTTCCAGTGTTGGGCTCTGTGGTGGCACCAGTCACTGTGCCCATATTCCCGGAGACTGCATGGCCTTTGTGTCTCTGATTCCCACTACTTCCCCCTCCTACCTTCTATAGACAAACAGGCAGCTAATCACATCTGTTCTGACACTTTTGATTTCAGGGACCGTATCTTTTCCTTGTCTCAGCCTTCTGAGAGGACCCTGGCTTGTACACTGTCCGACTTGGGGCCTCCCTCACTGTCCTGCCAGAATGGACTCAGGCAAGAACCGATCAACTTAAGACTTCCATCAACTGAAGCCTTGCAGAGCCCTGAAGCTCCCCATCAGCTCTGCAACCACAGGACGAGGTACCAGCCTGTAGTAGACCGCATACAGCCCTTCCAGCCCTGGTCCCCAGGCCATTCCCTTGCTCCTGACATTGCGGCTGCCATAAGGAGTAGGATGCTGTCTTATGTGCACAGTGGCGTGTTCTTTCCTTTTCCTGACTCCTTTCTCCTGTCACCTTCTTTCTCCTACCCCCTCTTTCTGGCTGCAAATGCTTTATGATAATTTTGGACTCAGGTTCCTCCCCTCCAGAAATCCACAGCGTCAGCTTTACACCCCAGCACTGGCTGGATTTTGCCTGCACTCTCATGAGCTTTCTGTACTTGTAAGCAGCAGACAGAGGATCAAAAATAGCAGGATTCCCCTTAGTCCTGGAGCTGCCGTTTCTGCCTATCACTAACACTTATTGGGGGAAAGAAGAATATAAAATATAAATGCCCACAGATGAATAAATACTACTCTGCCCTTTATCCATGGGAAGGAACGAGGCACCAATGTCTGCTACAAGGTTGTATCAGGAAAGTTAGATACAAGAACCACATTTCAGAGGGTCCCACACATAAGAAACTCTATCTAGTTAGATCCCTAGCAGTCTCTGACCCTAGATGACCCCTGTGCTCTGCTTGGCTATGGTGGGACCTCTCCTTCCACAGGCTTTTGCTAGGCTGCAGGTGCCATGAGGTCCTTGTTCACCAGGAAAGACACCTGAAGCAGTTCAGGCTGTCACACAGATGCTCAGGGTGCTCCTAGGGGTTACAGAAGGAGTCCAGGACCACAGCTTGTCAGGCAGGTAAGAGAGCCGCCTGCCTTGCAGTGCCAGAATAGAACTTGGTTCCAGAAGTACCAGGGCTCAGAGTGGGAGAAGCTGCTAATCTGACTGCTAGGTCAGATTACTTTAGTCCCATATTAAAGTAAAACTCATTGATTGAGAAGTCCACTGATGGCACCATTACCTCAGGGTTGGCCACTACCCTACCCTTGGTATGGAGATACCCAGGCACGAGCGAAAAACCTGCAAGGGAAGTGTCAGAAACAACAAAGCCAGCAGCAGCGACAGCTGGTGCTCATGGGCAGAAGTCCAATCTGTGTCCAATTAGAGGACGGCACTCTTATCCGTGTCCCCAGTGTCTTTCCTTCCTGTCCCTCCCTCATGTGTGTGTTACTTTCCTATAATCACCCTGGTCATCCTCTTTTGTTCTCTCTGTCCCCTCCTTCTGGCCCCTTAATTCAACCCCCCCATACACCTGGAAGTCTAATTTCTGCACATCAGAGAAAACATACAACACTCATGTTTCACATCTGGCTTATTTTGCATCATATGATGACCTGTCCCATCTGTGTACCCGCGAATGGCTCACTATTGTTGTTTGTGATTAAATAAAACTCCACTGTGTAAATAGGCCATGTTTTCCTTATTTAATCATGTGTCCATGGACACCTAAGTTTGTTCTTATCTCGGCTGCTGGGAAGGGCGCCTCAGTGAGCATGGACGCGCAGGGATCCATGTAGTAAGACTTAGAATCCTTCAGATGCATGCCTCAGGCTGGTGTAGCCAGATAATTCTCTTTAAATCAGTTTTTGAGGATCCCGCACTATTATCTACAGTGGCTGCACTAATTTATACCTCACTAGCAGTGTGAGAATGGTTCCTTTTCCCCCAACGACCTCACCAGCATTTATTGTCTTATTCTTTTTCCTTTGTTTGCTTGTCTTTTTGAGACGGGGTCTTGTTTTGCAGGTCTGGGTGCCTAGAACTCTCTATCTAGACCAGGCTGGCCTCCCCAGCTCACAGAGATCTGCCTGCCTCTGCCTCAAGGCTTGTACCATGATGCCCGGCTATGTGTCTTCCTTATGAATGCCATTCTACATGTGGTATCCAGTTGTCTTAGTACTATTTGAAGAGACTGTCTTTTCTCCAGTGTGTTTTTAGTTCCTTTGTAAAACGTTAGGGGATGACAGCTGCATGTGTGGATGTCAGGTCCTCTTCTCTGTCCCACGGCTCTACATGCCAGGGATTCTCCCGTCTCTGACTCCCGTCTCTGCCTCTTTTTTTTTTCTTAATATGGGTTCTGGAGCCTTTCATTTTTATCTCAGCTTCTATGTCATGGATTCTTGCTTTTGATCTCCAGCTCAGGATCCAGAGCCTTGCAAGCTGTAGTCATGCTTAGGTTTTGTTTTTGTTTGTTTGTTTTTGCTTTACTGCTGTTGGAGAAGAATAAGTCCCGACTCTTGTCTTCCATCCCAGAAAGTCTCTCTTTAGCTTGATCTATTCCATTGATGGTACTGTCCAACTTTTTTTTAAATTGAGGTTTCATTTCTAAATTTTCAGTTTGGTGCTCTCTCCCTCTTTCTGAACATTTGTGTTCTCTCTGGATCTCTTCTTCAGGCTGTCTCACCTGCTTCCTCGCTCCATCCATCTGCTCCCATCTTCTCTGAAGTCACTGGCGGGTTTTAGTCAGCGTTTTTGCATTCTTGGCATTTCAGCCATTTCAGTCTGTTTTGATTATTTTTTAAAGTAAGATTATTTACTTGTTACTCAAAAGATTAATTTTTGGCTGTACTCAGACTTACAAGCAGAAACTCCCAGTGAGGATATCCTATGTCTTTTGGCAAACTGTTCCTGGCAATCTTCTGCTTCCTTCATTCTCTTGGTCAAAAATTTGGCACATTCTGCAACCTCCTCTTATTTTCTTTAGTGCACTAATTCTTTAGAGCAACACATTGGCCTTTGTGCTGTAGGACAGGTGGAGTAACAAGAATCTTGAGTGCTTTGGTCCTGCGCTTCTTGTCTTCTTTGTTTAAGGGCTTTATGACAGCATATTGATGGACATCAGTCAGGTGTTTTTTTTTTTTTTTTTTTTAGAGATTAAAAAGCTTTCAGGTTCTGCTAGCTCTTTTAGGTTGTAATAGATGAGGCACTGTAGTGTCTGTCCAGGAATAGCCTCCTACTCTCTCTCTATTTAAATTCAATTTATTATTTTTTTTACAATAACCAAGTTGGGGATGCTTAGACTGGCATCCGCAATGCATCTACGAACAGACTTGCACTTCCTCTCTCCGATTTTCCTTTATCTATAACAGAGATGCCCCTCGCTCAACATCAGGTGCACTCTGCCATGGGTCAAGCTGCTTTGCTTCATGGGCAAACCTTGTTTTTCATTTCCACCACTGATCTAGACAACATAAGCCTTCCACTCTTCACCCACAACATCAGCAGCCACTTCTGTGGCCATGCGCTTCTCACAGAACGTATAAAGCTTTCGTTCATCATCTACTTCAATGGTTCAACAAGTTCCTGACAACCAGTGGCCAGGGAGGAGCGATTCACATTCATCTTGACCTTGGGTTGTCTTCCAACCCAAGTCTAACCTTTTGGAGTGGTTCTGCCCTCTTGCTTTCCCCAGGTTCTTTGCTGCTGCGCTGCAGTTAGTGCATCTGTTGGGATGCAGTGCTCTTTTGGTTTTATTTGAGGAGCCTATGCTTGAGGACTCGGTCCCTGAACTTCTCAGAAAGGAAGAAAGAAAACCCTGCAACAGCAATTCCACCAAACCCAAGCACATATGGGAATCAAATCAAATCAATTACAGCAATGGTTAACATCACCAATGGCCACAGAACAATGGGTGTCAGAGAAGAGGAGGAGAGAAGACAGAAGAAGAGAATGAGAATGAGGAGGAAGAGAAAGAGTAGAAGGAACAGCAGGGGGAGGATAAACAGGAGAAGGAAGAAGAAAGAGGAGAGGGGTAGGAACAGAAGGTGAGGGAGGAGGAAGTGGAGAAGCAGGAGAATGAGCAGCATCAGGAGGAGAAAGAGTAGGAAGAAGGGGAATCAGGAGCAGGACTGGGAACAGGAGGAGGGTGTGGTGGGGGGAGAGCAGCAGCAGCAGGAGGAGGAGGAGGAAGAGAGGATCCCGGGGAAGGTGCACAGTGGTGCTGCAGAGCCATAATAGAAGATGAAGATGCAAGTGGGAACTCTGAGCTGCAGAAAGTTCCTCCAAGTTAGTGTGAAATCACTGGGACACAAACACACACACGCACGTATGTGTGTGTGTAGGAGAGGGCAGGGAGGAAAGAGAGAGCCAACACACACACAGAGAGAAAAAGCATCAAGCCTAGAGGAAGAGCCTGGGAAGGCCCCAGAGCTGAACTCTGCACAGACCTTGGGCTTGGCGGGGTTTGGCCCTTGGGACACTGCTTTGGCTGGAACAGGCATGGGGCGCTGCAGGGCAGGGGAGGGTGGGCACTTTCCCTTTTATGGGAATCCCTTTATGAACTGTCAGTGTGCTTGCTTCACTGCTTTGAGCTGAGGCACCCTCCAGGCAAGGACACAGGCACTCACACAGGCTCCCTGCTCTGTCTGAAACCAGTGCACAGCTTCCTATGCAACAGGTGTTTGAGGCTCGGACATAAAAGCAGAACTAGAGGACTGTTTTGACCTCTACAATACAGATCAAGTTCTCAAGGGCAAAAACCGTTGTGAGACTGGTTTGGCAAACATCTAATCCTGGTGATTTTAGAGAGAGAACACTAGACATTCCCATGACATAATAGGGTCCAACTTTCCATGCAATAATGACATAATTGGCAGTTATATGAGCTGCCTTCTCATTGGAGGGTAAAGCACAGTGGGAGCTTCTGCTGCCCCCTCGAAATGCATTTATTTCTTTGATAAGGAGCCTTCAGCTTCATTGAGTTACTCTCCCTTGGCTGTAGTTCTAAGCAACTGATACATCACTCCTTTGGACAAATATTGTAGAATTTTCCTCCAGGAAGTTTGCATCTGCCATCTTAATCCTAAGGTCACTTATTTTCCCATAATCTTTACTTGACTAGGGCCATATAAGTGCACTGCATACGTAGTCACAGCCCTGTGTTTCTCTGATGGAAGCTTTCTGGCCATGACCTTGCTGTTCTCAGCTCAGCCTAGTGGTTGGAGATTGTTTTGAAGAGAGGGAATCCCAGCTCTAGGTTCTTGCAGGCAAAGCTCGTACAGCATTGAGTTGGGAGGGCAAAGGCCAGGTAGACGAGAGTTGAGAACTCTCATCTCTTGCTGTGATTCGTGCAATAAAAAGTTGAATGGCCAATAGCTATGAAGAGGTTGCGTGGGGGAGGGGGGGACGGGACTTCTGGTAACAAAGAGGACTCTGGGAAGAAGAGAGGCAGAGAAGTCAACCAGATAAGGAATGAGACAAGACCCCAGAATGAGTAGAGTTAAAAGCCATGTGGTAGAATGTAGATGAACATAAATGGGTTAATTTAAGTTATGAGCTAGTTAGAAACAATCCTTAGCTATGGATCAAGTTTTCACAGTGGGCATTTAATATGGTCTTCATATTGCAGGGTTTTATCCTTGTCTCGGGCCATTCCCAACCCTCACTGGTCTTATCTGAAGGTACGTGTGATGATTAATCTGTTGCCAACTTAACGGGATTTATAATGCCCATGGAAATGAGCCTATGGGCATGACTATAACAGTGCAGAGTGTATCTGTGAATGTGGACAGCAACATCCCATGGCTGGAGCCCAGTTCTTCATTATGGAACTCCTCCTTGAGCCAAGAGACTAGACAGAAGGCTGTGGCAGTCCTGGCTGGGTGACATTGTCACCCAAGAACTCTTAGAAATGACAGTGCCCTTTGGGGGCCCAAAGGTCTTCCCAGCAGCACTCAGTCTGGTTGTGTTCTGTTCCAGTCAGAGCACTGATAACAATTCATAATGGTGTACTCAGTGACTTCTGCAAAGAGAGAACAGTTGTTGGGTGGGCCCATTTCCCTTGTTTTCGTTCCTGCAGCCAGAATGAGGGCCATGAAAACCACAGCTAGACAAATGAGATTACTTTGCTGTTGATAGCTTGCTTGCCGAGGTGACCACACATTGGCGGAAAATGTCCTTGTGGCTTTAGTGGTTCCTCACAGAGGTACTCCCTCCCTGAGGGACTCCCCTCATGAAGGTATTTATCATGGAAGAATGCGCTCATTGAGAGATCCCCCAGGTTGGGACTTCCTCATGGATGTATTGTAATGGGAGCCCCTTGTCTGAAATCCTCAACAGTTTTGATGACAAACCGAAAATCCACTGAAAAGAATTTTAAAACCATGCAACTGTGAGAATTCGCTACGCATGCTATATATCATCCTTTGTGAGATAGTTTATACATATTTTCTTCCAGCTACAGCTGGACATTTCACTCTTAAGGCCTCCTTGTCAGGTCGGTCACACTGCAAGGGGTTTTCCATTTGATGGACTCCAACTTGTGACGTTTAGAAGGGATTCTCCACCCCTCCCGGCACCCATTTTCTTGTGTATGTGTTAGTATGCACGTGTGTATATGCCTGTGTGTGTTGTGTGTGTGTGTGTGTGTGTGTGTGTGTGTATGAGGCTGGTGTAGGAATCATCCTGGGTTACTTGTCAATCAAACCTGGAGCTCATTGATATCTCACTAGCCAGCGGGCTCTGGGTAGTTTTGTCTCTGTCTTTTGAAGCTGGACTTACAGGAGGTTTGTCAGGCCCAGCTGGCAATTATGTGGGTTCTGGGGATCTGAACTCTGGTCCTTGCATTTGGTTGGTAAGGGCTTTATATATGAGCCATCTCCCAAGTCCTCAGTTCTACTTTAAAAAATATTTTTACTGTATGTATGTATGTATGTGTACCATGTGTGGTCATGGTGTCCATGGAGGTCAAAGAGGGCATCAGATCCCCTGGGACTGGAGTTACAGATGGTTGTGACACTATGCAGTTGTTGGGAATTGAACTCGGGTCCTCTGGAAGAGCAGCAAGTGCTTAACCACTGAGCCATCTCTCCAGCCCCTGGATTTCACCCTTGCTGACAAATCTGAAAAGCTCTTTTCCTAGTCCTGGTCCTGAAGTTTCTCCTCAGTCCTGAAGTTTGTATCGCAAACTTTCATTTTTTTAGGTTCCAAGTGCACAACGCAGTCTGAGTTCACATCGACAGAAGGCATGAAGTTTAGGGAGAGATGAATTTTCTTAACTATGGGTGAAAAAATGTTTCTTCTATGTTGTGTGTGCACTTGTGTGTCCACAGGTGGTGCGAGTACATGACTAGATGTGTGGAGACTACAGGCCAACCTCAAATGTTCTTTCTCAGGAGTGCCATCATGTTTTTAAAGACAGACTCCCTCATGGCTCTGGAATTTGTCAAGTGCCCGGGCTGGCCTGACTGGGAGCCCAGGGACTCACCTGCCTCCACTGTCCATGCTGGGAGTACAAGTTTATGTTGCCACGCTGGGCTATGATACTAACATAAATATCTTTCTAAATTCTTACATGAAAAATTGAAATTTAGAAGTTCAGATGTGAACGTGTTATTTTGGCTTTTCTGTTTTCCCTTCTGTTAGCCTGAAATGAAGTTGAAAGCGCCTGCGAGATCTGTCTTCTTTCTTAAAGCTGTGGCAGTGTTTCTAGATGGATCCAGGAAAGGAGGAGAAATGCTTCTGTTTTCACCATTTAATTTTGTTGCTGAGCTTCTGACGGCGGGATCACGTGACCCACAGGTGTCTTCTTTTAAAACATTCTTCTTTTTTATTTGAATTTTTCTGTCAATTCATACATGTACATAGCATAGTTTGCACAAATTCATCCCCATTCATGTCTTCTTTTTTCAAATCGGCTGGGTCTTCTTGTACGTGCATGAACCACATCCTTGAAGACAACAGAATCTCTCTGCCCCTGAAGCCATCACGTGCTAGCAGTTCCTTAGCTGGGGGTGGGGACGGTGACTTCACAAGCCCTTCCCAATCCAGGCTGGGATTTTGGCTGGCTTGGCCCCTTGCAGCCTTTATGTGTATAGTCACGGCCACTGTGAGTTCATGTGTGCGACTGTCCTGTCTTGTCTGTCAAATACTGTTTCCTGCAGACATCTACTCCTTCCCCGCCCTGTGTCTTACTGTCTTCCTGCTGCTCTTCCATGATGATGTTCTTATGTGCAAACCCAGAGCCAGGAAAGATAGTGACTCCACCCTTTCCTCATCCCATTGGGTCATGAGATGGGAAGTCCAGACACCACATCACTGCTGACCTCAGCTAGAGTCCAGAACTCACTCAGGTCATTGTTTTCCACCCATGTGGTTTTTTCATCTCAGTGATGATTACTGGAGACTGTCTCGAGGTCCTGCAGAGTGTTCGGCTTTCTGCTTGTGTGATGTTTTGGAAAGAGCATATTTTTTACTAATAGCAGGTAGTTAAAAGGTAATCAATCATTTCTAAGATGAAGTCTCTCCAAGGTTTGGAAGAACCAGTCCACTGTGTGTGCTCCATTTTTTAGAGAGAGGTGACTATGTCCGAGTGGAAAAAGGAAGCTGAGCACAGGCGGGCATGCAACATGCATGCATTCATTTTTCTCTGCTCTCGACACATGTGACTGTCTACTTTAAGCTCCCGCCATGCTGCCATATCTTCCCTGCTATGATGAACTATAACTGGAGCCGTGAGGTGCAATAAACCCTTTCTCACCTAAGTTGCTTTCTCCTTCCCCCAGGGTATTTTACCATAGCAAGAGAAATAAAACTAGGACAGTATGTAATTAAAACAAATAAGGCAAGGCTAATATCTTTTTACTTAACTGTCTCCTGGGGTAAAGCTAGCTGCTTACACTTTATTGGTGATTTCTGCAGGTATGGGGTTGAGGCATACCTGCACTGAGTGTTTCTGATGAATTCTTACGAGCACACATGGGCTAACAAAGACAGGATTATTTACACTTCACCCCGACTCCTTGGTTTGCCAAGCAGCTTGCCTTGAAGAAAGACAAGCGTGATAATTTATTTTTGGGAATAATTATGTAAATTGCATAAACTGACTGAGTTGTCCACCCTGACAGTTATCCTGGTATATATTTGTAAAATGTAGGAAAGACTGTGATGGGATGCTGATCAACCTAGAAAGCAATGAACTCTGATGCTACTGAAGGCAACCTTAGCAGCCCTAAGATTACCCCCTGCCCGAGAGCCCAGCAGAAAAAAGACAAGAGTCAGACTTCTAAGATTTCCACAAACTTTTTACCTTTGTAGTCTTTTCTTTCGTGCTGCCTTTCCTCTCCTTCTCTTTTTTCCCTTTTTTGGGCTTACCCTCCTTCTTTTCCTCTTTTTTCTTCTTCTTTTTGAGTTTTTCTTCTTCCTCTTGACTGGCCAAAATATCCTCAATAACCTATAGAAAAGATCAAGAACAATCATAGCACCTCACCCACCATGATTAGGAGGAGGACTGTTCCCCCATCCTGCTGGGCTCCATGCCTGCTGGAAGCAGCCACCTACCTTGAGGAGGATTTGTCAGCAGCAGCTGTCTGTCCACTCTCGGAGGAGGTCAGACACCTCTCTCCACAGCTACACACTTTTCAGGGGGTTACTTTAATGCTAGAAGAGGCAATGCTTTCCCCAGCCGGTCAGTGGCAGCAAGACATGTCAGTCCTGTCACATTTTAAACCCAAGTAATTCAACCTGAGGACTTCTCCTGCTCTGTTTGCTACCCAGATGATGACTGTGTGTGTGTGTGTGTGTGTATGTGTGTGTGTATATGTGTGTGTATGTGTGTGTATATGTATGTGTATGTGTGTGTGTATGTGTGTATATGTGTGTGTATGTGTGTGTGTATGTGTGTGTATATGTGTGTGTATGTGTGTATGTATGTGTGTATATGTGTGTGTGTATATGTGTGTATGTATGTGTGTATATGTGTGTGTGTATATGTGTGTATGTATGTGTGTATATGTGTGTATGTGTGTGTGTATATGTGTGTGTGTGTATACATGTGTATGCATATAAAAGCTAGAGCTTTTCAGCATTTGCCTACCTCAATTGGCTCCCAATAAAGACTGTTTTAATACCCGGCAGAGCTGGTTTCTTTCTCCACAGGTCACTTTTTGCATGAGGTTTTGGTGTGCAAAGTCCTTCCGTATTTGTGTTGCTTTTATTGGTTAATTAATAAAGCTGCTTTCAGCCAATGGCTTAATAGAGCAAAGCCAGGTCCAAACAGAGATGTAGAGAGAGAATAGGCAGAGTGAGGGAGAAGCCAAGTAGCTGCCCACAGGAGACAGATGCACCAGAACCTTGCTGGTAAACCACAGCCAGGTGGCAATACACAGATTAATAGAAGTGGGTTAATTTAAGATATAAAGTTAGCCAGAAATACACTTAAGCTATTGGCCAAACAATATTGCAATTAATACAAACTTCTGTGTGATTATTTTGGGATTCTGGGCAGCTGGGAAATGAACAAACTGCCTCCCCCAACAAGGTTTGACTGAGTGTCCTTGACTATTTGTTTTCTGCCCAAAGCTTAGAGCAGTTACCCTAACTCCCTTCTCTTCGCCAAGGCCCAAACAAATAATAATACTATGGGGATTTTTTGGATCAAAGTGGGGGTTTGTGATGCTGATCATCCCAACCAAAGGACAGCCCCCCTGTTTTCTTGCCTATAACTCTCAGAGCACACCATCGTTATCATGTTTACCACAGGCATTGCATCTTTATGGTGGTATTGGTGCTGTAAATGTTTTCCGTGATGTTTTCTCCCCACCAGTGTTTGTACACACAGACCCACTGCTCCACTCACTAATAGTGTAAGACTACTGTTTTAGCCGTTATGCTATTCACTTCTTCAGTTGATTCTTTTTGTTTCTATATAGAGGATACATCTGCAGTACACGATCACTTGCCCGTTCCAATTTCTGTGTCTTGTCCTTTGTCTTGTCTGAGCGTGCACAGCAGTTCATATAGAACAATGTTTAATAATGGTGGTGTAACAGCCATTCCTGTGTGTTTCTGCCATTAGCGGAACTGTTTCTCATGAATTTAATTAGGCATGACATTGGGTTTCAAAACAAGATAGAAATTCATTGTTACGTTATAGAAGGGTGGATATATTTCAAGTTCATTGACTTCAACTTTTTATTGAGAATTTCATGCATGCATATAATGTGTTTAGATAAAATCCACCCTCATTATTAACTCCTCCAAGTCCTTTCCTATCCACTATTTCCTCCCAGCCTCATGTACTTGCTATTTAAAACAGACAGACAGACACTGAGTCCCCCTTTCTGTATGTGCATTTGTGGGTGTAGGACCATCTTCTAAAGCGTGGGTAGTCTTCTCAGGGGTCACATCACTGAAGAAAACTGAATTTCCCTTCCCCAGCAGCCACCAAGTACACAGGAACTCCTTAGCTAGGAATGTAATCTCATAAACCCCTCCCCATCCATGCTGGGATTTTGATTGGTTTGATCTTGTTTTGACTGGTTTGATCTTGTTCAGGTCTTGTGCATGCACTCATAGCTGCTCTGGTTTGCTGTCATGTCCATCAAATAATGTTTCTCTGTGCACATCCTCTTCCTCTGGCTCTTACACTCTCTCTACTTCTTCTTCTTCTACACTGATCCTGAGCAGTTCATTACTCTGTCCATCTAGCAAAACAATAGTAGTCAGTTCTTCCTATGGCCTATGACCCACCCAGCCATGGGTTTAGGGTCCAGGCACAAATTCTGTCTCATGGAAGGCTTTAGATCTAATCAGAAAGGATTTGATTACATCTGGGACATCCATGCCACTACTGCACCAGCAGGCCTGTCTTGCAAGGTCAGTCAGTTCGTGGGGTTCACAGCTGGGTACGATGGTTGAATATTCTTCTCCCTTAGTTCTGTAAATAGAACCTTCTGGCACTATGAAATCTATCCAGCAAGGATGAAACTTCCAAGTCTGTACCAGATTGATTTCTCCATGTCCTGTGACTCAAGTGTGTAGTACCTGCAGCAATAGGGTCTCACTATCAACTTCTGCAGGGTAACACAAAGCAATAGAAATGGCCTGTGATGTTTGACCAAGAACTTAAAAGAGGTTTTCATTTGTTAGTATCAGAGAGAGATGCTAGGTTTGGAAACGGCCCTTCCACATCCATTGGATAAGTCCAGGCTCTTTTCTCCAGTCTACTTCCCATGATGCAGTGCATTCACATATACCTTAAACTCAAAGTGCTGTGGCATTATGAAATGATTGGCACTTTATTACCACAGTTTACCTCTTTAGTATGCTGCTAGTCTTAGTGAGCCAGTATTCCATCCTCCCCCACAGTGCTGAGAATTGAACTCAGGGCTTGATGCATGCTCTCTCATCTGATCACGCATGGTCCAGGCAGGAAGCTTCAGCCTAATCTCCATCTCCATACTGGCAGGCTCAGGCTGCAGATGCAGCCTTGGGTGGAATGTGGTCTATAATTGCTGGTCTTTTCTCGCTTTCCATCATCTGTCATTTAATGTCAAGCTGCCCTGTGGTCCCCTTTGCTTTACTGGAATGCATTAACCAGGCGCCCTCAGGTTTGTTTTTAGTTTGAATAGAGTCAGCTCCTCCTTTTCATGTTTCTTGTGGACAACTGAGACATTCCACCAACATTCTTAATCCCATAATCACTGCTCTTTAAACTATAGTGAAGCATGTTTGGCTGCTTGCCCTGGTCTGACTTTCAAGACCCTGCTTGTTCCTGAAGACTTGGCAGCAGGGCAAGACCTAAACACACACACACACACACACACACACACACACACAAAAAATTAAAAAAAAAAGAAAAGAAACAATACAGTTAAATGAAGGTCCACTTAGGGCAAGGCCTGCTAAACTGCCCAGTAACAGTGCTGGTACTGCATGCTTACAGTATTCTGGGGAGGGCCAGAGTGTGGTACGGAGGAATGAGAATGATGCTGGCTTCAGAACACGTTCAACCAGAACATGCTAGGTTGAAGAGAAACCCTGCACCTGACCCCATAGGCAACAGGGCACACAATGGACAGTCTGCCTTAGGGGCTGGTGTGAAGTCTCCAACTCTGACCTTAAGAGTAGGTACTCCACTGCGTGGTACTCCAGGTGCTTAGATCCTCATAAGGACACTGGAGGGTTAGGGGGACGGGAGAGATGATGCAGCAGTTAAAAGCACTGATTGGTTTTGTAGAGGACCTGGATTCAGTTCCCAGCACTCACATGGTGGCTCACAACAATCAGTAACTCCAGCTCTAGGAGATCCAATGCCCTCTTCTCTGACCTCTATAGGCACACATGAGATGCACACACATACATATATGTATGCTTATGTATATATGCAAGCAAAATATTCATATACATAAAATAATATAAATCTTAAAAACAAAAAAAGTTCACCAAAACCAACCAAACAAAAATGGCTGGGTGCTTGCCCAGCCTGCAGGAAGCCGCCTTGGGTTCTATCTTTAACAACACATGTGCATGCAGTGGTACACACCAGTAACCCCAGTACCTAGGGACTAGAGTCAGGAGGATCTGAAGTTCAAGGTTATCCTTGATACATAATGAGTGAGAGGCTAGCTTGGGGTACAGAGACTATTTCAACATCTCTCCCCAGGTGTCCTTCATCCATACTATAAACAAGGCAGACATGACCAACTCTGACCAACTTTTACACTCACATATGGCCGGGGTAATGAGGTATGTTACCCAGGGAAGATCTACACAGCCCCATCACTTACATATACCATCATGGCTGCCTTCTTGCTATCATGGAAGTGCTGAGTGTTGGCAGAGGGTACCCATAACCAGCCTAAGGTCCTTACTATTTGCCCTGTCTGAAAAAAAGCTGCCATTTCTAACTTTTGTCAACCTGCCTAGTTATTTTCTGTAGCATAAATTCTTCAAATTGGTGTTCCGTGGGCAGAGAGCATCCATATTGAAATTCTGGATGTCAACTTGGTCCATGCCCCTTAAGAAATGCCATGCTAATGAGTTTACCCAGCCATAGTGTTTGAGAGTGACAATTTTCCAACAGGCACACCAAGCTGGGTTTCTAACTTAAAATTTTTATTAGTTGTGTGGGAAAAGAGACACAGTAAAACTGTTGGATATTGAAAGGTCTTTGCCAGTAATTAATTTTTTTCCTTAAAAAAAGGTTCTGTTCATATTTTTGGTGTCTTTTCTACGGAGATGATGATTTATTATTTTCTAAGGACTCTTTAGATATGAACGAACTGTTCATCAGAGATGCTGTCAAGCGTTTTCCTTAGTTTTGCATGACTCTAACTTCACTGACTGTGTTACTTTTAACTGCTTGAGTTTTGTGTAGTCAATTATATCAGTCTGTTTTCTATATGATTTTTGCCTATGCAACATGCTTCCCCACCCCTCTGATTATTAAATATTCCTGCAATTTCTTCTGGCAACTTGCAGTCTAATATTTTCACATGTAAAAATTCAGCGCAAAAGAAATTTATTTTGCAAGTCAGGGAAGGCTAAGGATGTAGTGAATTCTGCCCCAGAGAGGGTCTGGCCATCTCTTTACCTGCTGCTCCATTCTCCTTCCTTTGAAAGGGACCATTAGGATGACTGACATCTTATTTGTGTCTGAACTGGCTTCTGAACACATTATTCTGCAGTTGGCCTCTGTGACTTGACTTTCAGAACCACAGTTTATTAACTGTGAGTTTGCCCAGGTTGTTTGCTCTTTACAGGGTTAATTTGCATGTCTTTGCATAGCAGTTGGCACAGAACATTTTCTCGGTGAGTGAACGTGCCGCTACTGTATCCGTCATCTTTTATTATTTCCCTAATTCTGTGCCATCACCACCATTATGGACTCTTTTACTAACCCTTTTTGGAGATGTCCATGCGTTCTTCCATACAAACTTGAAAATATGGTTGTCAATCTGAAAATGACTTTGGTTTTGGTTGAAATTGTATCAAGGATGAGGATTAATGGACAAGGTATACTTCTATTTTATTGAGTCTTCAGGGAAATGATCCAGCAATCTCTTTGTCCCACTAAGGCTTCTCTTTCCTCTCCAGTCAAATTTTACCCCTGCAATTCTGAACAACTGGTTATCTGTCAATGATTTCATGTTGAGATTACTGCACTTTCTGGGAAAATAACCCAAAATGTAAAAATAAGAAAATAGTGCTTCAAGTGTTTTTAATTGTTTTCAAATCTTATTGCCTTTGTTAGAGTTGCCAAGAAAATATTAGAGAATATGAGAGAAGTCACCTTAGGGCTAGAGAGAGCAGCCTGAGATGTGGGCAGACAGAAGAGAGCAGCCTGAGATGCGGAGACCATGAGAGAGCAGCTTGAGGTGTGGAAGATGGGGGAGTGAATGGCTGGAGTCCGTGGTCTGATGATGGGGGATGGGGAGGAGGGATGGCTAGGTACCAGGAACCAGAACTCAGACTGCTAGGAACTGACAAGAAAAATGGCTTGATATGTCATCACAATCTTTTCAAAACTGGACAGGAGAAAGAATGAATTGATTATGAAACAAACCAGAAAGGATATGTGCGATGATATTCACCCTGGGACGTGTCATGTAAGTAATTCTAAGAAAATAATGGAGACATAATATACTGTGAATCCATCCACATCCAAGTCTAAGGAAATGTGACTATGGCTTAGCCACTTTTTATCGCCATGCATTGCTTACCTGTTCTGGGGTCTTGTTGGAGAAGATGATAGCTGAGCCTCCTTCTTCTACGTTGGGGTAGTCTGGAAAGTTACCCGTTAAATTCCTGCAGAGAGAAAGAGTGCAGTTTGAAAGAGAGAGAGGTGAGTGTCTTTGGTAATGTCCCACTTGCCAACCAGAGTGCATTAATATCAGTAAGTGGTGGTGGGGACCCCTGTGCAGGTGCTGGCAGAGTCTCTGAGTAGCCGAGGAACAGGGACAAGCAACTGAGGTTTCCTGCCCCTGGGGACATGTTAGTCTGAGGTAGACATCTCTCTCTTAGACAGATTCTATTTTTTCTCCCCTGTCTCCCCTCCTCCTTTTAATATCAAGATGCTTTGTGGTTTAGTTTCAACAAAGACAGAAGCACAAATCATTTCTTCCTGTTTAAAATTTAGGGTAAACACAGGAGTTTGAAACTAAACAGAAGGGTGGAGTTGTACAAATGGCATGTCCAGAAAGTGTCTGAAACCTTTAGGTTGTAGGAAGTCTGGGGCCCCATGTTTGATAGGGTTCAACAAGTATTTCTTTCTCTAACCACATAATTTCTCCACAGAGAAAGCAGGCTGTAGAATTTAGTGTGGAGAATTACCAAAGGGGGATGTGGTCATTATTTATAAGAGAAGCTGACTTTGGCATAAGTGTTACACTTATTCCATGTGTAGGAAAATATACTACACATATATAATTCAGCAGCTGAATTAGAGCCTCTCCTTCCCAGAAGAGAGCCCAAAGCATGGAGGAGGTGGCCATGTCTAACAGCTTCTCAGACTCCTGCTTCAAGGTACTCTTTTCACACTTAATGATTTTTTCCCTATACCTAACGATTTTTGAGAACCTCTAAGGGTTTCTGTGTCTATAGGTTGCACTATTGGTATTTACACTATTAGATGTTAAAACTCCGAAAATGTTAAAATATGTATTTTTACTTCATTTAAGAATAATAAACCTATTATCAGAGGAAGAAATTAATCACCAGTCTTATCCAGCTCTGAACATGCAGAGCTACAATAACCAGTGGCTTAGCAAGGCGGGTCCATGGCTACACCAGTGGCCCAAGGGTCATGGGCGTGACCGACCACATTCTGACTGATGGAAGTCCAGCTTCACAAGAGGAAACTTATACCTAGCACCATCATTAAGACAAGAACCTACAGCTAAGACAGGTCAGAGGCCCCAGGGAAGAACTTCCTACCATTATTCTGCTCGATGGAAATAGAACCAAATCAGTCCTAATGAGTTATCACTCTACCCATAGATCAGTGCATTTCTCAACTATCGTCATGAAGTTTCTGTTTGTAGGAGATGGCACTGGCTAGTTTTCTGTTGACTTGACACAAGTTAGAGTCTTCAAGGAGGAGAAAACACCAACTGAGAAAATGTCTCCATAAGATCAGGCTGTGGGGCAGGCCTGTAGGTTATTTTCTTAATTAGTGATTGGTTAGAGAAGGCCCAGCCTGGGGTGTATATAAAAAAGTATGAGAACAATGTGATGAGCAGGCCAGGAAGCACCCCTCCATGGCCTCTGCATCAGCTCCTGCCTCCAGGTTCCTGCCCTGTCTGAGTTCCTGTCCTGATTTCCTCCAGTAACAGACTATGATAGGAAATATAAGCTCAATAAAGCCCCTTCCCCACCTTGCTTTTGGTTATGGAGTTTCATCACTGCCATAGTAACCTTAATAAGACAGTGACTGACATAGAGACCCACACCTGGCCTAAATGAAGACAACAGGGACTGCAGAATGCTCAGCCTAAATGGTTTATTTAAATCACGCTCCCTTCCTCCCAAGGTTCAGGAATCACTGTGGAAGAGGGGAAGTTTCTACTTCCTGTTTGCAGATGCAATGTGGCCAGCTGCCTCAGCCTCCTGCCTCCGGGACTGCCCTGCCACCTTAGACTGAACCCTCAAACTGTGAGCCAAAACAGCCCCCTCTCTTCCGCATGTTGCTAGTGCTGGGATTTTTGTCACAGTAGGCAAAGCAGGGCAATGCCAGGGACACCACCATTCATCAACACTGGGAACTGTTGAGACCTGGGAGCTCTCAGTCACTGGTGAGGACCCCCACTTCACTTCTCAATTCCTGTCACACAATACTTGTGTTTGGAATGTGTTTGCAATAGTCTTCCTACCACGCCCACTAACAAGACCTCTACAGCACCTCCGCAAGTGACGTCATCATGACTCTCTCCTTGTATTGTTGAACGCGAACTCTTTAGGGATCATAACAAATTTGGTCTCTCTCACACACACACAAACACACGCACACACTTTTCACTGTGTGTATATTTGTGTGTCTGTGTTAGAGTATTGTGTGTGTGTGTGTGTGTGTCCGAGGTGTTAGGTCTCCTGTAGCTGTAGTTACAGGAGGTTGTGAGGCACTTGAGGTGGGTTCTGGGAACTGAACTCGGGTCCCTTGGAACAGCAATGCATGCTCTTAACCATCTCTCCAGCCTTGTGACTTACATTTTTCCTCCCCTCCCAATCCAAATTCACATGATCCCATTTTGCCTGTTACTTCTTAATTTTAGAATGTATTAATTCTCATAGCAAGAGTTAATATTAAAATTCATAGTAACTTTCGTATAATAACTTAAATATATTCATCTTCATGATTGTGCTTTATGTCTTGTAATTTATGTTCTGTTTGTCCCTGAGGGTTTTAGGCTTTAGGATCAGCTCTCATGGTGTGAGAGCTACAGGGCAGAAGAGCTGATGGTCTTGTAAGACAGAACGGCAGATGTTATTTAGGTTTCCATGGTATTTTTTAGCATTGTTTACAGGGTTCAACAGCTGTGATTGCAGGGGATGCCCTTCTGGAAGGAACTGCCCTCCCAGAAGGAACCGAAGACCCCAAATTATACAGTGTCAGGACCTCAAATTATACAGTGTCAGCACCAAGACGCTTTTGATTAACAGTGGAAAACCAAGTATCTGTCTTGGGGAATCCTATGCCTCTTCCCCCACCCTCACCCCCATGGCACACTCTCCCCCGCAGTCTTGGATCCTAGGGGTGGTGGAAGCTGACACCTGGACACATGCAGTCATCCCACCCATGGAACTGAGCATCCATAGGCATGTACCTGGAATACTTGACTGCTTCAGATGAGAGCACTCTTGTGGGACCTTTTAATGATGGCCAGTTGCATCTCGACAAGCTCCTACAGCCAGGTGCCCCATCCATCAATGAGCCACCACCTTCCTGTCACCTCCTTCAGACACACTTCTGTCCTTAAGGGCTTGGCTTTGTTCTTTGGACTCTGACCTTCTCAGGGGCCACACTTCTTGAGGTTCTTTCTCCCTTAGTCTTCCATACTTCCTCCCTGCCCCACTTCCCCTCCTCCCCTTGTTATCTGACATCCCAAGAATCCTGCAGCCCCTCCTTTGGCATGCTCACTTTCCTTAGCTCTCACCCCTTGAACCCACAGATGGGAGAACTGTCCATGCACGACCACCCCATTAAGATAGCTCTCACAGGTGTGGAGCATTGAACTGTGACCCTGACTCCACTGATGCTTACGTTGAAACCCTAACCTCAGCACCTCAGGATATGGCCTTGTTCCTTGCAGCTGCACTTGGTTAAGACAAGGCTCCATCTCACAGTCCCCACAAAGAACCAACCTGCTGACACACTGGGCTTCCTGCCCAGAACCCAGACAATGCAGTCCTGCTGCTCAGCCACCCAGACTTAGAATGTCATTATGGAAGCTGGGGTTTAGCATCCTAGTACATAACTTATGGCCTGGTATGGGTTTGCTGCTTTTCAAAGGGTGTTTGATCATGATGCTGTGTCTTAGGGCTTTTATTGCTGTGTTTAAGCACCAGGATCATATGCGGCTTGAGGAAGAAAGGGTTTATTTTAGCTTATAGTTGCATCCCACAGTCCATCACTGAGGTAAGTCAGGGCAGGAACCTGGAAGCAGGAGCTGATGCAGGTGCCATGGAGAGGTGCTGGTGTGGGAAGTCCTTCCGTATAT
>JAQHUG010000148.1:1279500-1322099 GCA_028555095.1 Dicrostonyx torquatus
GCTGGTCTCGAACTCACAGAGATCCGCCTGCCTCATATGCTTAAACTATTGGCCAAACAGTCTTGCAAATAATATAGTTTCTGTGTGATTATTTCGAGGCTGAGCAGCCGGGAACGAGCAAGTGGCTCTCATACAACAGGGTGCTGTTTACTTGCTTGCTCCTCACGGCTTGCTCACCCTGCTTTCTTATAGCACCCAGGCCCACCAGCCCAGGGATGGCACCACTCAGTGATCTGGGCCCCCCACAATAATCATCAATCTAGAAAACATACCACAGGTTTGCCCACAGGCCATTCTGGTGAAATATTTTCTAAATTAAAGTTCCCTTTCCCCAAACAGGCTTGTGTTAAGTTGACATAAAGGTAGCCAGTTTTATGTCCTAGCTCTATAAAGGTTCTCTTGCCTCAGTGCCCAGTGTTCTGTACTGCCCCCTCCCTGTCCCCCAGGTTTCTTCCTCTCTTGGTGAGTACCTTCTTTCTTCCACAGAGACAGCTGGTCACATACAGGATGGGCACAGTTCCTGTTCCCTTCTTGGTGGGGATGCTCTGTGGGCTCTCCTTTCTCACACTACCCCTGCAACCCTATCCTCTCTGCTGGGTCCTTTCCCACCCCTACCTATGTGTGTGTGTGTATCTGTGTGAGCATATGCGGTGTGTGTGGTACCTCGGAAGCCAGAGGTGTTAGATCTCCTGCAGCTGGAATTGCAGGAGGTTGTGAGCCAGCGGCGGTGGGAGCTGGGAATCCAACTCAGGCCCTTTGGAAGAGCAATACAGGCTCTTGCTCTTAAACTTAATGGCTGAGACATCTCTCCAGCCTCATAACTCACCCCCACCATGAATTCACATGATCCCATTTTGCTTCAGTTTCCGGTGTTCTGCACCCACCCCTTTCCTAATGAGCTCAGGGCTCAATCTTCGGGCTCCGGTTCTCTGTTTGTCTCCCCTCACAGCCTGCGCCCTCACCCAGTCCACAGCTTGACTCACCACCCATATGCTTAGCTCTAATGGTATCTCCAGTTGTCCCCTCTCCCTGGTGCTGACCCAGATCCAGTTGCCCACCCGACACCCGGAAGCACAGAAGTTCCGAAATTAAGTGACTGCAGCCCAAGCCTTCTTGGCACTCTGACCCCCAAACTTTTCCTCTGCCTGCTTTAGAGCTCTGATGTGTTCCACGGAGCATGGCCTGGAGTCGTTCTCGGCTATCTCTTTTCCATTCCACCTTCCTAGCGTGTGTCAAGGGTGACTGGTATACATACTGCATTAGGCCCAGGACACTGCCACCAAGCACTTGATTACACCATGAGCTGGTCTCTTCTTACTGTTCTGTGGCCACCTGGGGTGGGTGGCAGGGGAGTGACCCATTTAAAACATAAATCATACTGTGCCATTTCTTTGCTCAAAGGTCACCAATTCTTTCAAAACAGAACTCTTGTCCATATCATTAGCTTAAGCTTTGTTCCAAATCTCCTGGGACAACTGATACCATGGCCCCTTTTATTCTTAAGAGGCCTTACGGCGGTCCTGGTTTGTGACTTAAGTTACGTGATTTCTCCAATGACCCTGGTCCCCTGCGATGCTGTACCCAGCCTTTCTCATCCTGTCTCTGGGATCTTTGTCTGCATGTCTAGCTCTGGTGTATTCTGGTTTCTTCCTTCATTTTAATTCTGCTCAAATTCATAGTGTTGGACAGATCCTGCCTAACCACATTGCATGGCATAAGCTGATCAAAGATAGTAACTTTTTTCTCACTTTACAACCAAAGATCTGGTAGAGGCATAAATCTGTGGAATGACGGAGGGGGAACATCAAATAGTTTTGGGGGGTAATAACCTGAGTCTCTCTCTGCAGTCCAGAAAATAGTTTAATGAAGGCAAGGATCTTTTCAGTTCAAAATGAACTTTGAGGCAGAATTTTCTGCACAATTCTGAGATGTTCAATATGCTGAGATTGTGCATAATTATTAAAATTACAGCTTTCCCTCAACTATGATTCTAAAGCCTTGATTATCTTTAAACTTGCACTGTCTTGCTGACATGCAGCGGGTAGCATGCTGAAAGCCGGTCCAGAATTCTGCCTCCTCCCCACCTCCCCACCCATTTCCATTCACGCTCAAATTGCCGCAACAGCCATGGTCAGAGGAGGCTCTTCAGGCGGGCGTCAGAACCACCGGGTGGAACAACCTCTGTAGAGAGCTCTGTGGGAAATAGCCAGAGCCACCTGCGTGAGACCTACGAGTTCACCCTTGTCTGCAGAACAGCAGTGAGGAGAAGGGGTGGAAAGGGTGGGGTGGTGGGAGGGGGAGAAGGGCGGTGAGGGAGCGAAGGCAGCTAATGGGGAACAGAAAGCTTGAAATGGCTGCTGTCTTGGCAAAGCAAGTCTCCAGAAGTCACAAACTGTTTGTTGAACTACAAGCAAACACGGGCCTATTTTATTAGGGATGTTATTTTCTAAGGCAAGCTTTGAGGGTTTTTTATTTATTACATGTGCATGTTCATATGTGTGCATGTGTGTATGCATGTTATATAGAGGCTGGAGGACTACCTTTGTTGTTACAGGGTCTCCCACCTGCCTGGAACTCACCAAGTAGGCTGGCCAGCCAGCGAGTCCCAGGAATCTCCTGTCTCTACCTTTCCCATTAACTTGTCTGTTACATGGATTCTGGGGGTCAAACTCAGGTCCCTGAGTTTACAAGAGGCAGATAATTTACTGAATGAATGACTCCCCAGCCCATGGTATTTCATTTGTATCAAGACAAATATTAATTTCCCAAAAGAAAACTTTTAGTTTTCTTAATGTGTTTCCTTAATGCCTTTTCTAAAATGTAGTGAGAACACTAAATTTTAGAGATTATTTAATATTTTTAACAGAACAAATGCCACCTCCCCATCACTAAATGATAAATCACCTCTCGAATGTTGAGAAACAAAAACCCAGAGAGCAAGCTAGCCAGCCAAGGGGGAGCCTGGAGTGCTCATCCCTGCTGGAGGCCACCAGACTCTAGCTTTGTAAGCTCTGTGCCCTGGAGCCCCACTGTGGCAGGGAAAGCTCTAGATAGTAGCCTTGGACATTTCCTTTTCTTCTTCTAGGGTCAACCACAGGGCTTGACTCTCAGAGCTTCGATCCCTACTTCTCCAACCCCACTCCTCCTCCACTGTGACTGTGGCCTCAGGACCTGGCTTTCATCCTCCTGTCTTGTTTCTCTCAGATGTGGTAGTGTCATCCTGAGCCTGCTCAGTCTCAGACAAGGACCCCTGGCCAGGCACCATGGAGCCCAAGAACCACTAGACAGACTGCCTCCAATTCCAGCTGTGGCCAGCAGGCCTGGCAGGGTCGGTCTTCACACAGGGGATTTTATACCATATTTGTGAAGCATTTACCTGGCTTCTGAGAGACTCGGACAATAAGTACTGTTGGCTTTTCTTTCTGGGCATTAAAGAGTACACGCCTGTACTTCTCATCTCCAAGGCAGAGAGGCTACACTTGACTCCCGTGGGGGGGGGGCAGCAGCCAGCCTTTCCTGCCCTGCCCTACCCAGACCTACTCAGCCCACCTCAGCCACTTTAGGTTACAGCCGGAGGGCATCTCGGATAACATCAGCCTGTTCCTCAACATCAGGCGTTCCATGCAAGAAACACACTCCAGGAGTTAAGTTCTCATGGTTTTAAGCAGAGGGAACAGAGCTGTGCGGCACGGTCACCACGTTCTTTCTCCCACTGAGTGTTTTCAAGATGCTGGAACTACATCAAATACCCGTCAGCTCCTGAAACGATGATGCGGCTCCTAGCAGGAACGACCTGGTGATGGGGGCCATCACCACTCCTTGCTTTTGCTTAAGAGCAAAGGGGACAACAGGAGATGCCCTGTGCTGGAGTCTTCAGGGCCTGGGGACAGGGAAGGCCTGAGGGTGGCCTGGAGCAGAGATGCTGAGGGCTTTAATCCACTTCTTCAGTATTGCTTTCTTCAGCACAGCAAGTAGGAATGACATGTCAAATGAAATAAACTGCAGAGCAAAACAATTTGTAATCACTGCCAACTGTCATACTCGGCTGGGTTCTCTCCTTCCTTAGAGTCTTAATACTAAATAGACGTCATCATTTGTATTGGCGGTGGGTTTGCCCAATTTTATTTTAAAATATTTATGCTTCTGTGGCATCTCTCCCAGGACATTAAATTCTCTGTTTCTGTTACCAGTCAACTCTAACAATGTAGTTACCATAACTGTATTTTTATGTTCTGGCTCCCTTTTAAAAATGCATTTCTCAGGAATTACTTGTCCCATCTACATCTGTCAGCTCCCGGGCCGCCCTCTTAGTTCGCTGATCTACGTTCATGCTTTATTAGCACCAAGCAGCTATCTTATTTTTCTTCATAATGTACTTCAGAATGCACGGCCATTTGTTCTTCCTCGTTGTCCTTAGCTTCTTATTTTAATCCTAATGACTTTAATAATTATATTTCCTGTTCAACAAATAATCCTGTTGGGATTTTTAATTGAAACTGGTTTATCCCTATAAATCTCCTGGGGTCAATTCATCGTCTTTCCATTTAGCCAGGAGCAGAGTCCACCTCTCCATCTATCCAAGTGAGTCTTTTGTTTCTTCATGGCCGCTCTCATTTTCACACAGGTCTGATGGTTCCCTTGCATATGTCATCCATCGTCATCTAACACTATGGTTTCCCACTCTCTGTACGGCGTTTATCCTTGTTGTTTCCCCTTGTGCTATCCCGGTTATCAATGCTCAATCATATCATGGCACCCGTTATGGGTAGGGACAAAGGTTGTGCCCCTTGTCTGTGAAGTGTGTCTCTACTGAGGATACGGTATCTTTGATTCATCCATTCACCCTGCATCTGCTCATTCACAATATGCCCACTGAGTATGTGTGGTGTGCTAGACAGTGTCTATGGCCCTGAGAAAAGTCATCAGGTAGAAGACAAAATAATCTTTGTACACCTAGCTGACATCTTGTCACACTTAAATGAAATGTCATAACAGTTTATGCCTTTTTTCCCAAGTTTTAGATTTTAAGATAAGACAGGGACATTTAACTTGACCAAATGTTTTCTCTCTGCCCAAGCAGAAATGATCAGGTGGCTTTATTAATGTCCAACTTCCCTACTGTGTAACTGTATTTGTAAGGACAGATAACTAGCATTCTAATTGTTCGTCTCTTGGAAAGGCCAGTGGTGCTTTCTGAAGTAATGGGATGAATCATGGAAATTCTGGATGTACTAACAAGTAGGAAGTGAGCAATCCAAACAAAACCTGATGTCACGGACTCCACAGAAATCCACTTAATCCTGCACAGTAAGAATTGAACAACATGAATCCAGCCCACTCCCTGCCCCTTTATCATCGTCTGTATAATGAAACACTAGAGACAATTCTGAGAGCAGAAAGCATGGGCAGGCTCTCCTGAGCTAGGGTTCCCATGAAAGAGGGGACATCACACAGCCTCTGACAAAAGGGTATCCCTGGTGCCCGAGAGCCCAGTGCAAACTCTGACAAGAGCACAGTATGTCATACTTGAATTCAGGGCCTTCGACAGGACTGTTGGTGCACTGTGTGAGTGAGTGTGCATATGCACATGTATGTATGCATACGTGCAAGGCATGTGTGCATGCATATGAATGTGTGTATATGTGTGTGCATGTGTGTGAGCATATGTATGCATATGTTTGTGCATGTGTGAGTGTATGTCTATGTGTGTATGCATGTGTGTGGAGGTGTGCATAGATGTGTGTGTGTGTGTGTGTGTGTGTGTGTAATGGGGATTGAACCCAGGGCCATGACTCTGTGTATCTTAGAACATACATCTCTATAACTGAGCTACATACTCAACCTTAAAATGTTTTGCTTTTTGTTTTGTAATTTTGAAACCAGGTCTTGCTAAATTGCCCAGGTTGGCCTTGAACTCACTCTGTGGCCTAAACAGGTCTTGAATTTCTGAACCTCTGGTTTCAGTCTCCTGAATACGTGGGATTACAGGTCTGTGCCATCAGCCCCCTCTCTGCTTTAGGATTTGAAAGGACGGTTCTAGCACCAGGTGTGGTGACAGTCTCCTCTAATACGGCACGCAGGAAACTAGGCAGGCAAGCACACTGACCGCCTGTGAAGATGCCAATAAACTGAACTTTACATAAAGCCTCAGAGCAGATCAGGGAGCAGCTGAAAGACAGGGTGTGTGATAAACAGGATTTTACTGGAAATGAAGAAAGCCGCATGGTAGCTGCCGTTCCTGGGAGTAGGAAATCCCCTTGGATAGCTCAGCAGATATTTCCTCAGCCCCACCCCCAGCCAAGCCTGGCGATCTGAGTTCAATCCCTGGAACCCATGAGAAGGTAGAAGGAGAGAACTCACTCCACGTCCTCCAACCTCTAGCCATGTGCTATGGCATGGGTACACACTAGCAATAATAATAGTGATAATAATAACAATACATGGCATGAGCGCATGCACACTAATAATAATAAATAATAATAACAATAGTAATAATAATACATGGCATAGGCGCATACACACTAATAATAATAAATAATAATAACAATAGTAATAATAATAATACATGGCATGGGCGCATGCACAATAATAATAATAATAATAATAATAATAATAATAAAATTAATAAATCTCCATGGGGATCAGGGCATTTCTGTCTCTGCAAAACTTTAGGCTTATTGTTTTAAAAATAGGAACCCTGTGCCCATGAGACAATTGCTGTGTTTCCTTTGACTTCTGGAAACTCTACAATTTACATGTGACAAATGATGGGAGCAATGTCAGCTTCTTATAGAATTTATTCAGTGACTAATGTTGTCTTTCTCACTAAAATATGATGGACATTGAGTGCCGTTTTCCTGCTCTTTTATCTGAACGGCTGAAGGGGAAACTCTCTGGCCTCGTATTTTTCTGTTAACAAACGGGAGGTGTGGCGTGCTTGGTAAAGTTCGGGCCTATTAAAAATTTATGGATATTGTCAAAAATTCTCATACAAATGTGCAAATGGCCAGTCTGGAGTTCACAGTGATTTAGAAAGCAGAACTCCTCAAATGATAAATTTCCCCCCGAGGCCCGACACCGAGCTTCGACGGGTCTCACCGTCTCAGACACACAGGACAGAGATTTATCTGTGTTTCATCAAGTATGAAAAATATATGGATGGAGGGGTTTCCGGCCGATCCCCCCCAGTCATCCAGCCACCTCCATTAATGTCAGCAGCACCATAAATTTCTCCCAAGTTCTAAGGTAAGCAGCTTGTGCCACTGCACAGAAGCCTCTGAAGGTGTCACTTGCTGCCTATAAATCCACAGACACCCAATAAAGGCAATGGACTTCAGATGGACTTGATTACATGGCCTCCTTGCGACACCGAGTGGACCTGTGTATGGAGGAGAACGGGAGAGCCCCGTGCACCCAGGCTCCTGATCCCCTAGTGCTGGATAAGAGTCGATCAATTCATAGACACCTTATTTATTAGTGGATGTTATTAGCTGGTACCAGTCAAGATCAAGGCTTCCTTCTTGGCCCAAGAGTACCATCTTGAATTCTGCTCGTTTGAACGTGACAAGCACCCCCCTATCCAGCCAGCCTGCCCTTCCCTTTACAAGGTAATTAAGAGAAATAATACATTAGGGAAGACATGAGAGCCTAGGTGGGTTTGCTCCTCTCTTGAGAAAGTGACACATAGATGATATTTCTACTTTCCTGTCCCAAATGCCATTTTTTTTTTTTGCAAGAGAATTAATGCTCAGGAAAGAGCTGGCCCTGTCAGGAGAAAAGCAAAGGCCTTTCTTCCTTGTTGTCCTTTCCCTTCAAGACTTGGCTCAAACCCAGGCAGCCTCTTCCCCATCAGAAGGAGCTTCATCTGTCATCTGCCCCGTCCTTTCTAACCCTCTGTCCTCGTTTGATCAAGTGACAAGCGAATGTCACTATATTTATGAAACACAAAGGTGTGGCTGTTTCTGTCCTAGCAGTGTTTATACAAAACCACGAAGTGCAGAAATAAAGCGCTTCTGTCTATGCAGTGGGAAGACCTGTGTGTGATGTCACCACAGCGTTACACACACTGCAGCAAATATACTTGGGAGTATTTAGATGTCTAAGCCTAAGACAAGTTTTCATTTCTTGAGTGGTGTTGGGCCACCCTTTGGAAATGGCCACCATGCTTCTGGGAGACCATTATTGTGGAGAAGAGTGTTCTGTCCCTGCAGTTTGTGGGGTACACTGAAAATTGCAAAAGACCCAAGGCTTTTGCCTGGACCTATTTATGGGTCTAGACAAAGGAAATTAGCCTACTGCATCTGCTGTAGAGGCTAGTATCTGTCTTTTGGCGAGCTCTGGTACCTGGATTGGGGACCACAAGAGGCCCTGGGTGCTGGGTGCTCTGAATTTGATTCCCTGTGATGAGTCACACCAAAACATGTGTTTTCACATGGGCTATGCACCTGTCCCCGAGGCCTCAGTGACTAGTGCCTGGACCTTGAGTCCTTTCCCGCCCTTTCTTGTGTCCCCTGTTCAACCTCATACATTATCCATGAAAGCAATGGCAGGGAGGAAGTTAATCTGGTTTCTTACTCGAGTCACCCACATGTGTGTCTGAGTCGCCTCTGTGGACCGCAGCTGCTTCTGAAAATTCGCAGAATGTGTAATTGCACAAAGAATTCGCAATAACAAGCCCCTGACTTATCTCTCCACGTGTGACCATCCCCCTGTCTTCCTGAAACTTCTGTTTCTCATTGAATATAACTCAGGATCCCTGAAGAAAATGTAGAAGATATGAAGAATAAAACAGCTATAGTTCAGCTCCCAACCACCCGGAAGGTACCTGACAGGAGCAGGCTTGTGGCTTCTTTTGATGTTGCTGAAATTTCTCAGAGAGAAGCCCTGCCCTTTCCTTGTAGACCACATTGAGTCCACACAATGTCCACATGTCTAATGGTCTCTCTCCTGCATCTTCATTCTCTGTCTGCTAGTCACTAGGTGGACTTCTAGCCAAGTTGCCCCAACTTCCATAAGTTTGCAAATGTCTCATGAGAAAGAACTAGTATAAGCCACAGCCAGGGATTTCTCAAATCCCTGGATTCTCCTCCATTTCTTCCCTCCTCATGCTGTTATTTCTCTCTGTGTGGCTCCATCTTTTCCTTTTAACTAAGTTGCATGAAGACATGAAGCAGCTGAGAAGGAAGAGGAGGAATCAGGAGTGGGCAAAGACCTGGGCTCCCAGGAAGTTCCTAATGAGCCCTAAGACTGTGAGCAACTATTGTGGGTTTGAGCATGAAATACCCGCTACAGGCTCATGTGTTTGAACACTCAGTTTCTCCCCCATGTGATGCTGTTTTGGAAGGCTGTAAAACCTTTAAAAGGTGGTGCATCATGGGAGTTCATCACTAGGTGTGAACTCTGAGGTTTGATAGCCTGGTCCTACTTCCTGCCGTTCTCTACTTCCTGACTTTTTCGTTCCCATGCCTTCACCACCGTGAGTGTCTGTGTCTCCTTAAATTGAAAGTCAAAATAAGCCCTTCCTCATTTAGGTTGCTTTTTGTCGGCCAGCAAGTTTCTGTTCTCAGGCTGACCCTTGCAGGGTCAAAGCATGGAGACCCTGCATTGACAGGTTGGTTCTAGAGCTGGTTCTAGAGATCCCACAGCATGAGGGAGAAAACAGGGCCCTGCACCCAACGTCTCCCAGTCTTAAAACGTCAAGTTTAAATCACAGAACTGTATACTAAGATGCAGATGGGGGAGCAGACTTAGCTTCATTTAAATTGTATCTCTATTTTTAAGACACAAATGAAAAAAATAACAGAAGGGAAAAAATAATAAAAGTATCCACCTTCCTTTTGTACAAAGTGGTGGTGGCCATTTTTCAGTCTTTTATGGCAGGAGATGTTGGTGTGATGGCTAATATTTTAATATTTAATTAAAATAATAATTAATTTTACAGGATCTGAAATCACCTAGGAGACCAACTTCTTGGTGCATCTGTGAGAGAGTTTCTAGATCAGGTTAACTGAGGTGAGACTCTCGAGGGCTTGAGACCCTGAAGGGAATACAAAGGAGGAAGTGAGCTGAGCACCAGCGGCCATCTTTCCTTGCCTCCTGACCATGATGCCCTGCGACCAGCTGCCTCATGCTCCTGCCACCGCGCCTTCTCTGCCAAGACTGTACTCTCTCAAACTGGAAGCCCAGAGTAAACCCTTCCTTCCTTAAATTCAGGTATTTGCCACAGCAATGGGAAAAGTTAGTGATGAACTGGGCATTGGGCATGGGAGCTGAGAGAGGATTCCAGTCGTGAACCCTGAGGAAGCCCCTCAAAGCCTCCAGGGTATGTTCGGTCTGATTCAGGGATCACATAGAACTCAAGACTTAGATCTTCCCAATCCCTACGTTGCTAATTTTGATTTCATTGGTGGTATACTGTTACCATGGTTACGGGTGGGTTGTCCATCTATCTGTATTATGTAAAAATTTCAAAGCAATGATAGTGACATTAAAATGAGAATGGCAGCAGGGAGGATGGTTCTGCTCACGGGGAGTGGGGGGAGGAAAGGGATGTTCCCTGATGGCACTAGTCGTTGTGCAAGGTGTGTAAGGAAAATAAACCGGAAGACTAAAGAACTAAGCAGGCAGATGGCTCTTAGGGCATGGTTATGAGCACCTGGCACAGACCCCTCTCTAGCAGAGCAGGAGGCAGGTTGCTTCATCTGAAAGGGGCAGACCCTTAGGACTGAGCTCATAGGTGGCCTGGAAGAGCTGCTGGTTCAGGCAGGGAGTGCAAGGGCCGCAGTGGGGAAAATGGGACTCCATTCCCTCAGGTCAGTGTCAAGGCCACAGGTTTGCTGCGAAGACAGCAGCACAGGCAGCAAACTTCTGTTCCCAGCCTGATCCTCCTAGGGCCAGAGCACGGGGACTCTGCAGTGACGGCTGGCTCTAGAGTTCCCAGTACATGGAAAAGAAAAAGACAGGGCCTGGCATCCAGGGTCTCCCAGTCTCAAAATGCCAAAGGTTAACATGTAACTAAGATGGGGGTGGAGAGAAGCGTAATTTAAATTGTACTTTCCTTTTAAAAACAAGTCCCCCCACCCATGACTGAACCCTCCTTCAGAAAGAATGCACATCTGCCGGTGATCTCAGACAAGTTGCTCCTGTGCCTGGGGGCCTGAGCACATTCCATACTCACTCTATGGTGTCACGACCCTTTTATGACCCCTCTCCCATCTATGCCTTTCCCTCCCTCTCAGACCTTCCTCTCCCCACCATCCTCCACCAGCCAACTTCTTCCTTTGTAGGTTGGTAGGCAGCACTGTGACTAAGAGGCCACAAAACATGCCCATGGCTGTGGATGTGTGCTGCGGTTGCAGGAACCATGCAGTGAGATTGCAGCTGACCCACCAGAATGACTGCGTTCTGATGGAGAGAAACCCAGTCTTCAAGGGGCTGGGCCCACCACCTTTTGCATATCGGGTGTTCTTACAGTAGATCTCTCGTGAAACCATAGCACTTTTCCTTGGTGCAAGATTCAGTAGAATATGGATTATTGGGCACAATTCTTTCCCATGTACTGGTATATTGGGCCATCCACCCCCTTCCCCCACTCTTGTGGGACCTTTAGTGAGACATTTAGTCACACAGTCAATAACCTTGGTTCTCACAGCCATATCCCCATTCTGTTTTCTGAGATACATGAGCAGTCACCTCCCTGTAACTATCTTCCATTTGGCAGGACATGTGTTCAGGAAAGGAGTCTTTTATATAGATCACATTTGGGACACTCAAAGATAAAGGAATGTCCAAGCTCAGAGAATTGCCTTTGTTTCGTGTGTGTATATAAACTGAAAACTCCAAAGCCACAGAGAAACCCTGTCTCGAAAAACCAAAAAAACCAACCAACGAACCAACCAACCAAACAAACAAACAAAAAAAAAACAAAATAGAAAGAGAACAGCAGGAAAAGAATAAAGAAATAGATACAAAAAAAGTATGTAGTGGAGAGTTCGTTTTGCCCTCAGATCTAAGTCCATGCTTGCTGTAGGGGAAACTGAGGCTGGCACTCAGAGATCCCCTATAGAAGTTAGAGTGCTAGACCCAGGGACGAAACATGGGGTACCACGAACACGTGTTCTGAACCCTAAGTTGCATGTCTAAAGCACCAAGAGTCTACATTATTCTAAAGGCATCATATTTACCAATCTATACTCTCCTGTCCATGAAGTAGGCATCAAGACCGTCCCCATCACCAACACACATTTAGATGAGGGAGGTATCACTCAAGGTCACAAAGACTAAGTGGTAGAGTGGAGATCTGATCCCACGCAGCCTCTACTCTAAAGCCTCAACTCCCAAGTTAGCATGAGAGCATGCGTGTGTGCGGCCTCCACAGTACAGTTAGCTTTAACTGTCAATTTGCCATAACCCAGAATAACCTGAGAAAAAAGCCCCAATGGAAGACTTGCCCAGATCAGGTTGGCTTGTAGGCCTATCATCTCTGGAATTAGCTTTAATAGTATCTGACAAAGCTCACTGTGGGTGTCACCATTCCCCAGACTGGGTCCTGAACTGCATGAGTGAAGAGAAATAGCAGAGGCAGGGAGCAAGGGTGCATTTTTTTCTCTTTGCTCTTGAGTGGATAGGACATGAACGATGGCTTCAAGCTCCTGCCTCTGTGTTATCTCAGCAATGAGAGGCTGTAACCTCGGCTAACTATACAAATAGAACCTCTCCTATGCTGCTCTTTGTCTGGGTGTTTAATCACAGCAACAGAAACTAAACTAAGTCCGTTAACAATGAACCACAGTGGGCAGAGGACCCACAAGACTCAAAAACAAACTTGGGATTTTCTTCTGTAAAGACCTGAAGACCTGGAATTAGACCCGGTTTTCTGGTGATGAAAACAGTGGACGTGGTGCTGATGAAGGTGACTGGGAGGAGGAAAGGCTGCTGCATCTTCAGTGATGAAAGCCCCGATTCCATAGACTGGCTCTGGGTGTTGTAGCCTAGCTGGGCTGCAGGTTTCTGCTTCATAACTCTGTATTGGATTATACTCTAGCTAAGTTCCCTTCATGAGACTTTGGGATGATGTTCACAACTGATCCCTGAAGCGTCAGGACGTCTGCACTGGATGTCTCAAGTGAAGACACACACCAATCACAGTAAGCGATTTCTGGAAGCAAACATCCCCTCAGTTGTGCTGCTCAATGTGGTAGCCACTGGGGACATGTGGCTGCCTCACCTACATTCGAATGAAGTAGAATGAAATATAGAGTGACTGTTCAACTTACAGGGCTGTGTCCCATAAACACAATGCAAGTTGGAAAGCATGGTAAGTGGAAAATGCATTTAATATACCTACCTTGCTGAGCATCCCAGCTTGATCACACAGCACACCATAGATTCTCCATGAGGTCACTGGACTGCCTGGGAACTGTGCCCCACCCTACTCTGCTACTACCCTCTACTGCCCATCATCAAGGATCATATCGCATAGCTCCGGCCCAGGAAAAGTTCATGTTCAAATTAGGAAAGCCATTTCTGCTAGATGTGCCCGAACTGACTCATCTTCTACCACTGTGCTAGGTGGCAGAATCCAGAACATTTCCAGCGCAGCAGAGAGTCCTGATGGGTAGTAAGTATCTAGACCGTCCCAAAGATCTGCAGTGTGGCTCAATGGGTGGAAAGGACACCAAGCTATCTCACAGGGCTGTAGGTGTGTGGTGGGCCGAATGGTGAACGCCAAAGTCCCTTGGTCTTAATTCCTGGAGTCTGTGACACCGAACATGGAAGAATGGCTCTGGAAGAGGTGAATGAGCCTCTAGCAGGGGTTATCTGTGTCCTGTGGTATTCCCTCCATGTGCCAGGTGGTCACAGACACATAGAGGAAAGGGCAGTGTGACCAGTGATGAAGGCTAGAGTGACCTAGACACATAAGCCAAGGAGTGGCAGCAACCACCAGAGGTTAGAAGAGACAATGACTGGATTATCCTTGGAGTTTTGGGGGGGAACACAGCTCTACCCTTTCACCTCAGACTTCCAGCTTCCACTTAAGTCACCAAGATTGTGGCGATTTAATATGGCAACAAAAGCAAACTGGCACAAAGGTCAAACGAGAGTTCATGTGCAAAGCATTCCTGACATAGAGCAAATATGCAGGAAACAACAGTCTTTCCCCACCTCCATATGCACACCTGATGCACCCAGTCACTAAGACGGCCACAATTACAAATGAGACCCTGGGACCCACAGCGGGGAACCCCACTTTTGAGTCTGGCCCTGGGGCTAGGAGAAGGGATGAAGGTAAAGCCCAGGAAGTTGGTTCTTGCTTAACCAACGTCTGAAGCAGCTTCTAACTAGTTGTGCTTCCCAGACAGAGAGCGTTGACAAAGGCTACTGTTTCAAATAGCACACACCGTAGCAAGGATGATGTGCACACTGCCATACTCTGCAGGAGATCCTAGGCCCTTGGAGTGTAAAAGAGGGGGAGAAGACACCAGAGGAGAGGTGTGGAAGGTACCTGGCAAGGGCTTGATGCCTCCCTGGCATACTAACGACAAGTGAAAACCCAGGCAGCCATTGTTCTAAAAACATGCCAAAGCTAAGAATATTTAACATTCACACACACAACTACATATCAGAGATCATTTGAAGAAAAAAACCCAATGCCACAACACAGAGAAGTAGATAAATGACAGAACAGCTCAGAGATGAAGAACTATCAACAAACAAACTCAAATAAGTTGAAAGCCTAGCACTCGGAGGCAGGAGGATCTTGATTGAATTCAAGACTATCCTAGGCTGCATAGTTAGACCCTGTCTCAAAGGAAAAACAGAAATAGAATTATTCTTAACCCCCAAATGACTAAATTATCTGGGTGGTGCAATGCCTTTAATCCTAGCACACCAAAGGAGGAGGCAGAGGCATGTGGATCTCTGAGTTTAAGGCCAGCCTGGTCTACAGAGGGAGTTTCAGGACAGCCAGGGCTACGGAGAGGAACCTTGTCTTTAAAAAAAAATAAAATTAATACAAATTCCAAGATCACTTGATAGCCTTTTTATCAGCAATGCAAAAAATTAAAAAGATTACAATCAGTTTATTAACTAGTGCAGCCATGCAGTTGAATGCCAAGCATTCATTAAAAAAAATATTTTGGAAAGCATTACGGGGTCATGAGAAAGTTCAATTTTAAAACATTGAACTTAAACATTAACAAAAATATGACTAAATACAACTAATTAAATATATATTAGAGAGAAAAGAGATGAGAAGGGACTAGACAGAAAATGTTCACTGTCACTGTCTCTGTATGCTGAAACGAAAGCTATACATAGGCCAAATTGTCTCCTTTAAACTCTACCTCAAAGGAATATATGTTATTTTTGAAGATTAACTTTTCAGTGGGAGGGAGAGGGGATGAGAGATGAGAATGAGATTGAAAACAAGCAAAACTCACGGTACATTGTATGAAACTATTCGTTTTTAAAGCTTAAGAAACAAATAATCAGAGGGCATGGTGCGGCACACTGTGCCCCAGTGCTCAGAGGTCAGCTTCGTCCTCCGCAGCTCGGGGAGCTGGAGCCTGTACAGCTGGTGTGATGAGCTGAGAGTGAGTGTCTGCTGACTGCCTACGGCTTCTCATGGTCTGCTGCCCTGCCCTGCGCATCCTTCGGAATTCATTCTGAGAACTGACCGTGCTTCATACTTCAAAAGACAATATTTGCTTTTATTTGCCTTTGATTTAAAAAAAGCAAGGAGCAAAGCTCTTTATCAAAGTCCATCAGATGACTTTAATCCAATTATGAAAATAAATTTACCCTCGACCTCACATTACTTCAAAAAGAGGAATTCTTAGGCCTTTGTGGAGTCTGCCCAGTGTACCCACGAGGGAGCCTCAGACCAGCCCCCAGACCGTGGAAGCAGGAGGAAGTGTCCTCAGAGGACCCACCAGTTGTATCTTCAAAGAAACTCATAAATGCTCAAAAAGCTGGGCATTCCCAGAGTGACAGTCAGGGCATCCCAGGACTCAGGTAGGGAAAATAATTTATACCTGCTTCCATCCCACTCAATATTGCCCTGGGAACAACACAGCCCACGCATAATGAAGACATCACGTTACTTTACCTCCCTAAAACCCGAGTGCCTTAAATATTTTAAATCCACACAGGCTGATTGCCTATTTATCTCTCGTGTATTTTTATCTGTTTTTTTATCATAAAAATAATACTTACTGAAACAAAAAAATTCTCACAGTACAGAAGAAGACAGATTATAGAGTACCTCTCTCCCTGGAGCCTAGCTGGAGGCCGCCTTCGGTTTTTTTTCTGCCACACCCTTTCTTCCAAACGCTTTCCATGTGTGTGCATGAAGTTCAGGGTGTTCCATGTGTTGTGAGCTCAGGAGCCCCTTATCAGCACTTTGCCTTCTGTGGTTTTGGCTTCGGTGACCCGCTGTCAGCAGCGATCTGTGAACACTGAGCTCCGAATTCCAGAGTACACAGCTCATTCCCTTTAAACAGTGTGCCATTTGGAGGAGTGTGACAGAACACGGTGCTGTGCTATCCTACAATGTCCCATATGCTACTATTGCATGCGTGCGCACGCACACCTACACACCTACACACACATACACCCACCCACCCACCTACACCCACACACACATTATCTAGAAGCATCATGGTGCCAGTCATGAGGGAGGGAGGCTTGGGCATCCAGATGTGTGTGTGTGTGTACCCGTGATGTACACACAACAGTGAACTCACCTAACGCCTCATTTCCTACCATGTGACCCAGTATGAAGGTGATAACTGACAGGTGTCTGTCTACACCTGCAATCTGGTTACTGTTCACCCAGGTGTGGCACTGGGTGTTTGCTCTTGGCTCTTTATGCAGGCAGGCTCCACAGGTAAAGAAATTAGGCAAGATGCTTAAGAAGAGGACACCTGAACTGATCATACGTCTATATAGAAACGACAGCTGACCTGAAGCAACTGCTCGAAACCAGAAGCACAACTTTTCCCCTATGCTGAGAGCGGGTGTGGGTTGCAAATCAGGCTGACACACTGGGTGGTAGCATTCAGAGAAACAGCTCGTCTTTTAAGAAGTGACACGATGGCATATTGCTGGTACCCTACCCATCTCATAGCTTCTAACAGCGTGTCGAGGTATAATTGATAGGTGATAAACTGCTCAGATTTCAAGAGTGGGATTTGATAACTTTTGACAAACGTGTGCATTTGTGCAACCATTGCTGGGAGAAGACAGGGAGATTGGCGGGAAGGAAAGATGGGGGGCTATGTGCTTGTCTGTATATTCCTCCCCCAGGATGAGCCCACCTGTCTCCTAGAATGGGTTCCAAATTCTTCATCAAGATCCTCATTTCAATGCCCCTCCCAGACGAAGGAAAAGTTCCCAAAGTCAATCAATGTTGAAGTTGAGAAAAATCATTAAAGGTGTAGAAATGCCATTTTCAAGAAAGAGTGAAAAAGAACTCTCTCGCCAAAAGCATACAGTAGCCATGCCTAAGACCCACCATGAAGCTCTGAATAAAGTTCGACTCTCACGCAGGGAACAGTGCTCAGTTTCCAGATGAGGGCAAGAGAGGGAGGTGGAAAACCGTTGCCTCTGTCCATTCCCCAGCCCACACACACACCTGCAGACAGGGCTTCCAGCTGCTGGAACCAGGTCCCCTGCCTCTTGGCAGCTGTTATCTGGGAGCCTGCCTCATAGGCCTCCTCACTGGCAAGAAGGGGAATGATGACCCGGAGGGAGGCTCTCTCACTTCTGCTGGGTTCTTCCTAAGTCGAGGCCCCAGGAAGGGGAGAATCCCCGGATGTCTGCTCACAGCCTGCCTGCTACACACGTACACTCTTCTCTGTGGTTTTCTTTCAAGAAGAGATGATTTTTCTACTTCTAACAATTTGGTTTTCTCGACCCAGTGAGCTGACCAGCACTGGCGCTGGAGTGCCTCAGGACCTAATGTTGGGGTAATACAACACCCCAGCGTGGGAGGAGATGTCTGAGTCTCCTTCTTCAGCACCCATGACAGAGCACCCTTGTTTTAAAGTATGTTTTATTTAAAGACGTACTTTAAAACATTTCCAGCAGACAAGTTTCAGACCATATGGCATTTCATCTAAAGGCTAATATAAGAATAGGCCTGGGGCCTAAGTAACCCAACACTTGAGGGGTCCTAGGGCCCAGAATTCGCAGCTGCCTCTGACTGACGGGACCCGGGCTCAGGGCCTGAAGAAGGCTCCTATAAGCAATGGATTGCTGGTTCTCAAGGGAAAGGCAGCCAGACCTGGCTATTTCTAGTCCATGGGCTTTAGACACACCTGGCCGTCTGCCGTCTGTCCCCTACTCAACACATTCTGTTTTATGCAGTCACAGAACACTGTGTGGGTCACATTAAAAAAACAAACCCAGACCGAGAAGCAATTTAATTCAAAACCTCTCTGAACTCTTAGCGTCAGCATTTGACTTTTTTTTTTTTTGAAACAAAGTCAAGAAACCTCACGTCTCCACCCTGAGTCCCTGGTGTTTAAGAACACAACAAGCCAGGTGGAGGCTCATGTTTCGAATTCCAACACTTCAGCGCTGAAGCAAGAGGCTTCTTTTATGTTCAAGACGAACAATGAGACCACGTCTCAAAGCAAAACCAACAAACAAGTTACCAGCCAACCAACAGCAAAACCAGCTACTGAGCTCCGTCCCCTGAGCGGAGCCGACCGGTCACCTGCATTCAATGAACCACTGCCTGATCTGGTCTTGAAGGTGCTCCTTGATGTCTGGGCCTTCCATTTGCCTCAGCTCCTCCTTGATATTCACCAAGGCTTCCTGGTAGTTCTGCTCATGTTTTAGCTGCACCTCATTCCGCAGGCAGGTCACGTGTTCCGACTGGACGATGGCAGCACTGACTTCGTTAAAGAGAGGGGGTGGCTTCTGAAAAGAAAAGCCCCCAAAAGTTGAGATTCTGAAAGTCAAAGGACTGGGGGAAATAGCAGAAGTGAGTCAAATGTGTTATGTCATTGGAGGTGTCTCACCACAAACGCATATAGAAAAAAAAATACATCTACCAGTGTGCATGCCTGAAGAACCCACTCACTGTGGAGGGAGAGATGACAGGGCTAGCTCCACACCCCCACACACCTGGGTGGGCGATAGCTCAAAAAACATGTATTCAGATCCAAGGAAGCGAGGACCCATTCATTATGAACAACAATTCCAAAACTCTTAGGTAAAATAAATCTTTTATATTTAAGTTGACCATCTTGGATATTCAGTTCCAGTGGCACAAAACTAATACATCCAAGAAGCCTAAAAAGTCCCCAGACATCAGACACCACAGCTTCCCAATCTTCTTGGTCAGTAGGAGGAAGCAGAGTGCAGGGAAGGGATGTGTCATCAAGGGGTTGTGTTCTGATTATTCAGAGTGATTGAAATGTCACTACATATAGACATCATGCAGCCTAGTTCAGACATATATCCCAACACATCTTATAGAATGTTCTCCCTCCAGATCTGTCAATCAACAAACCAGAAAGTGGTTGGCTGTGGCACACCTTCTGGGCCCTAGCCTCGAGCCACGCACATCATCTGCACCGGGCTGTAGACAGACATCCCTCAAATGGTGTTAGGACAGAACTCAGTTCTTCTGAAGCTGCAAGGGAGCAAACTCAGGTAGCTTAGCCCATGCTGCTACGCAGCAGGCTATCCAAGTGCCATATTGGAGACTCAGATGTGGTGAAGTAAAGTCTGGTGCTTACAATCCCTGAGATCAGAAATACAAGAGCAGGACAGTTGCCTACTACAAGGGAAAAGTCTGGCCTCTAGAGACACCCAGAAGTCCAACCAAGGCTCTCACATCAAAGGCAGGGTGACTGGGCACTGAAGCCAGCCTTTCACGGGTCCTGAGAACCAACGTATATTTCTGGGAAATTTACATATTGGTGTTAAACACGGGTATTTTTATATCTAAAATTATATGGAATAATTTAAATCAATTAAGTTGGGAACCAAAGCTACCAATACTCAGAACTCATTACTTCTGAGCTATTCTCCTGCCACCTACGCTTTTACAGCTATTTATGTCTGTTGTCTCTCTGGCAACACCCACTGCGTTAGCTTGAGTAACTTCTTAACTGCTTGGGGGAGTAGCTTGGTCAGTCCCAGGGGACACTGCGCTAGCCAGTGCGTCGGTGGCTTTGGTGCTCATGTCCCAGCACAACCAGGCAAGTTGAAGTCCAGACCCAGTTGTTCTGGGAATTCTGTACCACTGCCAGTGGGACAAACAAGCTTCCATGTGTGTGCACGGGCACACACACACACACACACACACACACCTCTAAGAAACACTTCTGGACCTTCATGTGGGAGAGATTCTCTCACCTTTCCATCCGCTAGAATTTAGAATCCACTTAAAACCAAACAGTCAAGTGAAACGGAAGAGGAAGCTACATGCATAATATCTTATAAACGTGCCCACTAGAAGCTTTTAAAGATGACCCAATTTTCTTATTTAGTGTAAAGAGAATTTAATATGAAGAACACAATTTTTATTAAGGTGGATCCAGAGTGAGAATTACAAGGTCTTTTTTTTTTTTGCATGTGTGTGAGCATGCAGGTACGTGTGTGTGTGTGTGTGTGTGTGTGTGTGTGTGTGTGTGTGTGTGTGTGTGTGTGTGTGTGTGTAAAGATCAGAGGTTGACGTTGAGCATCTTCCTGGAGTGTCTCGTCTAAACCCAGAACTCATGGATACGGCCATTCTAGCTAGAAGTCTGCTCTTGGATTCACTTCCCGGGAGCTGGGATTACAGGTAGGCTGCCGTGTCTGTCCAGCATTTCTGTGGAGCTGGAGACCTGAACTGCAGTACTCATGTTTGCACAGTAAACGCTTTGTCCCACTGAGCCATCTCTCTAGCCTCTATAAAATCATTTTACAGGCTGACCTAATCATCTCATGGCTTGGCTGTACTTTGTCCCATATGCCCTGGCACTGTGTCTCCTCAGTGATGCTCGAACTCATCTTTGGAGATAGGAATGAGAATGTGGAGGATCCCATTGGGCAGATGTGGAAGCAGAGATCTCGTGCCCATGAAGATGGCAGCAGCAAGCTACGGGCATCCTGCCACTCTGTGTTGTCGCTCCTTGCTGTGTCATCCAGAGGGAAGAGTTCATGCGTGTTCCTCTGAATAGATTTTCTCAGGCAAGAATACATCTGGGTTATTCGTAACTCCCTCTGCTTGCTGCTTTTGCATTTGAAGGCTCTAATAAATTTGCATCCTAGGCTAACGAGTATCCTGTCCTTTGGGCACAAACATCTTATCTTCTTTAGCAACACTGGTCATATGAATTCCAATTTGTTAGCTGGCCACATAAACAGCAACTCATTTAAAAATAAATTAGGGATATTAGAAGGAAGGGGAGAACATGATAACACACGAAGTACTGACATGCATGGGCTGTAGATTAATGCATCTTAATGAAGGCCCCCCCATGTGAGCACACCATTACATTTGCCGGCTCTCCACGGTTAACGACCCAGAACGGAATAACGAAACCTACATTTCCAGCGAGGTCCTCTGTCAGCAAAAAACACACACATTAGTAATTGATGTTGCTGAAGAAACGCGACATGAAGTGATGCTTCCTGAGTGTAGGGGGTGGGGGGCGACAAGACTCCACGCTCCGTTTCTGTCCATGTTTAGCTAACATTCGACAGGCTTCACATTTAAAATTAGGAAGGGAAAACGGTCATTTGTAAAAAGCTGTTCAGTGTATCAGTCCCAAACAGACTGGGAGTCACGCGGTTTGGTGCTGGCAATTATCCAAGGAACATCTTTCTGTGGGTGCTTGTCACCCAAAACAGAGGAACAGATCTCAGCTAGTGCCCGTGTCCCGTCCCCCCCCAGGTCTCCCAGAGCCTGCATTTGTGCACTCGTGCTTGGGGGAGGGGCATCCAGGGCTCTGATTTCCTGAGGAAGACCCATCATGAATGTGCCAACTGGTGGACGTCCCGTCATTTCAGAGTCCCCTGTCTGTATGTTTGCAGTTGGGGGTCCACAAACACGCCCACTCCGCGCAAGGACAGGCAGAAGCAGAAGTCAGGGCCTACAGGAAAGAGAATCTTTTTCTTTGGTCCTCTGGCGAGAAGTAGTTCCATGTGAATCTTTTTTTTTTAAAATATTCTTTATGGTTTATTTAACTTTATTTTATGTACATTGGTGTGAAGGTATCAGATTCCCTGACACTGGATCTTCAGACAGTTGTGAGCTGCCATGTGGGTGCTTGGAATTGAACCTAGGTCCTCTGGAAGAGTAGTCAGTGCTCTTAACCACTGAGCCATCTCTCCAGCTCCCATGAATCTTTAAGACTCACCATTTTAGTCAGCACCAATCTGTTAAAGAGTAAGAATGTTTTTTAGCCCATTCGACTCAATTTCTTTTAAAATCCAGTACTAAAAAAAATTGCTTATTTAAGAACTATGGTAGGATAGGGTGCTGGTGAGCTTTCGGGTCGTCAGCGACCGAGGCTGAGTCTGTCCCCTCTGTTCTCTCACAATTTAAAGTCAGTGCTGTAAGGCAAGTTAGAGTGGTTTACAAATGTGGACTCAATTAGTCCTCACAGAGAGAAGGTTACTACGACCACTTTCCATGTGAGGAAATAGAGGCACAGAGATATCAAGGGCCTTGCCCAGGGTCACACAGCAGGACACACAGACCAGGCTACTCTTTCTTTGTTGTTGTTTTTTCTTTTCTTTTCTTTCTTTCTTCCTTCCTTCCTTCTGCTCTTTCTTTCTCTTTCTTTCTTTCTTTCTTTCTTTCTTTCTTTCTTTCTTTCTTTCTTTCTTTCTCTCTCTCTTTCTCTCTCTCTCCCTCCCTCCCTCCCTCCCTCCCTCCCTCCCTCCCTCCCTCTCTCTCTCTCTCTCTCTCTCTCTTTCTTTTTTTGAGACTGGGTTTCTCTTTGGAGCCTGTCCTGGAACTAGTTCTTGTAGACCAGGCTGGCCCTAAACTCACAGAGATCCACCTGCCTCTGGGATTAATGGTGATAGCCCCCAGCGCCCAGTCTGAGGCGACTCTTACTTTCTGTGTTTGATGCCTCTCTTGGCTGGGTCTCAGGCTTAAGCCACGTTGTCTGAAGATCATTTCTTACAGATGCTGTGAACCAAACTTTGAAAACAATGTGCATTTGAACTTGGTGGCTTTCACAAGGCATTCTCCCTGTTGAGTCAGCAACAGCACTCTTTCAAGACTTTATGGTGACATAAACCTTCCTGGTTTCTCTCTAACCTAAATGGGCTAAGAAAGAAAGGAAAAAAACACCCGCTAGCACTTTCATGGGCATGTCTGGGTTGTAAATTATGCCGGTATCTAACCCAGGATCTTAAGCTTTTTGAAGAGTAGAGCAGACCACGCTTGGCCAGTGTTCATGTATGCTGTGAGCTGGACACATGGTGCTCAACGCAGGACAGCATGGTGGCACCAACAGGCCCAGGAGGCCCACGGGAGCCAGTCAGGATGACTGGAGCCCTCAGCCTTGCCCACAGTCCATGCAGCCCACAAGCCTGCAGCTCAGGGGAGCCCATAAGGGACTCCTGGGGCCAGAGGACAAAGGAGGGATAAAGAAAATAGTTATTTTTGTCACTTAGTGTCTGATGTCCTGAAAACCTGGGACCATAATTAAACAGAATATTAACAACAACAAATAACAATAAAATATTATTTCTTAATATATAATTGATATATATGCATGAATATATCATATGTATGAATATATTATATGGCATATAATATATTACATATATGTATGATTATTTAATGAATATGAATGTATGAATATATCTAATGAATATATATTCATACATACACAAATATGACTGAATTAAACTAAGGTATGTCAGGTCAGGCAACTGGATGGTAAAATCCTACTTAAAAGAAAAGAGCGCTGGCTTCGCCTTTTCTCCAACACAAGTGGATCATGCTCGCTTCCTTTTGAAACAGAACCTCACACTGTAGCCCCGGCTGGCCTGGACCCTGTGAGCATCCTCCTTTCTGGGTGTCCAAGATGAAAGGCATAGGGGCAGTGCCTGGCTGAAGTGAGCTTTTGAGAGCAGTGAGCACTTGAGGGAAACCTCCTCACGAGAGGGCGTGGTGGGCGGGAGGGACAGCTTGCGGCCTCTGTAGGCTTTCCTCTGTTAGACCCCAGTGTAGGGGTTCCCAACTGTTCCTTGGGGAATCTCTAGAAGGCCCCTCTGCAGCTAGGTAAGGAAGCATCAAGACAGACTCAGCCTCATGGACTTTTCCAGATCAAATTTTGACAGGCTAGTTTAGGTATGCAGATTCAGTAGGGCGTAGCAAATAAGAACCTAGACATGCTGAATCTTTAGGTCTTGGATACATGTGTTTTACACAAGAGATTGGTTTGACGTATGATGTGTTTCTGTATATAAACTTTCAGGGCTTGTTCAAGGTGGTTTTTGTGTTCAGGATCACTCAACCATCATACATCTTATCATGTTCTTAGATGACATCAACCACGTTCCTCAGAGGCGTTTCCCACTTCACACTCTGGCAAGGCCTCTCCCTGTAAAGGCTGTCTTGTCTGCTTCCCTGTGCAGGCAGCACTGTGCTGGCCAAAGAGGAAACTGAAGCTCCCAGGGAAGGTGTGTGAGACTTGGGGCCCTGCCCCCGGCGAGGTACAGAGCCAGGCTTTGTATCAAGTCTGTCTCTAAGATGCCAACCCGAGGCCCTAGAGGGGACAGTGATTGCAGAAGAAATGCTTGTGGCTGGGTGCTGCCTCTGCTGGGACACTTAGGGGACAGGCAGTACTTACAATGTTAAAAGATACATCAGGGGCTCTGAGAGCCTCCGTCACAGGCTATCCCAACCTGTGCTGGGGTTAACAAGAATAAAATTCTAATTTATTAGCCCCAAAGCCGTGGAGAAAATAGCTTGTTTGACGGTAGAGTCTGAAAGCGAATAGGGCTTTGTGGTGTTTTCAGGATTCTGATGATGTTTGTTGAACGGACAGACCCTTCCCTTTAATAAGCATCCCCAGAGTTCCTCATTACAATGCAAATAGTGATGGCTACAGGGTAACATAAAACATACAGGGCCCTGACTGCAGGATGAATGGCTTTGAGGGGTCCGCAGAAGAGAATGGATTGTGTTCATTAAGTTTCCCTTCATGGGATCCACGCCATTGGCTCTGCCAATTAAAATAGCTCTATGTGAGTTTTAGACCACTATTTATTTTCCTCTGTAGACTCTATAACCTAAATATTTAAAACGGCAATATCAAAATAAAATAATTGATATGCCAATGGCTAAGAGAAACATTTGGCTGGGGAAGGAGGCGGAGTGATGCCCTTTGCTCTGATTTCTCTTTCAGAGACCAAGCTGTCGCTCCTGGAAGAGTGGTGGGCTTGTGTGAAGACAATAGCACAGCTGGGAGTGGCTAAACCACTGGCTTTTACATTGACAAAATGGATTGAGATGACCACATAGAAAATGGAAATTTGAAATGAGGAGGCAACATCCTCACCAATGACAGAGTGGAAAATATATTCAATTGAAAACATGCCTTTGGTTTGGGACAGTGGATTTATTTTTTTTATGGTCATCAGCCAGCAAACTGCAGATAACATTCTTTCAAAAATTGAATCCATGTATTTCTCAGTGGTTAAAATTTCAATAGAACATGTATTATCAAGAGGCAGCACGCTGGGTAAAAGGCATGCAGAGAAAGTGTGCACGGAACACACAGCAGGGGAGCTGTTCTCTTCATGTTGGGCAAACTACATGCCCAGTGGAGAAGTTTTTACGCTTGGCTCTCTTTAGAGCCCAACATACGGAAATTACAGAGGAAAGCAGAGGAGACTAAGTTATACACAAGAGATCCACCTCTGAATGGTACCAGGGCAGGCAGTCAAGGCTGAAGGGTGCATGCTGTTGCCTGGGATTCTGGACTATTTTTTTTTGTATACAGAAGATAGCCAGTAAATAGAGGCTAATGCATCTCATTAAATAGACGTTTACTCAAATAGAAGCTGTTGAGCCAAAAGTTTGACCTCCGTAAAATTTCATACAGTGCTTAAGCACGTGCCATGAATTTTAGATTGCTAAGTTGATTTCTAAAGTATAAGCAACCAATATAACTAGGATATTTTCTGCATGTATACCTGTGGGGGGCATTTGTGTGTGTAGGCACACCTGTGCATTCAGGGACATGTCTTGATTTCCTTATTTATACATAGAGGCGGGTCTCTCACTGGAAGCAGACTGGACTAGTTTAGCTGGCTGATTTCCTCCAGGGATCTATCCCCTCTGCTCCTGCACACTGGGATTACAGGCAGTCTCAACAGAGGGACTGCCCAGGTCAGAGTGGCCTGTGGGCATGTCTGTGAGGGACTGTCTTTGTTGATGATTGCTATGGGAGGGCCTGTTGTGGGCAGGTGACATTTCAGATGGCTTATTCAGTGTTCAGTGTTATTCTTGACCTGAAGTCCATAGCTGAGATTTATTTCTTCTTCTATCTTTTCCTTTCTCTATTCTGACTCATATTTATTGTCCTTTTTACCACATGTCACTTGGGAGAGGGGGCAGAAACTGTATATGATTGCCTTTCCAACAATAATTCAAAAGCATGTAAAGGAAGTCCCGGTTCCTCTCTATAAGAACACCCGATAGCAGCAGCCCCTCACCTGCCTACAGCAGGCCAGCAGAGCGGGGAGGTGACAGGGAGGTGGCAGCAGGGACTGTACTGAGCAGGCGCTTTGCTTCCGTGGTGGGGGCAGTGTCTTGGTTCACACTTCATTGTTGTCTGCCATGCCCCAACTACGACAGAAACGGCACATAACAAAGGCCACTTCTGGTTGGTAATTCACTCTGTCTCTCAAGTGAAAATCAATTGTATTATATTGGTTTTGTTTTGTGATTTCTCAAGTGAAAATCAACTGTATTATATTGGTTTTGTTTTGTGATGGTCTTGCAGGGCTGAACGCTTAAGTTGAGGAATGGAGCAGGATGTGATGCAACTCTCAACCTTCAAGGGCAAGTGCTCCAAGCCCCAAGGTCCAACCAGGCCAACTCAATGTAACTGGCATTGATGCTCAGCCACACAGGAAGTCATCATTATGTGGTCCATAGTAGCATCCGAGCCATCTCCACTGCCCTGACTGGGCTCAGCTCCATCCAATGGTTTCCTGAATGACCTTGCTGAAGCCCTGGGCAAACACCACTGCCCTTGGTGCCTGCCTAATTCTCCCAGGCCCCGACTAACCCAGAGGCTGGAGAATCTCTGCTACTGTGACTGGCTTCATTGAAGTTTCTTGCGGCTTTTGTGAGTTTTGATATTTATATTTCGCGAGACGATCTTCTCTCTTTAGTGTCTTCTAATTTATGACTGCAGAGGTTCAAGACACGATCTAATAGTTTTTTTCTCAGCCTGTTAGTGTCTGTGGTTATTTATGGTATATTTATATTCCTATCTCTTCTTTTCTTGCTTAGCCTCACCAGAGCTCTCCAGGAGGTTAGTCCTTGTCCTGTCGGCACTGCTGGAGGTGTGTTTTCATCTGAGGGGACCAGCGGGGACCCCAGCAGTTCGGCTGCCTCCATGTGATGCACCTGAAGCTCTTGCTGTAAGACTTGCTGGGGTTCTGGTATTCTTAGCTAAAACTTCCTTTAATGGAAACCGAGCCTGTCGACAAATGAGGCCCATCAGGGATGATCAAATCTCGGCTGAAGCAAGTGTTACAGAGCTGATTTCCTGGGCTCTGAAGGAGGGTCACGTGTAAAGGACACAAGAGGTCTGCTGAGCTTTGAAAGGAAACATACCCAGTAATTTAGCAGGACCTGGTGTGTGTGTGGGTGTGAGAATGGGTTCCAGCAGGGAGGCATGGGCTCTGCTCAGGGAGGCATGGGCCCTGCTCAGGGAGGCATGGGCTCTGCTCAGGGAGCCATGTGCTCTGCCCTGGGAGGCATGGGCTCTGCCCTGGGAGGCATGGGCTCTGCTCAGGGAGTCATGGGCTCTGCCCTGGGAGGCATGGGCTCTGCCCTGGGAGGCATGGGCTCTGCCCTGGAAGGCATGGGACGCATGGGCTCGGCTCAGGGAGGCATGGCCTTGGCTCAGGACACGTGAGATGAAGCCCATACTCCATGCACAGAAGGCACTGAGGACCCCTTACACCAGACTCTAAAGGCATCTGATCCTCTGCCTCCTGGTCCATAAATCCTGCCGTAGCGCATCTGAGGGAACCTGTCACTCGTTTTTAACTAACAACAGGACAATGGTGAAGGTCTGTGTACCATGAGTGTACCCTCTTTCTCTGCTGTCTCTGGGGCAGCAAGCTGCCATGTGGGAGACTCCAGGTCCATGAGATCAGGTGCTGGGCTATCTCCAGGTGAGAGCTGGCAAGGAACTAATGTTCCTGCTCCGACTGTCCACAAGGAGTGGGATGCTGCCAATAGCCACGTGACCTTGGAAGTAGCTCCTTCCCCACCTGAGCCTTAGATGAGACAGGCCCAGCTTGTACAACAGTTAGCCACCCTAGGCAGAGAACTGAGCTATGCCATATTCCTGAGCCAGGGACCCGGGCCATAACACTGATAGTTGCCTAAGCCGCTGTTCTGTGTTGACACAGCTATACGGCAATGCGCCCATGACTTACTCATCACTGTGGAAATGGGCCTTCAATACCAGCTGGACCAAAGCAATTCCAGTCTCACCAGCAGGACACCCAGGAAGCCAAGGGCTCGATGCCTGTCTCTTATCTGGAGTCTTCTGCATCCTTGCAGGGACATGTGAGGAACACTCCCCAACCTCTTGGGTCTCCTGCCAGAAGTCACCAATTCTCCTCTCCCCTCTTTCCTCCGACACTCACTAGAGAAGATGCACATCCTACGGAATCTACCCTTCAAGCAGCGAACTTACCATCCCCAGGAATACCATCTCCTCTTCCCTCTCCTTCACTGTCTTCTTGTTTTGATGGAAACCTCGCCAAACCTGCAAACAAATGCATGGTTACTTGCAAGAGACATTCTCCTGTAGAAACTGCCCAGTCCGGCCTGCACTTGTGGGTGCCACTGGATTATTTTTCAAATGTTGGGATAACAGGCAACAGCTTTCTTTTTTCCTTCCTCCTTCCCTCCCTCCCTTCCTTCCTGTCCCCTTTTTCATTTATTCTCTCAGACAATGCATCCCAACTGCATCCTTCCCTCCTGTCCCTTCCCCTCCCCCTACACCTTCCAGCCCCCCCAGGTCCATTGCTCCTCTGTTTCCCTTCAGAAAAGAGTGTCATGGCACAACAAGTTACAATAGGACTAGACACAAACCTTCCTATCAAAGGCTGGACAAGGCAACAGTTTTCTTACATTTTATTTTATGTGATGAGTGTTTCACCTATGTGTGCAATACACAGGTACCAACAACCACAGAGGCCAAAGGAGCACATCAGACCCCCTGGAACTGAAGTTATAGATGGTTGTGAGCCACCACGTAGGTGCTGGGAATTGAACCCAAGTCCTCTGGAAGAGCAGCTGGTGCTCTTAGTCACTGGGCCATCTCTGTAGCCCCCACAGACAACAGTTAAAGAAGGATAATTACAGAAATGACTCATAGTTGCTATTGAATCTTACTTGAGAGTCTTCAAGAGATGCTTCTAGAAGTCAGAAGAATGAGGCTGTACCTAACGATAGTACTTCACTGTTTTACAATTAAAACCTTCTAAAGTAACATGGGGGGTAACAGCCCAGGCGCTTCCAAATACTGTAAAACCAAAGCTTAGCTTAGGGTGCAGAGGCCTGAGAGATGCAAAGGAAGGAATCTGTCTGCCCTTCCCACCGCCCTCTCCCATGACAACTCAGGCACAGCTGGGGACAGTGTCCTGCCCCTCGGGCTCTGCAGTATGTCCCTATACTTATTTTCTTTTTAATTTAATTCTTATTTGTGCCACATGGCTGTAGTTTTCATCTTTCCACAAGCAACCCTGCCCTCCATTAGGTAAAAGGATAAACTACTAGTAACACTACATAAAGAGGAAAATCGGCCCCTAGGGCCCCACTAGAAGGAAGACCTAGGCTCTGCCCTTTAGTGGTGGTGGCTGGAATGTGCTAAGTGGTGAGCTTGTCCTCAAGGCCCCAGGAGTTGCTGCTGGCCTCTCCCTTCTGCAATTGTCTCAGCATGGATGCAGCTTTTTAAAAAAACCACATTGTGAGTTTACATCCTTGCAAGATCCTAGCAACATTCTTTCCAACAATTATCGGGGCCCTTTTGGAAGTCTTTGGACACAGTGTTCTGCATCTTAAACTTCCTAGTTTACAACAAACAAAATAAAAACAAGACAATGGTTCTCTAGAGTAAGCCAATAAATCTCTGTGGGGTTTGCTAACTCAACACAGCTTTCTTATAGGTAGAGCTTTCGGTTTTGGATTTCAGAGCTCAGTCGCAAAGCTGGAATGTGTTTTCTGCCCCCCACCCCCAATCCAGAAGCGCCCCCATGTTCATACTTTCTGAATCTGCAGAGCCGCCAGGCCGGTGTCAGCTAATCTGTGGCCCAGCAGCTTGATCTCCTTGGCTCTGCTCTCCTGGAGGAAGATCTGCCTCATGAACATGGCCCTGAGGCGGCCCTGCCTTGCTCGCTCTGCGATCTGGATCAGTTTAATAGCCTCTTCAAATCCTATGCTCTTTACAGTATATTTCTGCAAAAATAAAAAGAATTAGGCAAATCAATATTTATACATGTTGAACTGGACCAGCAAGATGGCTTAGCAAGTAAAGGTGCTTGCTGCCAACTGTATACTATACTACAGCAGCAGTAAATTGTGATTCTGACTTAGGGACTGTGTTCTAGCTTGCTTTTCTGTCGCTGTGACAAACACCATGACCAAAGCAGCTTGGAGAGTGTCGGGCTCATTTTCACTTTCTAAGTTCCAGTTCATCATCAGGGGAAGCCACGGCAGGAGTTCAAGTCAGGGGCATGAAGCAAACACCACAGAGGCATTGCTTCCAGGCTCCCGTTTAGCTACCTTTCTGAAAAGCCTAGGCCCATCTGCTGAGGGATGGCACCACCACCCACCGTGGGCAGGGATCTCCTACAGCTAGCAATCAAGGAAATGCCCTCACATTACTAAGGAAGGGAGAATTAGTTTCTTCCAGGGACAGTTCTCAAATAGGATGCCCAATCTCAAGTGGTCGTCTCCGAACACATGTACACATGAGCAATGTTAAATGGACTTAGTAGATTTAGATGATGTATATATACTATATATACACACATTCATTACTTTATAATAAATTATAAATATATAACTATATACAATTATATATAATATAATGTCTATGCATATAATGCAACAATTGTAATTACTTTATAATGAATTATAAATATATAATATTTATATTATATACACATTATATAACTGTATACAATTACATATAATATATAATGTACATGTGTATATATATATATATATATATTCAACAACAGTAACTAAAGTCGAGACCACAAATTTGGAAGGAGGCAGAGTCACAGGAAGAGCTTGTGGGGAGTGATGTAAACATGGGGCTCACATACAAAATTCTCAAAAAACAAGCCCAACCAAATATTCTTTGTAAAAGGAAAGAAAATCCTCATAGACATGTCCACAGGCCAATCTGATGGAAGCAATTTCTCTGTTGAGGTTCCCTCTTTCCAGGCGTGATAAGTTAATAACCAAGGTTAGCCCACAAAGACCAGACCATGATCCTTCCAAACAGAAAGCTAAGTGGCACCCCAAAAGTTTAGTTCCATAGCAAATTAGACCTGAGATGACCAGAAATGTCCATCAGACATATGATTAATGCTGCAAATTCCATCGTTTGCTTAATGGGAGAAAAATCAATGGAAACTGTGCTTCTGAGAAGAGGACATGCACTTCTGTCAAGTAAAAGGCTGAGCCCTCTGTAGACTGACCAGCGATGAGGATGCTAAACCATTCAGGACTGTTTGCACCTGTGTGTGAAAAGGTGGGACCTGGGACCCAGTCACTCTCAAGGCTGAGGAGCTGAGTTTGAATTTCTAGCACTCACCTAAAAGGCTGGGTGTGACAGTGTGTGTCAGGAACCCCAGTGCTGGGGGTGCATGTGGGGCGTAGGCAAGTGGATCTTTGGCACAGTGGTCAACCAGTCTATGAATCAGTGAGCTCCAGGTCGGGGACAGAGCTTGTATCAGAAAGTAATGTGGAGACTGATTGAGAAATACATTCAACATACAAGTGCACACACATGCACTTATATGCATGTGAACAACACACACATGTGTAAACCAAAGAATGTGGGTTCATGCTGCAGATTGTGGGGTCTCAGGTGGGGTATGTAGCAACAGGGCTAGGTGCTTGGAGTGTGCCATTTTCAGGGGGGCAGACAAACATAAGCAAGGTTTTGGGGAGCCTTTAGAGGCCCATGGAGACCTGAATGGGATCAAAGTGAGGCCACTATTGTCCTGAAAGCAGGGGAGGGAGCTGTACAAGAATGAGGAGCATCATGGGAGAGAGTGTCCCTGCAGGGGCAGAGGCACATCTGCTGCCACACCCAGCTTTACAAGGGGTCTGGAGGGTTTGAACTCAGGTCCTCACGTTTGTGTACAAAACCCTTTACTCCCTGAGACCTCTTCCAGGCCTTTCTTTTCCCAGTGACAGTCCTTCTAGGTGATCCAAATGTCACTCAGAACTCATAAAAGGCTAGAGAGCAACTGAGAACAAACAGTAAGTTTTGAGTTTGTGAATTCTGAACTTGGTGGGTTTATGGCCTGACTTTACCTGGTGAATCAGAGAGGAAAAGGCCAGCCAGTAACGGGCTCATTCTTATGGCTCCCAATGTAAGCATTATCATTTTTATTGCACATAAAGCAAGCACAACAAATCACTAACAATCACCCCCAAAGTTACATAATCCCTTATAGATCTCATATAGCAACCAGAGAGGGGAAGCACTGTTCTCTACTCAAGAATAAGGCAAACATTTCCCAGACAGTCGTGGGTGTGGAGGAGGTGATTTTGCAGACAACAAACGACATTTGTTAAAATGATACAAACCACTTTGGGAAGGTCCAATCCACATTCATGTAAGATCTGAGAGAGGATCTTCTCTCTTCCTTTTATGACTTCCAACCTCTCCTTCAAAAAATACCTGGGTATAGGGACATCCAACTGTTGCTGAAGAAGAGAGAATAAACACAAGACCATTTCGTTAGGATCCCAGGACTCAAATCCACCTAGAATTATGGTAGGATGAGTAAATCACTGAGACTTGCTTGGGGGTCGGGTAGAGAGAAGGTTCAGTGGGTCAGAGTGCTTGCTGCACAGCATGAAGACCTGAGTTCAAATCCCAGTAGTCACTTATGGAAATGTAGGACCTAGGGCAGCTTGGTACACACCTGCCAAGAAAGGCTCTATAGAGAGGACCAACCAGAAAGTAGGCCTGAGACTCAGTTTTCCCTAAAGCAACACCTGACTCCAGAAAAGGCCACAAACTGGGACCATCCAGGCACCACCCAGGAATGGACAAATCAGCATCCAAAGAAAATACCTAATGTTCCAACCATTGTAGATAGGACCACCTGGGGTCCCTTAGTCCAGCACACACCCATCCCCTTTTCACCAGGGCATCCCTAGACAAATGTCAGCCAATCAAGTGTACTGAGCCTTAGAAATTACTCAGCCCAACCTCTACTATAAAAACCCCACCCCACCTGAGCTCAGGGATCTCTGATTGTGCACTGGACACACGGAGAGTCTGAGTTCAAACTTGAATAAGAATAAACGCTCTTTACTTTTAGATACAGGACTTGGCGTCCTTGTTGATATTTTTTGGGGGGGACTCCGTGATATGAGCATAACAGAAGCATTTTGGGGAAGTCACAGGGCCAAGGCAAGGGTGGGGATAAAGATGTTCTGCTGTCCCTCCCCAGCTTTCTCTCTGAATCTAGCTCTTTTTGTTCCATTCTTCACAACTTCCAGCTGCCAGCTTGGGAGGCCTGCTCAGACCAGAGAAAGATACCACCATTTTCTGGCTTCAGATTCTCTCAGGGTGGGTCTGCCTGATACAGCGTCCCTGGTGTCCCAGTCTCTGTAGTGAGGACTTAAGTCCTACCATACAAACAGCTGGGGGCTGGCCAGAAAAACAGCAAGGAGTGTGGACTTCGTGACAGAATGGCCACAGTGACCAAGAGGATGCTGGTTGGAATGGTCCATCCTAATTGCTTGCTTCTTTGCTAGGATACTGTTCACAGAACCCAAACACTACTGCTGGTCCAGTGTTCTGGCTCCTGCATGTCAAAGATATCATACGGCTTGTCCATCAGTTCCAAGGCTGGAGGAAAACATTGTTGATGTCATCCTATAACACAGACTTCCAGGAGATGTCTGTTTCCATCACTCCTTTCCTCCCTGGGCACATCTGGCTTCTCACAGCAGTAGCATTTTCTAGTTGTAAGAACGGTGACCAGCTGAAGGTTGGGGCAGTGGAAATAGCAGGAAAAATGGAGGTCCCCAAACCTCTTTAGACTGTAACTGTTTAATAGCCTTGAAATTAGATTTAGACATTGAATGTCACCTTACTAATTAAATTTGAGACTGTAATTCAATAAAAAGCAATACACATTTGGCCCAGGCTGTTCTTCCTCTTTTCACCCTGTTGTGGGGGGGGACATCATGCACACCTGACTGGATCTGGCAGTTGACTTTTGTTCTTAGAAATGCAGGAAAGCACATGCGAATTCTGGAATGCCTTGACCCATTCCAATCCCTCTATTCCAATCAGTCTGTCCTGACGTCATCAGATAACAATATTAGAAGAATCTTCACCAGAAGAAGGAATGGCCTTTCCAAAAGTCAAAATATTTTCAAAGTGAAGAAACATTAAGTCCTATGTAAAGACATTTTGTCTTCTTAACTTTATCTGAGGGAATGACCCTTTCAAAATGGGGGCTGAGCTCACAGGGCCTACACTGGAAGCAATGAGATGTCTAGTGGCCCTTGTAAGTCCATCCACCCAGGATAGTAGAGAAACTTCAGGCAAAAGTCTGTCAGCAGGCAGGGAAAGGTAGGGGCTGAGTGAACACGGGAGGTGCCCAGGTCACCAGGTGGCAGAGGGAGACCCCCTGGGCGATAAAGAGGGCTACCTTCTACTGAATCTAAAGAACAAAGGCCATAGATATGAACGGAGAGGGTCAGTACTGACCCAAATCAAAGGAAGACACAGCTGGGCACAGGTCCAGGCCATTCAAGACTGTCATCCAAGTGATGATGGGGTAGCACAGGCAAAAGGACATTATGGACCAGAGGGTGGTGGCATGGGAGCCTTTGGGCTATGGGGTACTTGTGAGAAGGTCAGTCAACTAACTCAATTTCAACCATTGTGACATTGTGGCATGTCTGTGATAACAGGACTTCAATGTTAGAGCCCCCGAGCTGCGCCAAGATTAGTCCACCCAGACAAGGAAGCAACCAAAGCCTTCCTCACGCTGGTGAGGCTTAAGTGAAGAGAGTGGTCAGGCTTTTAATTCAACAAGGTCGTCGTCACATGTAAGCATGGCTAAGGAGTCTGCAGACAATGGGACACAGCCCTAAGTATCTCATTTACAACAATAGCCTAAAGAGGAAAACAATAACAAAAGCTTACCGGAGCCAACTTCAGGTCCTGTAAGATATCGTCAAAATAATGGAACTCTGTCAGCTCCAACTCCACCATCTCGTTCTTCAGTTCCAGAATGCGACCCATCACTCCATCCAGGACCTTGCGAATCAGCATGCGCTTCTGTGGATGGACGATCTGGTCGTAGACATTCTCCATGTTCCTGAAGATCTGCACATACTTTATGTAGAAGGTGGCTAACGTCTGGAAGACTAAGACCTTGTTTCTTTGTGGTTCGGTCATCTTCTGAGACTCCTTGTCAAGCAGAGAATTGAGGGCCTCTTGGGTCTGGTGCCACATTTTATTGTACATGCTGGAGGAAGACACGGAGTTTAGAGACCTCATATATAAACTTTACCCCACTGGACACACGTATTGGCCACCTGGCATCATAAAACAGAACACAGGCAGGCGTGAGCTCAGGACACGGTAAGTGGCTGGAAAGCTCTCTGGACAACTTATGGTGTTTTGACAAGTCCAATTTTTTTAAACAAGCATTACTATGATTAGTAAATAGTTTTTAAAAGCTTCTTTATGAATAATATAATTGCTCTTCAGTATGTCTGCGAAGCCAGTGTTACTACACTAATTTAAACAAAAAAGAAATCTATAACCAGACCAATTAACTTATCTTAAATGTATATATGTATATATGATGGAGTTTATATTGAAACTAATTCCACATTGCCTTGTAAAGTTGGATATGTGCAGGCTCTGTGGATAAAAATTTTATGACTACGTATCAAGTATAATTGTAGCAATATTTTTTTTTCTGTGCTGGGGAAAGAATGCTTTGGGCATAATAGTTTAATACTCCCCTACTAAAATATATCTCTAGCCTTTTAGAATCTTGGTGTGTGTGTGTGTGTGTGTGTGTGTGTGTGTGTGTGTGTGTGTGTGTAGGTCAAAGGCCAACCACCATGTCATTTCTCAGGAGGCAACAACCTTGTTTCTTGACTTAGGGTCTCGTTGGCCTGGGAGTTCATCCAGTAGTCTAGACTGACTGGCCAGTGAGTCCCCAGAATTCCTCCTTTTCTACCTCCTCAGTGCCAGAAGTGTAAGAGGTCATCATCATATCCAGCCTTTCCCCCTCTCCTTTTTAATAAACTCAGTCCTACCTACTTGCAAGGCAACACTTTATCGGCTGAGCTAAGCCCCAGTATTTTAAAAGATAAGAATAGCAGACGTCTGAGGCCAGTGGCTCAGTGGTTAAGAGTACTAGCTGCTCTTGCAGTCTGGGGGCTGAGAGGCAAATGCAACACGAACAAGAACCAAGAAATAACAAACTGGGAGTAAATATCATAATTTTAATGTGGGGATGGAATAAACAGTAAAAGATGAATGGTAACTGTCTTGTTAAGTTTTCTATTACCATAACAAACCGTGGCCAAAGAAACTTAGAAAAGGCTCATGTGTAGCATGAATAATAAAAACCCAGAGACAGATATTGGGGTTCGATCTGAAGATCAGAAAAGCAAAACAGCCAAACCACTAGAGAAGTCTTACCTCTACCAAGACTGGGTGACTGCAGACTGAACCCCGCGCCTTTGTCTTCTCCTGTTTTATATTCCACTCTAGTGCTGGGATTAAAGTCATGTGACTCCCTTGTACTGGGATTAAAGGTGTGAGCACTGATCTTGTGTGGCCCAGGGTGGCCTTGAGCTCACAGAGATCCATCTGCCTCTGTCCCTCAAATCCTGGGATTAAAGGTGTGTGACACCACTGCCTGGCCTGTAGTGACTTAGTTTTACCCTCTGATCTTAAGGCAAGCTTTATTTATTAAAACATAAATAAAATGTCACTATATTCATGGTTCCAGAGTGTTCAAGTCCATGACCACCATGGTGGAGAGTGTGGCACAGGGCAGGGAGGCCTGGGGCTGGCGCAGTAGCCAAGAACTTACATCTCATCAGCAAGTAGGAAGTTGAGAAGCTAACTGGGAATGACATGGGCTTTTAAAACCTCAGATCCTGCCTCCTGTGACACACTTCCTCCAACAAGGCCACACCTCCTCATCCTTCCCAAATAGTTCCACCAACCGGGAACAAATATTAAAATACATGAACCTATGGGGGCCATTCTTATTTAAGCCATTACAGCAACTTAAACCTCAGATTGCTTATCCCTGTGGCAAGTATTTTAAGGAGGCTGCCTCCTAAGACCTGGGTGACTTGACCCCACTCATGTATCAGTGGACTCAGTCTTTCACCATGGGGATCCCCAGACACCCTAGTTGAACAGAAATGCAGGATGAGTGGGTGCTGTGATGGGGAGAGCCAGCTAGGCAGGCCCACGTAGGGTCTGTGTGGAAACAATATTGAGAGCTACCGCTTTGCAGGGTGGTGGTGACCAAGGCTGGGCCTGGAACTTACTCCAGTTAGCCATACCACACACGCACAGCATGGGGTAACTGCAGAGCCAAGGCTCTAAGGAGGTGAGAGAGACACACTCAGCAATGGCCTGGGGTCTTTCTGGAATGCAGTTTAGGGCCTGGAGTTCTCACAAGCAACCCATTCACAACTAATAGAAAAGTCGCCTCTGTCAGCCATGGGCATGTGATGGAGGCCTGGAGGTAGACCCTCCCTCTGAGGAAGGAGGAAAACAGACCAGTGTCCTTTGCCAGCGAGACAGGGATAATCGATCCTGAGACATATCGAACTTGATAAAAAGGAGGAGAGAGGAAGACGGTGGAGAGGAAGGTGAGGTGGAGGGGCAAAGGCAGAAGAAGCCACCCTGGAGAAGACACAGAGGCTAACAGGTGACCCACCACTTACAGGTTCGACATGGCTGGCCTTTTTCTCTCTTTCCTTCACCCACCAGGAAGCTCTTCCTTGCCCTCTGAAGGCTGGCCTACTGCAGAGGTCGAGAAACCCTAGAGGTTCCCAGAAGTTAGGGGTTCCTCTGGAGGGAGGGACAGGGACAGAACACAACCTGTCGCTTGGGGCAGGGAAAGGCTCGGAGAGGTGGGTTACCCTGCCGTCACTCCCCAGAGGCGCAGGCACGGATTAGGGTTCCCTCGCTCTGGTTGCTGCATGGGACTCTGGAACCTCACTTCTCCCACTAGAGCGGCTCCAGGAGGCCCTAGCAACAGGGACTCTACGCCTGCGCAGTGCATGCTCGCGTTTTTCCGTTTCTGTGGCAACTGCAAGGCAGGGCGTGGTTAGGAACGGGGGCGGGGTAGGTTCTACAGCTGCTCGAATCGGGAGCTATGTCTGGCTTTGAGGTCCTTCTAGCCGGGTCCCAGCTCTCTCTGCCCAGGGTCTTGGGCATGGACCTTCCTGACAGCAAACCTTAGTTTGACCACCTTCAGAGTGGGCGCAGAAATCACTCTTTCGTCCAGCACTCCGGCAAGCGCAAAGAGGCCTGCTCTCCCAAAAGGAGAGCGACCTTTTTGTTAGCGACACACAGGGAGGCTTCTTTCTTGCTTCCTCTTTTTCTGGCCTTGGTTGAAGCTGAGATTTACTGGCAAACTTTACAAAGAGTCTACAGTTCCCCTAGGGGCGTGTCCTGAACCCTCGCAGTGGTGCCACGGAGGACCAATGCAGGAAACAGACCTGGACCACAGACCCCTCCCGACCATTAAGCCAGGGAGAGAGCAAAGGTGGCTGGACCCTCTCCCCAATCCGGTAGCAGTCGCAGGGGAATTACAGGACTCTACTATGAACCTCCAATTAGAAACTGCAGTGGAGATCGGATCTGTGCCCGGCCCAGTTCCCAAAGTCTTTCTGGGGAAAGCAGCCGAACAAACAACATATCCAGGGTCTCAGGGATGCTCTTTGATGAAAGAGAATCGAAAGAGCTAATTCGAAAGAAATTAGGAAAAGCTGAGAAAGGCCAGTGTAGTCTGTTCTGTGAGCTCCAGGCTCAGGGAGAGATTCTAGCTCAAAAAACGACATGGAGAGAGCAGCTGAGGAAGACTCCTGACATTGACTCTGGCCTCTATATGCAGGCAAGTGGGTACACATGCCCCCTCCCCATAAAAAGCCAAAACAAAACCCACATACACATACAGGGAAAGGAGACATTTCTAAGATTAAAACATTTGAAACAAACAAACAAAAAATCTTGCTGTGCTGTGGGAGAACCAACAACACCAGGAGTCAAGTTGGCTCTCAGGATGTCACTCGAGCTGGAGAGATGGCTCAGTGGTTAAGAGCATTGCCTGCTCTTCCAGAGGTCCTGAGTTCAATTCCCAGCAATCACATGGTGGCTCACAACCACTTGTAATGAGGTCTGGTGCTCTCTTCTGGCCTGCAGACATATACACAGACAGAATATTGTATACATAATAAAGAAAGAAAGAGAGAGAGAGAGAGAGAGAGAGAGAGAGAGAGAGAGAGAAAGTGTAAAACTCCTGAGGGAAAATGGGGTCCAAGTTAATAGTCAGATAGCAAGACCCCCCCCAGGACCTAATTTAGCATGCTCACAAATGCAAATTGAGATCACAGGACCCCACAACTTAACCATTGAGGATGCATAAACTTCCCTGAATCACCTACATTCCCAGGTAGGGGTAGAAGAAATAGCCCAGTCAGGACTCAGCTGGCAGAAGGCAGTGCCAGATATATACAGCCAATAGGAGTCACATGTGAGCTTGCCTGAGTTCTTTTAGAAAGCAAACTGCTTGATGATGGTGGTCAGACAGCCAAGGAAGGTACACACTGTGTTAAATAATTAATCACAACCTGTATGCAGAGACTGTGGTGCTCCTGTGACTTTGGTGCTAAGGTTTCAAGCATGGGTCTACTCAGATGACAACTTGTGACATTGGCCATTGCCTTACTGCTGACAGTTTTGCAAGGTGGAAACTGAGAGCCCGGGGCATGAGCAACTGGTTTCAAGGCTGCACTCCAATGGACGCGGGAATTGATGTGCATCGCTGGCTGGTTGGGCTTCAACCACACTCAGTTTCCACCGTGTAAAGATGGGAATGACCACACCTTGCCTCATGAGATCCTTGAGAAGACAGATGGCTACATGACAAGTCCTCAATGGTCCTGCTGAGGGACAAACAGCAAAAGATCTCTTCTGCGTGGGCACCCACATTTGCCTTGCTTAAAATTTTCAGGTTTCTGTGAGACCAAAACAGTGGGTCCCCAGCCACTTAGCCGCCAGGGAAACCTGACACTCCTAGCTGCGTGGAAAAAATAGAATGTCCACCTCCTCCTCAGACTTTAATAATTTACACCGCCCTAGTATCGGGCTGCCAGCTCATTGGGAAGGGGGGTGTTCTTTCTCTCTATGTTTGGGGCAAATAGACATTTCTGTTGCCATTTGAAAAGCCCAATGGGGCAGCAGAGTGCTTTGATGGAGTGAAATGCCTTCATGTAGTCGGGGAAGAAGTGGCCATTGGGGGCCTACAGGCTCTCCCTGCAGAAGGACACTTCCTTGAAAGTGAATAGGCCCTGAGGTGGCCATGGATAACCACCTGAGCTATGTCTTTATCCAATACCTAAAGGTGACCTCTAAACACACATCAAAAGTTTAGAGGTCAGAGGGGACAGAGCAGAGCCCAGGCATCTCTGGAAGACTAGGAGTGGCTGTGTCCCTGGGCACTTGGTCTGCCTAGCAAGCCCTGGGAGCTGCTTGTCCTCTTATGTTGGGTCTTTGTCCCTTATTTCCTTGGTGCAGGGTTTTCCTGCCTTGATATGTCACATTCCTGGGAAATGGGCAGATGTTAGGGAGGGAGGCAAGGAGGATACTAGGCCCTTGAGAAGGGGTTTCTGGAGTCCCCATGGGGTTCCATCGGACTGGATAGTAGAGGTATGTCTGCCCAGTGGCAGGAAAAGACCCTGCTGGCCCTTGCAGCTTAAATTGCCCCTGAGAGTCTAGGCTCCTGAGCACTTGTGTGGGCCACACTTTTGGTGGTGGGGAACACATTAAAAAACCTCTCCTTCCTGTGTGTAGGCTCAGTTGGCCCCATCAAGCCTCTGCAACAGGAGCAATTTTGTGGGTGCTTAAACTCCCATGCCAGCCTCCCTTAAGTCTGTCTACCTGTCTGCCATTTGTTGGTATATTGTGGTGTATTTCCTCTTCTGTATCCTTTGAATGGAAAACAAGGACGCCACCTCCCAGAAAGGATCAGTGAGTACCAGGTTTGCTCATCCAGAGCCTTCCTGTCCACCTCATCTATTTCTGGGTGGCTGCTCCACTCTGGTGTTTCATGGGGTGCTCATGGCCAGGGAACTCTATCAGCCTGCAATGTTTTCTGTCATGTAGCGGTTCATCATCCCATCAAGGTCCACACAGTCCTTTAAATGTAACCAATGCCACTGATTAAAATGCTCCGCCTGCCAAAGCTGAGGAGCCTTCGGTACATCTCAGCCAAAGGCACAGTGTCAATCAACAGTCCGTGAGCCCGCCCTGCTCCTACTGCCCTGCCCTCAGCTGTTCCCTGAGATGAAGACAGTGACAGTAGCTGGTGCTGCTGACTCGTGGCTCCGTTTTGGTAGTCACAGCATCGTGCTTAACCATGAATCCAGAAACACAGGCTTCCATCTTCCTGTTGCCTGGCACGTTTGTGGAGAACCCCATGCAGTGGTGTTTGCTATGTCTGCTTTGTCTAGACACTCAGAAATCATTTTAATGATCTGCGCTGCTTCCTGGGATCATAAGAAGTTCACAGGCCTCAACTCGACCTTCTTATCAGCGAGAAGTTATTCTTCATGGCCCCTCGACAATCCTGTCAGAGCAGGAATCTGGCTGCCCAGGCACCCCCCAAGTGTCTTCACTCCAACCCACACCTGTCTACCTCAGCACTCAGACCCTATTCCTACCACCACCTCAGGCACACCACCACTACCTCAGGCACACCACCACCACCTCAGACACACCACCTCCACCTCAGGCACACGGCACACCACCACCACCTCAGGCACACCACCACCACCTCAGGCACACCACCACCACCTCAGGCACACCACCACCACCTCAGGCACACCACCACCA
>JAQHUG010000148.1:1322579-1342171 GCA_028555095.1 Dicrostonyx torquatus
CAGGCACACCACCACCACCTCAGGCACACCACCACCACCTCAGGCACACCACCACCACCTCAGGCACACCACCACCACCTCAGGCACACCACCACTGTCCAGTCCAGTGAGTCTCCACATGGTCCCTGGAAACCCCCTATAAAGGTCCCAGTATCTTCCCTGCCTCCTTCCCTAACATCTTCCCATTTCCCAGAAATAACAAGACTTATCAAGGCAGGAAAACTGCACAGGGACCAAGGGACAAACACCCAACCTAAGAGGACCGAGGGCTTCTTAGGCAGCCCTGGGGTTTCCAGGGATGCCTAGGCTCCGCTCTGTCCCCTCTAGCCTCTGAACTGTTGATGCATGTTCAGAGGGCACCACACAGGCCTCGGTGAGTGCAGAGCTTTCTTCTTCCTCTACAAGGACATTTTAGCACTTGTGGTCAGCTGCGCTGGACATCTGAGGCCCACGTCACTCTTCTGGTTTGTCGTTCTAGAAATGCCCTCGTATGTGATCAACATCTCTTCTGCAGTCTCTCCATTTTGTCTTAAATAACAGATGCTTTATTTCATGCAAAGTGTGACCGTCTTCTTGAACAGCCTCCTGGCCTGGCTACCGGGACTCTGGGGGAAATTCTTCATCCTTGTCCTTTTGACATACACTAAATTAATGGGACAGATCTTCACTGGCGCCTCCTCCCTCTCTGAAAGCAGCACTCCTTGCAGTAGTATGAAAAAGCCAGTAGTCCACTCAGCACCATGCTGAGCACTCCACTCAGTACTAGACAAAGCACAGTCTGCTATTCAGTGCAAGGTTTAGTGCAGTATATGCAGCCGTAGAATAGGGAGCTGCGATAGGAACTCCGACTTTAGGAGGTGGGCAGGAGACAAAGGCAGTGTGTGAATAGATCCCCTCATGCAAAGCTCTCTGGAAGCCAGGTTCTCAACTGGATGTTCAGTTAACATGAGTAAAACTGTAGTCAATCAAAATGACCAGTCCTGTTCTTTCAACTTGGATTAAAGCCACTAACACCTCTGAACCCCAGTCTCCCTCTACAGGTTGAGAGTACCCTTGTGCCACTCAGAGAACATGATGGTGTGTCCTTGATAGTTTTTTTAAAAGGGGGATTAATTTTAATTTTAATATATATGGAGGTCTGGGTCTGTGTTTGGGTATGTGCATGTGAGTGCAGTGCCTGAAGAGACCAGAAGGGGGCGACAGATTTCCTGGGGCGGGACTTGTGGGTAGTTGTGCCCTGCCTGGCATTGGAGTTGAAACTGAGCTTCCCTCCTCTGAAAAAAAAATAGTATATATTTTTAACTACTGATCCACAGCCGCCTCCAATAGTTTTTGTTTGTTATTTGTTTTAAACTTCCATGTGCTGGAGAAACTGGGAAGTGTGGCCTTGTGTATTCAGAGTGACTATCTCATGGTTTAGAAAGTGAACTTTGTATCAGTTACTCAAAAGGAAGAAAGGTTTCTATTGGTTCTCAGTTAAGAGGTGTGCGTCCATCATGATGGGAACAGCCCAGTGGAGCAGAGCTGCTCTCTCACAAGGTCCAGGAAGCAGAAAGGTCAAGAGCTAAGCAGAGCATCCAGGACCCACAACCATTTAGCTGCCCCAATAGCTGGTCCTCACTTCCTGAAATCCCCAGAGCCTCTCATAAACAGTGCCACCAGCTGGACATCCTGCAAGCCCTTCCAGCAGGGGGCGCTTTCACAGCCAGACTCTGCCGGGCTCCTCCTCTGGCAGTCAGGGCTCTGGTGTCCTCAGCAACTTCCCTCCTTTCCCTCACTGAGCCCAGGCAGGAGTGGAGTCTGTCAGAATGAGTTTACTCAACCCGAGCAGAGTCTGGAGTGCGGGAGTCGAACAGTACTTTGGGATCCAGACATCATTTGATGGGCACTTCAAGGCCCAGCGGAAAGGAAGCAGGAGTTTCCGGTCGACTTTGATTCTGTCCAGCTCGCCGCTCGGGTAGACCGCAGAAAGAGAAGTGTACCGGGCTAGATGAAAGTCAAGGTACCCGAAGTTCACTCGGAACTGGAAGGCCCTGCTCCTCCAAACCGAGATGTAAGAAACGCCTCTGGGCTTCTGAGTCAGAAATGTCATTCTTCAGAGAGAAGTGTTTTAAGATGACAGCTACCAAGCTGTCTGTTGTCGCGGGCCACTTTTATGTCAGGCGTCAAGTCCATACAGAAGGAGCAGATGAGAACCGGGCTCGTTATGTCTGCATGTGTATCTGGACCAGTGTAGCATGTGCCTTTAGTGTCTTACGGCATGCATTGATGAGGCCTTCACCAAGATCACAAGAGAGACAACCACGGAGTTTACCCTTCCTGAGAGTCCCCCCCTCCCAGGGTCCCTAGGGAGTTTCCAATTTGTAAGGGGGAAACTTCTGACTCTCGTCAGGCAGTTATGGGGACTGAATGGATCCTGAGCGCAGATTTGAACCCGCGTTCTGCTGGCTGTTATGTAGGTCCATAAGCTACATGGAGTCTGAAGTTCTCCCCAGAACTGTTCAGACATTGTTCACACAGCATTGTTCACACAGATGCCAGGAACATCTGTCTCTCATGTAGAGGGGGTGCATATGTACGTGTGTGCGTGTATGTGGCCATGCATGTGGAGGCTAGAGGTTGATGTCTGAAGTCTTTCTCAGTGAATCTCCCTCCACCTTACTCATTGAAGCCGGTATCTAGTTGAACCCAGAGCTCAACTAAATAATCAGTCAAACAGCCAGCTCACTCCAGGGATCCACTGGGTCCTACTCTGTTTGCTGTTGCCATAAAGTCATCACGACCAAAGGCAACTTTGGGGAGGAAAATGTTTATTTTGCTTGCAGCCTGTCATCAAGGGAAACCAAAGTAGGACTTCAAGGCAAGAACCCAGGAGGCAGGACCTGACGCAGGGACTCTGGAGGAAGGCTGCTTACTGACTTGCCCAGCTGCTTTTCTTATGCAACCCACGACTGCCTGCCCATGGGTAGCACATTCTTGCCTCCAGCATCAATTAGCAACCAATAAAATGTCCTAGAGATGTGCCCAGGGCCATCTGATAAAAGCAGTTACTCGGTTGCGATTCCCTCCTTCCAGGTATGTCTAGATTTGTGTCAACCTGGCAAAACCTAACTAGAACAAGTGTCTCCACCTTCCAAGAACTGGAATTCTAGGTGCCCTGCCGTGACCTCCTGGCATTTGCATCTGTCGTCCTGGTTCATACTAGCACAGCAAGCTCTTTAACCCTCAGCCCATCCCTCTAGCCCTACGACTAGCCAGGGATCTTAGGGCATAGGCCAATCATCCAGTGTCTGCTCCACACAGGTGTGCAGATGAGACTTTGCACAGGTGTCCCTGGGAACAGCTGTCCTTGGGACCCTGCCAGGTCAGGTCATTCCCAGGCTGCAGTTTGGGTTGCCAATCTTGGCTTCTCTCCAGCTGTCACAATTGTGCCTCCAAGCATCGTATATCCTGGAAATGAGTCTGATTTGGTCAATTTCATTGAAAGGAAGCTGGTAACAAAAAAAGATTCAAGCAGCAGAGCACAGCATTTTGGACAGAGTTCCGGGGGAAAAAAGGCTCCCACAGACACCACAGCTGAATTGCGTCAAGTTCGCCTCCCCTGGGAAATGAGTGTGTGCCTGTATGTGTGTATGTTTGTGTGTGTGCCTGTGAATGTGTGCATGCATGTATGTGTGTGTGAATGTGAGTGTGTGTGAATGTGTGTGAGTGAATGTGTGTGTGCAAGTGTGTGTCTTCTAAGCCACTTCTGCTATCTATAAATAAAGCTGGCCTGCGTGAGAACAGAGCAGAAAGGCTCTCTGGAGCACAGGATGTTGTTTTTATTATTGTCCCGTTTCTTAACAAACACTGATGCAGCCTTCCTAACCCCGAGCAGAGGTCACTTCTCATTGTTTTAACACCTGCTCTCCTCGAAAAGGAACACAACTTCCCCAAGCCATTGAGAAATCCAGTCTGCCTGCCCCCTCCCCCTTGACGGTCTCCCATATTTCATTCCCGGTAAATACTTCCGAGTAAACAACACGTGTCCCCGTCCAGTTTCTGTTGGCTTGTTTTGGGTTTTCGTGTCCCGACTCTTTCGATATTATTTTCACAAGGCTTATAATAAGACAATAGGTTGGGTACCCACGACAGGGAGCTAATTGCAAACAACAGCTGGCCTGTTCATAAAACAAAAGTGACACATTTAGTCACTCTGGAGTCGGGAGACAGGGATCACCAACAGCCCAGTGACAAAAGCAAGGCACAGCTGAAAAGCAGGGAAAACAACTCCTTGGCTTATCATCTACCATATTAAACTGTCAGGATTTGTAGAAACATCTCTGTTTTAAAGACAGGAGGCTGGAAGACAACTGTTTTTATTGCTTCCCCTGCTGCCTCCCAGGCTAGTTTCACTGTTTGCCATCAAGTTCAACACTTCCTAGATCTAGCCTTGACCTGGACCAGGGGTCAGGATGACAGCAAGCCCACAGACTAGGGGTCAGGATAGTAGCAAGTCCACATCTCCAGAATATTGGGTTTCATCTGTGGCTCTTGCCAGCATCTCATGGGCTCAGGTTTCAGATAATGTAGCCTGCCTGTGCTGTGAAGGAGCGGAACCATCAGAGGAAAACCCGGTCATGCTCCTGCCTCAGCATCTCAGTTTGTTGTGTGTGAACCCTTCTCATGCCAAAGACATGACTTTGTAGTCATCTCAGCACATGAGATGTGGACAAAAGAAACTGGGGCGGCAGGCAGGGGGTGGCTGTGGCGGAGTTTGGGGACAGCATTTCAGAAAAGTTCCTGAGGTCTGGAGAGATGGCTCAGTGGTTGTGAGCACTTGCTGCTCTTGCAGAGGACCGAGTTCAGTTGCCAGCACCCACACGAGGCAGCTCACAAAAGCCTGTAGCTCCCATTCTGAGGATCAGATGCCTTGCTCTTGCCAGCACCTGCCCTCACATGCGCACACCCCCCCACCCCCAGACCCACAGGCTTGCACACAAGTGAAAACACAAAAATCTTATCAAACAAAACAGCTCAGTAATACTGCGTTTACCAAGAAATGTCAGTCTGGGCTGAGGTGTGTGTGTGTGTGGGGGGGGTTCTCTGCAGTGCCTGGCTGCCTGCGTTTTTTTGAAGGGTTTTGTCTGTGTGCTAATGAAGGGCAATTGGCCTGTGATTTTCTTTTAACAACTGTGTCACGTTTCATTATCAGCGTTGTGTTGGCTTCATAAGATGGGATGCATTCCTCTCTTCTTGTATTTTCTAAGAATTTACATAAGGTTGGTATTATGTCTTTATGTTTGATGGAAACCAGCTGGGTCTGGAATTTTCTTTGTGGACGACTTTCAATGAAGAAACATCAGTGCAACTTGTAGTAGTATGGCGGGGCCCAAGCTCCCTATGCCTCACTGGTCGGCTTCGGGAGGTTGTCTATTGCATCCGGCAATTTGATCATTTCATGTAAGTTGTGGGATTTCTTTGATTCAATTGTTCGTGATACTCAACACTGTCTCTTTAATGTCTGCAGGGTCTGTGGTGACCCTGTATAGTCTCGCTAATATCTCTAGTGTCTTTGGTGACTCCACATCATCTCAAGTGGGGTCTTAGTGACTCTGTGCCATCTCTCTAATACCTGTCGAGTCTTGGTGACTTCCACCTACCCCTTTGCCATGCCTTGTTTTCTGTTTGTTTGTTTGCTTGTTTTTCTGTCTTTGACTCCTCTTTCTAGGAGTATATTATTCTTTTCAGTAGTTTTGGAGGCCGCCCTTAATAGATTCATTTTCTTGATTATTTCCTGCTTCAGCTATTCACTGTTGCATAGCTAATGATCCCCCAGCCTCAGTCACTTAAGCAAATCGACCCCGAGTTCTGTGATCAGGAACGGGACAACTCACATGTCCCTGCCAGAAGGTTGCTCACAGGCTGAGGAATCCAGGGCTGGTCTGGCACAATGGCATCACCCAACCACGTGACCTGGGGGGAGCAGCTTCTGGGTGGACTCACAGAGCTGTCAGCAGGGTGGGGATCCTGTCACCTGTGCAGATGGCATTGGCTGGAGGAGGTTCCCTTTGTGTCTGTCTACAATGGGGAGGGAGGAGCTTGCCTCAGATAGGCCAGAGCAAGGTGACTAACTCCAGCAGAGTCAGCATTTGGATGGAACTAGGAGGAACAGCAAGGGGAGGGGAGGGTCAGAACCACTTTGTCTTCGGGAAGCCATGTCTCTCCTCATCGGCATTGCTTTTCTCTCAATTTCTACACCTCCTAGTTCCTAAAGAAAAAAAAAGCCCGAAAACAGGAGGGCACCGATTCAGTCCCTTCTATAATTTTGTGGTAGGAACACTGGTCCAATGTAACTGCAGGGTGGGACAGTCATTAGTATTTAGTATTCATATTCATGTTGATTAGTATTGGCTATTAGTATTTTGATTAATAATCCCCTTAGTATTTTCGGCTCTTTCTCATTGATAGACTGGATCTCTGTACACAATTCTTTCTTGATGCTCTCTGCCTTGGAACTGCTCTAGCCTCTGTTCTCTTCAGGTTTTGGCCACTGTCTAGACTTAAATGACACAAGCAGTGTGACAGCCCGGGCTGTTTAATCAGCAAGGTCGTTTTTCCCACCCATAGCTCTGGTGACTTTCCACACCTGTGACTGAGGAGCTTAGGCAGTTGTTACACAAAGGCACCCGGTCACAAAGCTCTGTCCTGTGGGGTTGGAATAATGCTGGACACTCGAAACCAACAGAGTTACAAGGCTTCTTTATTTGCGTGTGTACGTGTCTCAGCCTGTGGTATGCCTGTGGGCACACAGATGCCCCAAGGAACGTGTGGAGGTCAGAGAACAACTTGCAGGGGTCGATTCTGTGTGGGTTCCTGACCTCAGGTGATCAGACTCGGCTACAAACGCCTTTATCTTGCCCGTCCTTCACCATATATCCAGAGACAACGTCTTTCACTGATTGCAGAGCTCATGGTTCTAGCTAGGTAGGCTGGCCAGCCAAGTCCAGGGAATTCTTCTATTTCTGCCTCCCTCACCTTGTGTGACCAGCACACAGCACCATGCCTGGAATTTCTGGGATTTGAACTCGGGTCCTCGTTCTTTCATCACACTTTACCCAGCCACCCACCTCCTCAGCCCTCCATTAGCTTCCATTTTAGATGGTTCATCCCGGTCCTGTCAGCGTTCCTCCTCCAAAATGTGCCTTCTGGTTCAGCACTACACACCAGTCTGGACTCTGGAAGGTCTATGTTTTTCTTTTGGAATTGAGGCCATCATCCATACTCCCTGAGAAAGACCGTGAGGTGAAAAGGGGGAGGGGAGGGAATCCCAAGACTATGGGGCAGGAGGACAGGTGTGTAGGGAGTGGATAGGGCCATCCGCTGGTATATATGTAACTATCTCCACATTGCTGTGCAGCGGTCAATCATTCACATCCCCCGACTCTTAGAGACAGTGTGATTGATATAGTATTCTTCTGTATTTCTTTGCTTTCATTGGTTAATAAAGAAGCTGCCTTGGCCTTTTGATAGGGCAGGACTTAGATAGGCGGGGGAAAAGGGAACAGAAGGCTGGGGAAGAAAGGAAGTGAGCAGACGCCATGATACTCCACCTGAGATGGACGTACCTTAGAATCGTCCGGTAAGTCACCACCTCGTGGTGACATACAGACTTTTATAATGGGTTAGTTTAAGATGTAAGAGCTAGCTAAGAAAAGGCTAGGCTAGAGATAATGGGCAAGGCAGTATTTAAATGAATATAATTGTCATGTGGTTATTTCAGGCATAAGCTAGCTGGCAGCTGGGAGCCAGGTACCAGGAAAATGGCCCCACTTCTCGGCAGCGGGACACAGCCGCTCCCCTTTTACAACATGTGATGTCCTCAAAGATCCCAGAACAGGGCTCTGGCTGGGTCTGCAACACTCCCAGCTATGGTCTCTTGGGGCAATCATCTTCCAAACCAAACACTTGGGTTTACTTACAGAAAGTACATGCTTCTGTGACAAGGATGCTATTCCATTTCCATAGGACCAGAGGACAGACTTCACTTGTACCCCTCTTTCTGCTTATTTCATGACCTTGGGTGACTCAGAGATGCCAGGGAATGGGGGCCACCGAGGGTCACACTTTTTCTCCTGCAGTTTGGAGGCTCTTTGGCGGCCATGTGGGGCGAAGGGCACAGGATTCAAGTAGAGGTGAACAGAGGCAGTAAATGATCACATGTGAAGAAGAAACCAAAAAGAAAAGGAGGAAAAATGGGTAGGATTCATGGAAGATGGGCTCTGAGTGTCTGTCTCAGTCCACTTGTCAAAGTGAACAACGGTATCCTTGGTTCCCTACTCACAGCCTTGCACTAGACTTGAATGCCTTTGGGGCCATGTTCCTTCCCAATGCTCTGGATCCCTTCCTGAGCATGTTTTGGTTGACAGAAGGCATCAATGCCGTCTTTGGCTTCCTAGTCATTCACCCTGTCCCAGAATGCCCGTTTACTACTCTAAAGCCATTTAACCTCTCTGCACTCAACTAGAGTTTCCTCCAGGGGATGACTGCCCCATCCCCTAGCTGTGACCTCCCCAGATGGAGGCAAGCCCAGCTTGGGGTATGGCCCAGTCTTCTGACAGGAACAAGTAGGACAGAGACCCACCAGAAGCCCAAAGCCTGCTAGCCCCCTGAGAACTGGTGAAAGGCTGTTGCACAGGGCATAAAATAAATACCTGTGGTGGGCCAGCATTCATCTCGGGCATGAAGGAATTATTAGCACTGTGCTGACCTGGTATGAATTTGTATTAAGAGATGTTATTGATGGTGCTTCTCATTCCTCAGGTTCAGAGAGCCATACCTGGTACTGACATGTAAACACATCAGGCCAGCTTTCAATAACCACCATTAGACCCCAAACTCCCCCCTGTTTAGGGCTTTGGACGCTGCACTTAAGACTGACCTGGCACCATGAATTCCAATAATACGGAGTACTAGAAATGTCAAGCTGTTTATCACACCAGAGCTGGTTCTTATCTTCTCAGTGAAAGATTAATCAAGACAAGTCCCAGAGCTCCACGTGGGCCCATCCCCACACTGAATCCTTCTGTCTAGAGAGTGAAATTCCAACTCCATTTCTCCCCCACCCAACTGAGACCTGGTACTTCAGGGAGGACTGTGGCTGAGCTCTCCCTAGGTTGCAGCTCTCACTGGTACCCTGTTTCCACATTCCTCATCCCTACGCTGCCTTCAAAGGCCAGAGGCACCCCAGTTCCGCAGTGATATTTCTTCTTGGCCTGGGTTCTTCCTCAGTGAAATTCTAGCACGGTTGTTTATGTTTTTAGATTGTAAATGTCAGGGGGTGGAGACAGTGAACAGCTTAAGTTGACTAACTGTTGACTGACTGGCATCCCTTCGAAACCTGGGGCTGATGGAGTCTCTGAACTGGGGCTGGGTGCAAGCATTGCTCTCTTTCTTCTGTCTGTTGGCATCTCAGTCTCGATGAAGGATTCACAGTGCCTGTCTTGAATTTCTCTAGCCTGTCTCCAGCTAGCCCGCAAGGTGCAAGTCTGACAATGTGGGAAGTTACCAGCCTGTAGGTGACAGGCTATCTGGATAACATTTTTGTTTGTTTGTTCATTTGTTTGTGATATTGGGGCTTGGTGCATAACTAAGACATTGTTTTACTACGGGATTTTATCTCTAGCCCTTAAAACACTTCTGAAGAGAAAAACAGCCTAGTCCTTGAACTTGTTTGATCTCAGCCTCCCAAGTCCCTATGTTTACTATCCTGCATCACCATAGTAGGCTGGGCAACTTCTTATTCCATTAATATAGAGATGGAGGGCATAGGAGCTTCCCCAGGCTAGCCCAGACAGCAGGAGCAAAGTCAAGACTTTACCTCATGACTTTTCTAGCTGAGAGCCTAACTTCTTAAACCATGGCCTCTAATGTGAGGGTCGCAGAACATTTGGCAAGAGACAGGAAAAGGTTTCTGAACATACAACCATGAAAATTAATTCAGATTCAAATGCGCAGAGAATCGGAGAGGTTCTGGCAGAACTCGCCTGTACTGACTAAGCCACACAGCTGCACCGCCGCTTTGATTCCCAACACAGCACACAGAGGTTGCACTACTCGGACCCTCAGGCCACACGACATCAGCAAGCACTGAAACACAGACTCAGACTATGAGAGAGTGCGGTGGATCACAGGCTGCAGGGTTTTTACTACACACACAAAGCCTCTTGCTCTTGCAGAGGTGGGATGGGTTAGCAGCCGAAAGCAAAGGTTTCTACTATTCTCCTACCATCGCTCCTCAGCATACACTAGTCGGGCTGGTTTATCATCGCGTTGGACTGTGCTAGAATATCTGATTCTAAAAATGGTTGTTTGAGTTGTGGACTTGAGCTTCATTTAAAAAAATATTTAAATGAATTTTGACTTAGAATCGGGATAGAATCCCCAACAATTTCTGAAGCAGGCCTAAACGTCTTTCTGCCAGGTTGTGCTGTGTATTTATGTGAAGAAATGTTCTCAGCTTCAATGGCTACAAAATCAATGCCAGTTGGCTCTGAAAACCACTGAAGATGCTCTCTCTGCCTCTGAGCCCTTCAACTGTGAGCAAAATACCTATTTCTTCTTTTTAGGCTGTTTACATCGGGTTTCTTGCCATAGTGACTAAAAGCTCACACGAGAGCTAAAAAATATTGCTGTAGTCCAAGGTCAGGGCCCCAGAAGATGCAGGGCAGGAAGCAGGTGGCTGCTGCTGAGTCACTGCCTGCAGCCATGAACCTCAAACTCTGCTCATGGGCCTGTGGGTGTCTCCTCCACATCAGACCTCAGATCATAAGGCCTGAGCCTCTCCACCCATTGCTCAGCATAAGCAGTAGGTACAGTCTGGACAAACTGTAATTCATGTCCTGGCACACCAGGTCACCAAGAAAACACGTGAGACTGCAGGAAGATTTCAGGTTAGAAAGTTTCTCCCCCCCCCCCAAATTAACTGACTAAAATGAGTAAATTAAAGCAAGGTGGATGACACCTGAGGGATTCCTTCAGAGGTTAGCCTCTGGCCTCTATACAGATGCTCACGTTCATGTGCATTCATGCACACACACACACACACACACACACACTCACACACACACATACACACACACACACACACAAACGTTAAAGAGACATGTTATAGAAACATCTAAATAAACTGATAAAAATTATGAATAGTAAGACTCTGTAGATGGGTAAAACCATCAGTAAACATTTCCAAAAGAATGAATCCAATTAGTAAATAAGATGGAAAATGTACACTCATTCATTCCTCAAGGGAAATGATTAAGAATATTCACTCTTGGGAATTTATCCTAACGGGAACAACCAGTCTGAATATTTCAGTGAGAACGTGATATTGAGTGTCTTTAGAACAGAGTCCAGCAACACCAAGACCTTCCACACATGAAGGAAAAGGAAGTGCCAAGCAGTGCTTGCCTTTCCTTTATCCTCCGTGTAGACTCTGCATGACTCATGGGTGAGCCACACTCATGAACAGGGGTGATGGCATTGAAGAGAGACAAGGTTATCAGAACACCCACAAGGAACCATGGAGGGCGTGAAGATACCCTGTGCTGGACAGGCAGTGGAAACTGAGTTAGCTTCCAACACACACATAGACACAGAGGCGAGCACACGTGTACACACACACACATACACACACACACACAGACAATTTTCACAGAACAGATACTGGAAAGTAGCCTTCCTAGCTCAATAACTAAGTTTAGAAAATTATTATTTTATTTGCATTTTTCAATTTATCCAGATTTCTGGCACATACAGTGTTAAGTCCATACGTGCCTAGTATGTGTAGCAACAGTTCAGACTAGTAAGCACCTCTGTGCTGACCGGTTTTTGTTAATTTGACACAAATTAGAGTCATCTGGGAAGAAGGAATTAATGGAGGAATTGTCTCCAACAGATTGACCTATGAGCGAGTCTGTGGGGCATTGTTTTGATGAATGACGAATGTGGCTGGGACCAGACTACTGTGGACGGTGCCATCCTGGTCTGGGGTCCTGGGCTTAGAAGGAAATAGTCTGAGCAAGCCATGGAGAGCAAGCTAGTGAACAGCACCCCTCCACAGTCTCTGCTCCAGCTCCTGCCTCCAGGTTCCTGCTCCCACCCTGACTTCCCTCAGTGATGGACTATAATCTGTGAGCCAAATAAACCCCCCTGTCCCCCAAGTTGCTTTTGGATGAGGTGTTTTTCACAACAATAGGAAGCAGACTAAGACAGCCGACATCTCTTCAGCACTCACCACGTTGACATGTGGCGGCCATTCAGAAGTGTACCATTGGTTCATTTGTGCTAAGCAATAACAAGGGGTTCTCCACTTGGTTGCCTGGTACCTCTTCTTGAATTTCTGTGCCACCTTCCCAGGGACCCACTCTTCCACCTGTTCTACAATACATAGAATATATAGAATAATAGGATTTCATTCTTTTTATGGGCAAGTAGTATTCTGGTAGTAAATCTGCTACACTCTCATTGTCAATTCATCCAGAGAAGGACATGTGAGCTTATTCCATGTTTGGCTCTAGTCTTATTGCACAATTTGATTTCCCCTGGTGTCTCTGGGGCCATGCAGATACCCATCACACGGGGGCATGGCACTGCACCCAGGCTGAGATCGTGAGGGTTGGCACGGCAGCTGTGTGTACTCTCTTATCATGTTATACCCAATACCGTCATCACGATCTCCTTTCTGTGAAGCCAGAGAACGCTTCTCTTCCCTCCCTCCCGGTCTGTTCAGGACTCCTTCAGAGCTCCATCCAGCTTCCAGCGTCCAGCAGGTGCTGTGGCTCATTCTCTTCAACCCTATATAAAGGAGCAGATTTCTGACACCATCACTACCTGGACCACTTGCTAGCTAGCAGCCTGTCTTCGTTATGTTCCTATGGCTGTGATGAAGAGCCATCATCCAGACAACTTAGGGAAGAAAGGGTTTGTTTGGACTCACAGCTCCTGAGGGATGAGAGTGCATGAGCATCATGGTAGGAATTCTGGCAGCAGGCAGGAACAGCAGCAGAGGCTGCTGAGAACTCAAATGCTAAATGCCAGGCAGGAAGCAGAGAGCGAGAATTTGAAACGACAAGAGTTGTTAAACTCTCAAAGCCTGCCCCCAGAGACACGCTTCCATCCACAAGTCTGTACCTCCTCAGTCTCCCAAATAGAGCCTCCAACTAGGAACCGAGACTACAGGGATCATTTCACATTCAAACCATCCCACCTCCACCGTGTCTACAGATGCTCTTGTCTCTTGGGTATGTGCTCAGCTCACCAGCCGAGAGCTTAGAGACACTGTGTCCAAGTGGAGCACATGTGTGCATTTGGGTCATTGGATACTATCCACTGCTTGTAAAGAGAGCTGCACACGGTGTGTGTGGATACATACATATGTACATGTATGTATGTCCACTGCCTGTGAAATGAATTGCATGTGCATATGTACATATATTTGTGTGTGTTTATACAAATACATATATACATATAAATAAACACACACATATATAACTATATATATGCTAATCCATATAGTTGCTGATCTTGTAGGCCATGCAGTCCTGAGCCCTGTATGGAGCACTGTAGGGTCTACCTCTCAGAATTCTCAGCCAGGGGAAGGGGGAGCAAGCACTCTCGCTTATCCCTGTACTGAACTCAAGGCTGCTGCATGCACCTCTTGTTCTTCTGAGCTGTGTCTGTGCCTGTGGGCCAAGCAGGCATCATAGGTGAAGAATCCACAGTTACCTCATTCGGGAAGCTGGTTGATGCTGCAGTGGTTGGGGTGAGAGGTAGGCTGGGAGGTCAAGGGATGGGTCTCTGACCTGCCTCAGGGCCTGAGTCACAGCTGCGGCATGTGCAGGCATCAGGGTCCAGCAGTCCCTCTGAGGATTCAGGAGCTTGGGTGGCAAACATTGAGTAACCTGTGCCTTTTATCTGGAGAAAAGGGCATAGTTGACTTTTAGCTTCTGGATTTCTGTCCCATGGCCTGGTTCTGGAGGGCTGTACTAAGGTTGGGAGTCTAGAAAATGAGCTTCCCTGGCCTGTCTGGGACTCAGTCTTTCACCTCTGAAGTGAGAACGATACTCTCTTCTGTTCCCGCCTCCTGGGTATGGTGTGGTGTTGACAAATTAGGAGTGATGGGTGCTGATGAAAGCGCTTTCAGTTTTTAAGTCCTGTGCTACAGTGAAGCCAGACTCTCAGTGGAAGGCAGAAAGAGAAGTGCCTGGACTGTGGGGCTGCTGCAACGATGGTCCCCTGCAGTTCTGGAGAACCTGATGAGCATCCCGTATCTTGTCGAGAAACATCATTGGTGTGCACTGTGGTCCCCCAAGGTGGCTACGCTTAGCATCTTCTCTCACAGGACACAGACTCAGAGACATGCAGATCCTACTATACTTAAGGTACAGTGGAGGGAGGGGTTTGGCAGCCCACAACCTGCTCCAAATCTTTCTCTGAAACTTAGGTCATACTTGGTGGCCTCTGGCCATGGACCATGGGACCACTAATTTCACCATCCAAATCCTAGAGTACCATCTGCAGAGAAGAAGTGTTTATCTCCTCTCTCGCATTCTGCACTTTCCCCAGATGTGTGATCCCCTCCTCCAGTTTAGTTTTGCTTCCTGGTGTGCATTCACACTCCTTCTCCCAGAGCGCTTCCGTATTGGCTTTTGCACTCGGCACCTTTTCTTCACTGACAGGAAGAAAGCTAAAAATAGCCTTGGAGAATGGGCTGTTGTTGAACCAAACCTTTGAAATTCTTCCCAGAGAAAATCTTAACAGGGTTGGAGGTAAGGGCCTCTTTGTTTGTTTGTTTATTTGTTTCCCTTCCTTAGTATGAAAATCATTCTAAGCAGAACAGGGTTCCCTTTCCTAGCGCAGGGTGGCTCTTGTAGGCCGCATCGTCTCATCTGGGTTTGACTTCTGGGAAATTTCTGAAGGCCATTGGCAGACTGAGTTTCTAACTTAGTTCACTGTGGTTAAGCCTATCCTGGAGAGTAACAGAGGCTGTCGATGTCTCCAGAAGGGACATGCAGAACGTCCCTTCCCATTACCAATGTGAAAAGCGCAGAGTGGTGTTTCCACAATGTGAGCCAGCAACAAACAAACAAACAAAACCTGATCAGGAGGATCCATCTGAGCTAGAGATTCAGCTCCACACCCACAGGGGGCGCTTTGTGCCCTCCGTGGGTTCAGCGCATCATCACAACCCCTGAACCTTTGATGGACAGGAAGATGGGGTGGATCCTTTGAGAAACCCAGGGCAAAGGGCACCAAGTATGTGGAGGAGTTGGTTGCATGCTCAAGCTGACCTGGGCAGGGCTTGGTATGTGTCTGAGAAGCAGAGAGAGTGAGGCCAGGCTACAGGACCTCTTGACCCTTGACCTGTCAATGCCAGGTCTTTAGTTCATAGCTCTAGTGTTTTTTGTTTGTTTGTTTGTTTTTGTTTTTTTTTGTTTGTGTTTGTTTTTTGGCTGTATGTCTTAAAATCATTCCTGGTTTTGTCTGAAGCAGAAGCATAGCTGAGCATCCTGCCAACCCTGGCCACCCTAACTCAGAGCGGGGGACCAGACTGGCGATGAACCTGGCTGGCCCCATCAGATTTGTCCTGTTGTTGGCTCTGTGGTAAGGCAATAGTCAGTACTGACTGTTGTCCTGATTGGATTGAGAGTTGTCCACCAAATTAGTAGAGCAGGTTTCTGGGTATGTCTGAAAGGGGACATTTCCAGAGAGGGCAGCAGAGGGGGTGGGGTGGGGGATACCTAACTCTGAATGTGGGGGGTACTGTCCAATAACGGGGGCTTGGATGGAATCAAAGTGTTTCTCTGTTCATATGCGTACACTTGTATGTTTATTCACACACACACACACACACACACACACACACACACACACACACACACACCCGCAAGCCCGGTCTATCTGTCTCTTTATCGGCCTTTTAGCCTGGTTTGATACATAGAAAGCACTGCCTATCATTGCATGCTGTGCATAAGAGTGAGGAAGGTGCAGATTTCCCCTCTGTCTTTTTGCAGTTACTTCACTTTTCACATTTTAAGGCCTAACAATAGAAAGATTTGTTTTTTAGGTGTGTGTGTGTGTGTGTGTGTGTGTGTGTGTGTGTGTGTGTGTATGTATGTTTGGTACTTTAAACTTTAGTTTTCAGTGTCTTTGACTTTTGCCACTAAAATGCTATTCCAGCAGACAAATGCAAACGCAGGGTCCTACTCCAAGGACAGCGGCTGCCTCCTTTTCCTCTCTCACAAAGCTGCTGCAGGCAGAACCTCCTTTGTTTAGCACCTTCCCACAATTCCCCTCGATTTCTGAGCCATTCTGTGAGCCAGCTCCATGCCGGTGTGTCAGATTAGTTGAAGTTCTGTTGTGGGAGAGAGCTCAGCTTTCTTTTGTTTCTCCATTTAGTGTGTGTGTGTGTGTGTGTGTGTGTGTGTGTGTGTTTGAGAGAGAGACAGAGACAGAGACAGAGACAGACACACAGAGAGAGGTGTACATGCTTTTTTTGTTTGTTTTTGTTGTCTTTTTTGCCGGTGTGTGGGAACATGTATATACAGGTGTGTGTGTGTGTGTGCAAGAAATTAAGGCCATCCTCAATAACCCTTCTACTTTTTTTTTTTTTTTACTGACACAGGATCCCTTAGGCAAACTCAAAGCTTACCAATATGGCTAGTCTTGCCAGTCACCTGATTCTGGGCTCCTACCATCTCATGGTGGAGTTGCAGGTGGGCTGCCATGCCCGCCCAGTGTTTACGTCAGCTCTGAGGACCTAAACTCACGGGCTCACGCTTGCACAGCAAGTGCTTTGACCACTGAGCCATCTTCCCAGTTTTCAGTTTGCTTTTAAATGATCAGGATTTCTGTGCTTGTGTCGGTGACTTAGCCTCATCATGACTAGATAGATACCTGACAGAGGCGGCATGAAGCAGGAAGGTCTTATTTTGTCTCCCAGGCTGAGGGGACCCTGCACATCCTGCTGGGATGATGTGGTGGCGGGAGTGGGTCACAGGTGTGGCAGAAGGAGCATGAAGCATCTGGTTACATCATGTTGACAGAGATAGCAGAAGGTTTGGGATGGGACCAGAGCCGGGCTGTGACCCATAAGATCTTCCCAATTTTCTCAGGGCAGGTTCCACCTCCCGAAGATCCTTCCTTGCTGTCCGCTGGGGGTCAAGTGTTCAAATGTTCAAACTGTAGCTGTCTTTGATACTTGATGGAGCACAACAGTTTGTTGTGTCCTGGCCCCCAGTAGAGATCTGTTGTCCTGTATTGTAAGGCTCGGCATAGCAACTGTTTCCAGGGCGAATGCGCACTTAAGCAGTGGAACACTTCTTGGTGGTTCCTGGCAATGGTAATTTATGGCCCAACCTGAGGCTTGCTTGGGATAGTTTGCATGAGTGGGCGGTGTTTATCTCTTCCCACTTGCAGTCAGTGAGGTAAGTTTTGTAAACTGAGGTCAGCCATGGCAGAAGCATTTACACCACAGGACAGGGTAAGAGCTGCAAAGTCAGGATCTTCTACCGTTAGCCCCAAGGAATGGTCATTAAGTCGTCGGCAGTATGTGGAAAACACCACACCGCCTGTACAGGCTTCCTGCTAGGAGAATGACCACGTTTTCACAGGGTGCTACTATTGTAGATGGACCAGAGGCTTGTTCCACTCAAGACGTTGACTTGGAGCTGGGCATCCTCCCGCCAGGGACAGACACAAAGAACATATTGTGTTCAGTTGTAACACCAGGATGGAATCAAGCCCAAGACCAACTTTGAAGCCTATTAGTAGAGGGTACCCCACTGGAGACCGGTGCATAGTCAGTGTGTGGGGCCTGAGGTGTCCACTCTGGGCTGGGCCTCTCTGCCCATGACTTCTCTCCTGCCCCTCCTATGTTCTAGCAAGTGCAGGCAAGAAGGCTGCCCTATTCCCAGGATGGCCAGCCTCCTCAGGCAGAGCGGCTCAGAGCTTGAAAAGACTTGGCAACACTCCCAATTCACTTCAGCTGAAGTTATCCACAGCCCCCGAACCATCTCTTGGGTCTGTTAGTACAACAGACCAAATTGGCAAAGAGAGCCTTATAGTCTTACGTGCACGTGTTTGGGGTTAGGCAGGAATGGGGTGGGCTTTTTTCTGAACAGTGTGGCCGTGTTTCTGGAGACATGGCGTTTCAGTTTGTTTTAAGGTTCTATGGGACTAAGGAGTATATGGCAGTTTTTATAAACAGTTTGAGCCTGAAAGGAAAGCCTGATCAATCCTGAACCGCACTTATGTATAAGAATCCAGCATGGAATTTTCCCCCTTCATTTGGAGAACATTCCATAACCTTGATACATGAGGTCATTCCCTCGGGGCCCTTCAGCTATGCCTTAGGAATGATGGGTCTAGAACCTACTGTACACAGGTCCTGTGGACTTTAAGGTTTTAGGAAGAGAGAATACTTTCACTGCTGTTTTATTTCATTTTAATTTCCTTTGTTTGTGTGTGCTCGTCTTTGTGTGTATGCATGCATAATTGCTTTTGTGTGGGCGTGCGTGCGTGCAAGTGCAGGTGCACTTATGTGTGTGTAGGTTATAGGTACACATATGTATGCATGTGGGTATTAGAAGCGGAGGTTGTGTGTCTTCAAATCTTCTCCATCTTATATTTATAGGCAGGGTCTCTCACTTGAACCTAGAGCTCATTACTCAGCTGCTCTGGCCACTTCTGGCTACTGCTTTGCTCTAGGAATCCTTCTCTCTGCCTACTGCAAGCTGGAGACAACATATTTGGGGATACTGAGGATCAAAACTTTAGTCCTCAGGCCAGACTTGAAGTAGCAAGTGCTTTACCTGCTGAGCCATCTTTTTAGCCCTTTGTTCTGTTTTATTTTATTGATCCATCTGTCTATCTATCCATCAATCTCTTCTATCTATCTATCTATCTATCTATCTATCTATCTATCTATTGAATCTGTCATCCATTTACTCTGGGTGGTGGTTCATGGGCACTGGCTCTGGGGTCAGGGAGTTGGAGGTCGGGGCAGATTTCTGCTCTGCTGTTCTCATCGGGATCTCCTCCCCCAATCATCCCCCCAACCTTCCACCTCCTGGCTATAAAGCACAGTTGGAACCTGTCTCCAGCCACAGATAAACATTGTCACGGTCATAGTTGGAAATGCCAGATCCCAGCGAAGATGATTGTACGAAACTCACAAACACATAATGATGGAAACACGAATTACCCAAAGCCTTTCCACATGCAGAGGAAAATCATTTAAAATAAGATCATTGTTGCTACGTATTCAGATTGTACCATATAAAAATGAAGTGCAGTTCCTGAATCTCAGGTACCAACAAAAGGCAGATATAGAATCGATCCAAAGCAGAGTACATTTGTATTTACTCACAAATGGATGATGATGATGGTGGTGATGATGGTGGTGATGGTAATGATGGTGATGATGATAGTGATGATGATGATGATGGTAATGATGGTGATGGTGATGATGGTGATGATGATGGTGGTGGTGATGGTGATAGTGATGATGATGGTGGTGATGATGATAGTGATGATGATGATGGTAATGATGG
>JAQHUG010000148.1:1342716-1441582 GCA_028555095.1 Dicrostonyx torquatus
ATGATGGTGGTGATGATGGTGATGATGGTGGTGATGATGATGATGATGGTGATGATGGTGGTGATAATGGTGATGGTGATGATGATATAAGTATTTATAATTGATTTGTTCTTTGTTCCTGAGTAATACTCTTTCTTTCCCAGCAGCAGAATCTCTTAAGAAATTCCTTTATGGGGTTGGAGAAATAGCTCAGTGATTAAGAGCTCTCACGTCTTACGGAAGGTCAGACTTGGGTTCCCAGCACCCAGACTGTCAGTTTTTGGTCTCTATGATAACCTGCACTCACCCAACAAAACCCATACACAGTCACAGGCAGCCACATAAGTTTAAAACATTAAAATGAACCAGTCCCTAAAAAGTCTCTGAAGGAGGTTTTCCTGGTTGAAAATGAGAGTTTTGACAACCTGTGCCCATTGTGATCTTGCCCTTCTTCATAGTTCATGACCTGGTTTGCCCGTTCCAGGCTCACAGCTCTTTGTGAAATTCCTTCTCTCTGTTTGGCTTCCTTTGGTGCTGTGGCCCACTCTCCTCAGAGTCTGCTTTTCCTCCAGAGTTGTTCCTCAGAAGACCTCTTGTGCCCTCATTGTGGCAAAGTGTCTTTACAGTGTACCTGGATGTTGAGCTCTTGTAGGAATTCTGACTGAGACTGTCACCCCTCCTGAGTTCATTGGCCACTTTCCCCAGTGTCTGGTCAACCTGTTTGGCCCCTTTCTCCTACATCTTTCCTCCTGGAACTTAGACATCTGTGGGTTAGTCACTCCAGTCGTGGCTGCTGCTTGTCCCTCCCCACCCCTACCCCCATTCCTTGCCTATTTCTCTGCATGCTCATCATAGTCTGTGCAGGTTTGGTCCTGCTGTCTTCCACTCCTGCCGAAAGCACACAGTAACTTGTTTCTGCAGGTTTGCGAGGGTTTTAAGAACATTTGCCTGGGAGCCCCTGGTTGAGCAGTGGTGCCCAGGGACTCCTGGAGACAGGGCTGGAAGCTGTTCTTCCCACCCAGAGGCTTATTTTCAGTTGATCCTGCATCCAAACAACCAATCCGTGAGTATCTATCTTCCCTAATCTGCAACAGGCCCACAGAACCAGGGTTATACTCAGATCATGGAGTCCCCCAAAACCAACTAGGAGATAGAGTCCTGTATGTAAAAGCAAAGAGCCTTTATTCTTATTCAGGTTTGAACTTGGATTCTTCATATGTCCAATATTAACGTGATCTGAGAACCCTGAGCTCAGCTGGGGTCGGGTTTTTATAATAGTAGAGGCTGGGGTGAGGGATTTCTATGGTTTAGGACCCCTTATTGACTGATGTTTGTTTAGGGGTGTCCTGATGAAAAGCTATGGGTGTGTGCTGGCAAGTGACCTTATCCACAATGGTTGGAACATTAGGAATTTCCTTTAGATGGTTTGTTCCTGGGTGGTCTCAGTTTGTGGTCTTTCTTGGAACCAGGTCTTGCCCTAGGGTAAACTACTGAGACTTGGGCCTCTACTGAGCTTTCATGGCTGGGTCCCATAACCAGCAGGATGAACCCGAGTGTTCCTCATTTCTCAGTGGACACAGCTAGCCTCCTAGGGCCCATGGCTATCAGTTAGCCATAACTGGTAGTCAAAGTCAGCCTACAAGTCAACCTTACCTACCTGGCCTTTGTCACTTGGGCGTGTGTTGATGGTAGGTGCATCAGAGGGGGCCAGACATGCAGAGCCTGTGGAATAGCCATGATACTCATCTCCCCTGCTGCAGCTGTGTATGTGAGAACAGGAGCAGGGCACAGCTGGGCTGAGAGGCTCGCATCTGGTCCTTGACTCATCTAGAAGGGGATGGACCAAACCTGGTATGACCTCTGGTATTCTGTGGCAGGTAGAAACAGTGGTGAAGCTGGGCGTACCTTTGAGAAGAGAACCTCAAATGTGTGTGAGACCTGTGCATGGGACTGAGACGTGCTCACCACCACAGACCACAGTTTTCTTCATGAGACTGCACCTGCAGATAGCGGCTGGCAAAGGGTGACATCTGTCTGCAGGCAGGGCTCCATCTGCCTGCCCAGATGCCTACCAGTTTGTCTGAGAACTCTGGAATAGCAGTTACGGAGCAGCCCAGATCTACTGACAGTAGCCATACGGCAGTAATGGAGACTCTTACTCTGGTCTTGTTCTGTCCTCTGGGTCATGAGAAGAAGGCCTGCCTCGGGCCAGTCTATGCAGTGATGATGGAGTGGGAAGCAAAGCTAATGACAACCTTACTTCCCTGTGCTGTTCTGGGGGCCCAGTGGGCTCTGCTGCTAGAGTCAGGTTGTATCTCTTGCTGCCTGTACTATCCAGACCAGGTGTTCTTCCTGGAATGAAGGGAATTCCCTCAGTTTCCAGGGATGCTGCTACAACCGAAGAACCAACATGCATTAAAACAGCAGCAAAAACAAGCATGTGTGTGCCTATTCATGTGTGCACGAGCCTGTCTGTGTGTGCATGTGCCTGTCCATGTGTGCACATGCCTGTCCCTGTGTGCATGAACCTGTTCATATTTGCATAAGCCTGTTAATGTGTGCACGTACCTCTCCGTGTATGCACGTGCCTGTCCGTGTGTGCATGAGCCTGTTCATGTGTGCACGTACCTCTCCGTGTATGCACAAGCCTGTCTGTGTGTGCATGTGCCTGTCCATGTGTGCACATGCCTATCCGTGTGTGCATGAACTTGTTCATGTGTGCATGTACCTCTCCGTGTATGTACGTGCCTGTCCGTGTGTGCATGAGCCTGTTCATGTGTGCACAAGCCTGTTCATGTGTGCACGTGCCTGTCCGTGTGTGCACGAGCCTGTTCATGTGTGCCTAGTCCTCCCAAGACCTGGTTCTGCTGGATTCTCTGTTTCCTTAGTTGTTTGATCTTGCAGTTGGCACCTTTGAAGAATGGCCCTAGCGGACCCCACTGGCTAGTAGCTCTACCCTGGCCCAGGGAGGTCAACAGCCACAGTATAGGGTTGGGATTGGAGGGGGTCCATCTCCCATCATGCTGCTGGTCTGACTCTTCTGCTTGCTCAGGCCTTGCAGTCTTTCTTCACATCTGCAAATTTGCAGCTGAAACCTGGTCCAGCCCTCTCCTAACACATGCACCCATGCAAACCTGCAGCTCTTTGCCTGGGTCTGCTGCCTCAGACCCAATTCAGAGTTTTGACACTTGTCTACCACAGACCCTGGCATTTCTCAAGGCAGAATGAAGAGTGTCTTTTAGAATGTAAATTCACATTGTGAGCCCCCTGAAAGGAGATGTAGAAGTGGGGGAGGACCTCCCTGCTAGGTCAAAGGCCCAGGACTTGCCAGTGTGTCCTTGGGATTGTGTTCAAAGGCCACAGGAGGGGACAGGCACCAGGGACAGAGAAAGGACTGTCATTTATCTGGAGCGCATTAATTGGCCGGGGAAAATTTGAGAAAAGTGGCGAAGGTGGAGCAGAGGAAACTGTCAGCAAGCCCCTCTAAGATATGTTTCCTCCCAGTCTCCCTCCCTTTTTCTGATTTTTTTTTCCTGATCACAGGGAGTGGGGGGATGGGCAGGGGAAGTTTTATGTGGAAAACAGTGAGCACGAGTTTTAGTTGATAGCTAGAAACTCTGTATAAGATGAGCACACACAGGGGTAGTGGTGGTAGTCACATGAGCAGTATATTCGTTGACATAAGTGTGTTTGCAGGGATGCCCTTAGCGACAGAATGGAGCTAACACACAGCAGGCAGCCACCAAAGGGACACAGCCAGAGATGGCCACCACAGTTAGGACTCACAGGTCATCCCAAAGTTCAGGCGATCCAGGCCGGCCATTTCTAAAGGAAATACTGGCTAGTTTTGGCATGTTTATACTTAGCACCGTTTAAAAGGAACTATAATTTTGCTTCTGGCAGCAAGGATGGAGAGGTTGAGAAAGTAGAGTCAGAAAGAGAGAGAATGGACAGGGCTCCAGGGGTTCCAGGCTGAGTTGGTGGTGATTGGAACAAGGACGGCAAAGTGGGTGTCTTAGAGATGAGATAGAGACGAACCTAGTTGGAACACAGGAAGGGCACTCCTCATGCTGTGGAAGGAGTCAGGAACACATCTGCCTGCCTGCCCACAGCATCACTGGTGCACAAAGGTTCCAGCCCGGAGGGCTAGGTGCCTGCAGTAGCAGCTTAGAACAGTAATGCGGGCTTGTGGGGCCGAGGGCTGCTTGGCTGGCATCTGATGCAGGAAAGGGATAGGGAAGATAAAGCCTTCAAGAGACAAAGTGTTTTCTTTTAGGTGATGTGTTCATGGATCCACGGCACCTGTTAAACATCAGGGGACATTTATCTTGCATTGTTATTCTGCCATCCTCTCCAAGTGTGGCTTTGTTCAGAACCTGCCTCACACCTACAGCCGTGTCACAGTCATCTAGGTGCCCAGACAACAGGTCACAGATACAGCCCCAGGGAGCCCCACAGCCTTAGCTGTGCCCCACCTGTGTGGGACTCTACCTCTATTCTGGAACACAAGTAGTCCCTGATGTTGAGGGTTATTAATCCTTTATACATGTCACACGAATAACTGTAGCAAGAAGCATGGTTCAGCCAGGGCCAATAGCTCTGAACAGGTCCTGGGTGGACCCTTGAGGGTGATGAGTTCTGAGCAGGAAGGGTCAGGGCAGCAGGGACAAAAAGGTGCTTAGACTAAAGAGGGCCAGTCAATGGGAGACAGACTCCAAGCCTGACCATGGGATCCCGCAGGCAGTGGCTGCCGATTCTGAGGGATAGTGGTGTGTCTCAGTGGTGGATTGCTTGCCCAGCATATGTGAGGTCTTGGGTTCTGTTCCTAACATATCCACATCAGCAACTCAAAAGACAGTAACAAGAAAGAGGCACAAGGAACTAACTAGCAAAAGGACTGGAAAGAAAGAGGGATTCCCAGATGCAGAGCAGACAGGCCCCAAGGCTGGGACACACGTGGAAGACTCATCCAGGAATAAGGTACAGATGGTATCTAGAAGGCAGGGCTCCTAGGATGGCAAGGACCATCTTATAGAGCTGGGGGAGAATCTTAGATGAGACACCTCTCTGCAGGGAAACTGAAGTTACCTGACCTTTGAAACCTGGCACTGGAGAAGTCCCACATTCAGTGGAAGCCCACAGGGCCATTGTGCCCAGCATGGAGGCAAGACTTCTTTCCCACATCCATCCCTGGCACCTTCTCCTGACCTGCATAAGAACACCATTCTCAGCGGGCACAGTGAGAATGCTCCATGACCCACATCTTGTCCACAGGACCAACCTGAGACACAGAGGCTTTTGTGGCCAGGTTGCAGTGAGATCTTAGACATAGTGAGAGAGTTTCATAGAATGACAACTTTGGAAATGATGTCCTGTATTATCAAAACCCTCTGCCCCCTCCACTGAAGGCCCAAATCCCAAAGCCTCACCCCTCAATCAAACAGTTGCCAAGTTTGTGTTGGGGTGTCCTATCTATAGGTTAAGAAGTGGCTCTTGGAACTGAGCCAGCTTACTGGGCCAGATCTGGTCCTGAACACACCAGCTTTGTCCCCCAGCAGTCCTTCTGACCTATCAACGTTTTCACTCTGCTTCTTCCCCAGTCCTCCTGTACCCTTTCAACTGTACGGGCTTTCCAACTTTGTTGTTATTTAGATGTTTCTGGGGACAGAAGAGCATGAACAGGTCTCACTGACAGAGGCCAGGCATCCTCAAAACCCTGCTCCAAGGGTGCCAGAAGAGGGGGTTAGGTCATCTTCTGCCATGTCACCCAGGGTTTGTGTTGCCTCTTTGACCCCAGCAGTTGATCTATATAAGGGAGTGATTCCTTGTGTGACCCTATACCAGAAACGGGGCTTTTCAAGCTCTTTTCATACCTGGAAACAGAGCTCCCCATCAACTGCCTGCAGCCCTGATTCCAGCCTGAGAGGAGAAAGAGACTTGAGAGAAGTAGTGAGTTTTCTAGAATGGACTTGACCGTGACAAAATACTTGACAGGATTGATTGATTGACGGACTGACTGATACTTCCTTGAGGGGGAAAAAGACACTAAAAGTATAGAGACACTAGTGTCATTGGCCAATGAACTTGAACTCAATGAATGTAGATGCTGTATGGTACCTGTTTAAAAATGATACAGTCAGGGACTAACCATCATGGCCAACCTGTGAACTCACAGTGGATTCCACAGACAGTTACAGACACATAGAGGCACCAAGAGAGACTGAAAATTGAAGGTAAATGGTGGGAGACTTTTCTTGCCCTGTCTTCACACCTGGAGATGATAACTTTCATTACTGTGTGTACGAAGATTCTTTTCTCTTGGGTAGACACGGTAGAGAAGACTGGAAAATCACTTCAGGTGTGATGCAGTGAGGCTGAGCTAATTCCCGTGAAGAGCCCAGAGCTCGCTCTTCACAGACCTTAGCTGACTCTCCCCTTGCTTTACTTGAGTTTTTGCTGACTAAGGGGTTGCTTGGTTTGGCTTATAGTTCAGGAGCTCCAATACACGCTGACTGGGAGGGTGTGGCAGAAAGCAGCTCCAATCATGGTGGACCTGGAGGAGGGAACAAGAATGCCTATACCTCCTCCTCTTTCGCCTTTTATCACATCCTGGCCGGCCCCTACGAATAGTGTCACACACGTTCGAGTTTTCACATGCCCAGGTGTTCTTTATCAGTCTCCTAAGCAGGCCTCAATCCCATAAGTGCAACATCAAGACTAACCATCAGGAACAGAAATGATGGGATCTTGACACCATTGGGGTCCCTGTCCTGTTCTTCCTGAGGCCAGCTAAGGGAACACTTTGTATCCACTGGTTTCTACACAGCATCACCGCTAAGCTCCTTGAAGAGACAGATTTCAGGGTAGGATAGGGAAAGCAGAAGATGGAAAAGGACCAATTCTTTAGTTGGACAGCAAATAACTATCCAAAGAATGATGGGAATATGTTAAAAAGATAGAAGCCAGCTCCTCTTTGCTGAGGGAATACAGAGATGAGCAGCAAAATAAATATCGGGAGAAGTGTATTGTAACTCAACAAATAAAGCAGGAAACCACAAGCCGGGCGGTGGGGGCGCACACCTTTAATCCCAGCACTTGAAGGCAGAGGCAGGTGGATCTCTGTGAATTCGAGGCCATCATGGTCTACAGAGTGAGTTCCAGGATGGCCAGGATTGTTACACAGAGAAACCATATCTCGAAAAACCAAAAGCAAAACGGAAAACAGAAACAAACAAACAAACAACAACCCCCCCAGAAAACCACATGTCAATAAACAAATGAATAAATTGAATGTTTGAGAAAGAATGAGATATTTAAAGTGTGTTCTAGTTAGGGAAAAAGGGAAAAGGTGAGGAAACCCCTTAAAAGATCAAAGAAAAGAGAATCCGAATGAGAATGAGTTGACATTGTTCACGCTCGGTGGAGCAGCAGGAAAAGCACACCTTCACTTCTGTGGTGTGTGTGTGACAAGCGTACAAGGGTCTACACACCCCAAATGAAACATTCAACACAGGAGACAAGCTGTTCCACCTAAATGTGTCAGTGTTTCTTACTAAAAGACATGGGATATGGAGAGCCAGAGCTAAGTGGAAGGGACTAGAGACAGGGCTTATGTGGGCATGGGGCTGTGGTGGTGAGCCTTCCTCCAAAAACAAAAATGATGCTGAACTAACCTTGAAAATCCCAGTCTGGAAGCCGGGCGGTGTTGGTGCACGTCTTTAATCCCAGCACTTGGGAGAGACTGATGGATCCCTGTGATTTGGAGGGATCTCTACAAAGTAAGTTCCAGGACAGGCTCCAAAGCTACAGAGAAACCCTGTCTCAAAAAACCAAACAACACCCCAGTATGGGAACTGGAGAGATGGCTCAGAGGTTAGGGGCACTTGCTGCTCTTCCAGAGGTCCTGAGTTCAGTTCCTAACACCCATGTCAAGAAGTCCTCGCCTTCTTCTAGCCTCTGCAGGCACTTCTCACACATGCATGTACAAGCACACACATGTGCACACATTAAACAAAACAAAACAACAACCAAAACCCTCCCAAACTCCAGTGGGGCTTGGTAGCTTAAGGTGGCAGGTGTTGTCATTTGCATGCTGCCTCTGAGAAACAGCATGAAAGGATGGAAAGGCATCGGATTGCCATGCCATGGCAAATGTCCTTTCTTCTTTACTAGAAACGTTCCTGTAGGTCTGTGATGATTTTGAGATGAAAAGGAAGACCTAAAGGAAAAGGGAAGCGATGTCTCCCTGACTCAGTTTACCTCTGTGCTGATTCAGGGGCATGTCAAACAGAAATGAAAAGGGAAACGTTTAGTTCTACCAGCATGTAGCTCAAATCCCTGAAGGATCAGCTAAGGCACGTGTTCTTGGCTGGCCTTCAGAGTCTAGGTATTTTTAAGCTGAATTGCTTTGACTGTTTTGAAGCTAATATCTATCCATTGTAGTTTTAAGGGTTTGAAAGCGCAAGGCTTTAGAAGGTTGTCCAAGTTGGGAAAATGAGTCTCAGGTCTGACCCAAGGCATTCAGTATCTCATTAAGCTTTCCGAGCTTTGATATATTCTCAGGGTGGAAGTTTCCAGCCTTTTGAGAATAAGAGACTGTGTCAATCTTCACATTGAGGAGGGAGCAGGGAAAAGGGTGCTTCACATCAAAGGCTCAAGAACTCGGCCCCTCCATCTGCTTAAAGACAGCTGGGCATGAAAAATTCCAAATGTAAGAGGCAATATTGCTAAGAAATAAAAGTGTGTATGTACATGTATGTGTGCACACATGTATGTGTGTGCAGGTGTGCAGTTGTACAAATGTCCTCTTGTATTACTCTCTTCCTTATTTCCTTGAGAAAGGGTCTTTCACTGAACCTGGAGCATATCAGTTTTCATATGTGTGTGTGTGTGTGTGTGTGTGTGTGTGTGTTTATCCACTCTTCCCAGAGTGACTGGTCACTGAGTTTGTGGGATTAACTCTGCTCCACACATGCACACGCACACACACACTGCCACACCACCAAGTATTGTAGTTGAAAGCTCACATGGCCATCAGTATTTTTAGAGGGTAGAGATGCAAAAATCAGGTCCTCATGCCTGCATAGCGAGTGCTCTTAGCCATGAGTCATCTTCTTAGCTCAAATAAAACGTATTCTTAATTGACACCTAAAACTCAAAAAAGATCATCAGTGGGGCACCATATGGCCTTTGTGATGCACGAACACACTGTATTGCTCTAAATCAAGGTAAGCTTCTACCTCCTCCTTTGCATTCTCTCCTTCTAAAGGTGTAAATGAACGGGGCATGGTTGTTACCTACAGTTATTCTACTGTTCAACAGCACCCACTGATCAGCCTCCCTTCATTTCTTCCTCCCACCCTCATCCAACTCCCCAGTATCTTGTAACCATCTGCTCTCAACTTTATGGGTGTGTAGTCAGATTTTTCTTTGGGCTACCAATTCCCAAATAATGACATGGAGACTTATTAATTATGAAAGCTCTGCCTATAGCTTAGGCTTATTCCTAACTAGCTCTTAAAACTTAAATTAGCCCATTTATATTATTCCCCTATGTAGTGTTACCTTTTCCCCATCTTCTACCTTCTGTTTCCTATCCATGGCTGGCTAGTGACTCTATCTTTCCTCTTTCCAGAGTCCTCTCTATCCCCAGAAATTCTGTTTAACCTCTTCCTACCCAGCTATTGGCCATTCAGCTCTTTATTAAACCAATCAGAAGGTGCCTTGGCAAAGACACATCTTCACAGTGTAAACAAATATTCCGCAACATGTGTGTGAGTGTGAGTGCACACATATATAGTGTACTACATAAATACTATATGTAATATAATATATTGTTTAACGTTACAGCAAACTGCGTTTTGTTCATCTTGCTGCAGATGACATGATTCCATGATTTCACGGATGAATAGTACTTGTGCTGCTAGTTTTATGTCAGCAGAACACATACTAGAGTCATTCCGGAAGAGAAAATCTCAAATGATAAATGCTCCCACCAGATTGACCTGTAGGCTATGATGCATTTTCTTTCTTTTTTTTTTAAAGATTTATTTATTATGTATACAATGTTCTGCCTGCATGTACACCTGCACAACAGAAGATGGCACCAGATTTCATTACAGATGGTTGTGAACCACCATGTGGTTGCAGGGAATTGAACTCAGGACCTCTGGGAGAGCAGCCAGTGCTCTTAACCTGTGAGCCATCTCTCCAGGCCCAATAGTAACGGTACATTTTCTTGATTGATGATTGATAGGGGAGGTCTCGGCCCACTGTGGTGGTGCTTCCTCTAGGCAGGTGGGCATGGGGAATATAAGAAAATAGGTTGTGCAAGCCATGAGGAGCAAGCCCATAAGCAGCACTCCTCCATGATCTCTGCATCAGCTCTTGCCCCAGATTTTGACCTCAGCTGACGGCCTGCTCTGATTTCCCTCAGAGATGCAGAATTGTAAGCTGAAATAAACTCTTTGCCATGTTGCTTTGGGTCATGTGGTTTATCACGGCAACAGAAGCCATATGAAAAGACAGTGTTCCATCATGTGTTTGCCACTCCTCCATCAGGTGATGAACACTCCGGTCATGCCTGTGTTTCATTATTGGGGGACAGTGTTGCAATGAACATGGGGTACATACGCACTTTATCTCCCTTGGATACATAACTGGTAGTGGAGCTTCTGGATTTTTTTTTTAAATCAGGATCCCTCCATGCTACTCCCAACAGTGGCTGTACCAGTTTTTAGCCCCCCAACAGCGGGCAAGCTTTCTGTTTTTTTGTCTACCTGCCAGATCCTGTTATCCCCTTGTGGAGATTCTGGTCACCTCAGTGGAGTGAGGTGGCATCTCAGTTTGCTCTGGGTTTGCATTCTCATGATAATTAGTAATGCTGGACATTTTTTTTTCATATGCCTAACAGTCAATTGCATAAGTGTGTGTTTAGGTCTGCTGCTCATTTTTACTGAGTTATCTGCCATGCTCCCAGGCTGTGTTTAGGGTTTTCTCTATCCTCTGGGTATTGACGCCCTGGCAGGTGCATGTGCTGCAAGCACTTCACTGCATTGCTGCAAGCACTTCGCTGCATTGCTGCAAGTACTTCGCTGCATGTGCTGCAAGCACTTCGCTGCACTGCATGCTGTTCTGAGGCAGGGTCCTCACTCTACTGACCGCTTCCTTCGTTGTGTGAACGCTTTGGAGTTCTGTGAAATCCTGTTCACCTATTTTTGTTTCTGTTTCCTGTACTTTGAGGACTGTGCCCCCAAATCCCTTGTCTATTTTAACACACCGAGTGGCTTCCTCTACATTACCTGCTGTGAGTTTCATAGTGTCAAGTCTAGCAGAGATTTTTGTTACTGGTGAAAGATACAGGCTAACAACGATTTCGTTCATAGTGCCTAAGATGAATACAGCTGTTCTTAATTTTACTGATGTCTTAGCTAGGATTTCTACTGCTGTGAAGAGACACCGTGACCACAGTAACTGATAAACGAAAGCATTTAACTGGGGGGCTGCCTTACAGTTCAGAGGCTTAGTCCTTTTTCATCGTGGTGAGGGGCATGGTAGCACACAGGAAGACACAGTGCTGGAGGGGTAGCTGAGAGTTCTAGATCCAGATCGACAGGCAGAAGGAAGAGAGAACGACACTGGGCCTGGTTTGGGCTTCTGAAACCTCAAAGCCCCCCTCCCACTATATACACAATTTCTCCAACAAAAACCATACCCACTCCAACAAGGCCACACCTCCTAATAGTGCCGCTCCCTAGGGGCCTGTGGGGGCCATTTTGAAACCACCACAACTAACTACCGTGTGCTGCTGTCTGCTATCTCTTGTGTGCACTTGGCTGCTGTTTTCTTGCTGTAACTCAGGACCAGGCTAGACAAGCGCTTTCCCACTGAGCTTCAGGCCCAGCTCTCTCTTGAATGTACTTGTGAGGGCCTATTGGGCTCTCTACCACAAAGCCAGGTCAATCACATAGCTTCATGGTAAGTCAGGGAGCTATGAAGCGTGAGCATCCGATATTCTTCCATTTAAAGACGGTTTCATCAACACGTAGATCCTTTGCCCTTCCATGAAGCTCAGTGATTAGCATGCCAGTTTTAAGAGAAATACCCAGGGTTTTTATCAGAGCCACACTGAACCTATAGATGGATCTGGGGATCATCAAGCCACATCCCAGTCCCGACACACATCTTACACGTGTTTTCTAATCTTCTTTCAGAAGCTTGCTTTTCTGTGGTATTGGGCAGGAATCAGGCAAACACAATTTTGTATGGCTCTCTGGTCATTCACAGTTACCTGCTCTCTGGGTTCCCATCCCTACATTACTTAAGTGAGGAAGATTGCAAGGAAGAATGTGGGTAGGAACCTCAGGGATGAGAGGCAGCAAGACAAGTGCTCACACCTAGCTATGGTCAAGGGTCACTTCTTAACACCACCCAAGTATTTGTGTCACTAACATTAGCTAATGAACTATATTCCTTAAAGACATCCATGTCCCAAGAGATGGGAGGAGGAGGAACAGCCTGTCTGAGCCCCTCTTGGGTACCCTTGACATGCACCTGCTCCTTGAATCCTGACTGGCATCCAGCAAGAACACAAGGTCCATTTACTACAGATGACAGACAGAGACGAGAGTCAGTTCCAAGATGGGGCTGTTTGGACCATCTGGAGGTTAGGGTACTGACTTCACCTCTGAGGAAGGGATCTGGTACTGCAGTAATCCAGAAGGATGTCCTGTCCAGCGGGAAGCACTCTCCTCCCACCTGGCCACTCACTGATGATGCCTCTTCCTGGGTTGCAATGCAAGAACATTGTAATGCTTTGTCCCCAGGCCAGCTGCTTGAAGATCTCCGGACATAGTCACAGTAACTCAACATTCCCATTCTACTCTGCGGGCTGAGAGGAGGGTTTAGCTTGTCACAGCCCTGGCCCTTCAAGGGGTGGAAGTTTGCATGGGGAGGCTCCAGGCAGGAGGTGACCACCTGCTAATATGACAATGGGGCTCCAGAGGGCACAGCTGTTGTATTGGCTTCTGAGTGGAGCTGAGTGGGAGACACCTGATACTTCTCACTCCCTGAGGACTGGAGCTTCTAGGAGCAGAGCTCTGGGAAGAGGGGACAGTGTCCTGTACTTGCTTTGTCCTATTGTGAGTCATCAAACAGGTTCCTGATCAAAGCAGGCATTAAATAGGACCTTTAATACATCAAAGGAGGCATTAAATAGGACCTTACATTGTATCTCAAACAAGACATACCTTACCATTGCTGGGGAACAGCAATGGTTTTAAGGACATGGCCTATACCTTTGGGCACTGGACTTATTTTCAATACATTTTTTTCTTACCTTTGTTTCTTCACACACACACACTGAGATGTGAGCACACGGAGGTTGGAAGACAACTTTTGCAAATTAGTTCTCTCTTTCTGCTATTTGGGAATCCGACTCAGATCATCAGGCCTGTCCCCTAGCTCTTCTACCCTCTGCACTATCTTGCCCACCCTCACCCATGTTGCTGACATCATGAGGTTGCAGGAAGTCGGAGGCAGGATACTCTGGCAAGGGGCAGAACAATCTGATGCAAGGGGCAGAACACCAGCTCATGCTGGGTGTATACTTAATGTTTCTTAAAAATTTACTTAGTATCTTCCTCCTTGGAAAGTGCATGATTTGATCAACGTGGCTCTGCCATAGTCGGTGCACTTCCTGAAGGGAGAGTCCAATCCTCTGCGATCTGCCATGGTCCATGCATCGCGGTGGAAGTAGACCGGTCCTCTATTGTAGACATCCTGGGCTGGCCGCACGAGGGCAGGTCTCTGCTTTGCTCCAAGACAGCTTTGGACTCTGGACAAAGGCAGCTAGGAGCTTTCCCTGCTAGGAGTTGGCCCGGGGCCTCTACAAGCGGCGGCGCGCAGGCGCTTTAGCATCCCACTCTGAAGCTAGGGCGGTCTGCTACCCAGCAAATCGAGCCGGGTCTTTAGTGAATTAAAGCTAGAAAGCCTGTGGCAGGATGGGCAGGATGGGCAGGTCGGCCTCCTAGGCCTCAGATTCCTTTCTGACCCTGAGGCCTCAGACATTCCTGCCAGGAGCTGTTGGACATGCCTTGTGAGTGCGGACCCTCCCTCCCTGTTGACTCAAGTCTCCCACCCGCCTGGGACCACAAACCAGTCTTTGTGACCACAGAACCTCCCTCTCTCTAGTCAGACCCAGATCCACCCTTGAGATCACAGGACACACCTCCGGGCCATAGACCCCGCCCCCAGACCTTAGGACCACTCCCCTGCAGCAAAGCCACAGTCACCCCAGGAAGCCGCATGACCCCCCACCCAGATCTCACACTACGCCTTGCAGACGCAGTGCCCTCCCACAGCCCGGAAAGCAGGTGTGCTCCGCAGGAGCCCACTGAGCAGGATCTGCCCCGCCTGGAGTAAAGTAAAAGGCTATTTAAACAGCCATCCCTTTTGTTAAAGTTTTTCTCCAGACCGAAGAAGCTCTTTAGCCTGCACGAGACTCTGATCCCCAGTCCTCGGGTTTCTGCGTTCAGTGGCTCTCGGGAACCTCAGAAAGTAGACTCAGCAAGTTCTAGCGCCTGATACAGCTGACGCCTCCACTCTGGTCACTGCAACCGCTCTTTAGAAGTCCAGGAGAACCGAAGAGCGGGGTGGCAGCCAGCACTTGGAAGGTGGGAGACTCTGGGAAAGGCGTCACAGGGACTCGACTTTATAAATCTGGGTCATTTCATGCTTGATTTTACTAAGTGGGGCATTGCATGGGACGCATTTTTACACAGAATCTTAACAATGAGCACCTAGATAAGAATGTAGATTTTGATAATGGTGATGGCGATGACGATAGAGAGGTTTGCTAACTTCACCATGGTGATAAAGGGTTGCTACCTCACCTGGGACAAAACCTTATCAGTGACTGGCATTGTTCTGCTCTGGAGAACACGGTCTTGAGAGGGTCTCAAGGACTTTGTGTAAGAGTTCCAGCAGAACCAGCCGAAAGGCACTTCCCCTCGCTTCTGGGTGACGCAGTACAGGGCTGATTAATTGTTCCCTTTCCAAAGTGTGACTTCTGTTTCGGAGGCATCGACAAAGAAAAGGGCAAGCTTGACAAATCAACACCTAAGTTCAGAAGTTCAGAGTAATCTGTCTTGGGAACAAAGTCTTCCCTGAAGCTACAGGCATTGAAAGGACCTCCCCCAAGCTCATGAGATTATTAGATATACCTGAGACCAGATCAATATTTGATTATTTTGCAAAGCACTAGAATCTCTTTTGGTTTTTCTTCTGTTGACATTTCCCCCCATGGGGTCTAGACTTTGCAAAGGAAGAGAGGTTGAAGGCTCCCAAGAGTGTGTTTGTGCAGAAAACAACAACCCAGAGAGGGTTTGCAGGAGGGCGTGTGCCCGTGTACAAGCGCGCTTGCCTGAGCTGTGGTGGGAGGGAGGAATGGAGAGTGATGAGGGTTGCAAAACTGCCACCTAGAGGCGCCTTCCCGCAGTGTATATAAAAGGCGAGTCCGGAGCCTGAGAGATCTCAGTTGCTACAAACTGCTCAGCACTGAAGGAGCCTGCAGCGCTCACAGCCAGGAAGGCAAACCACAGCCCAGGCAGCCCTGAGGTAAGAAAGCGGTTTTTTCTGTGTCAACTTTGCTGAGCAACGACAGCAAGGGGCAGGGCTCCTGTTCTTACGGGAACTGGGCTTTTTCAGAGAACTCTTGGCTCCCTGAACTGGTGGCTTTTGAGCCAGCAGGTCTGGTTTTGAAAACTCAGGGTGATTGCCTGCTCCATCCCTGCATTGCAAACTCCTGATTTGGGGGATATGAGTTCAGTCACTGGTGGAGGGAAATCTCCGTGTGTACTTGTTTGCTACTGGACCCTGATTTGTTGCTGTGAGTACTTAAGTTCCAGGAGGCAGAGGAACTTTGGAGAGAACTTGGAATGCCCGGTTCAGCTTGGTACCACTGTTTACCTGTTCTGCTTCAAATTATCAGATTGGAAGTACTTAGAACTGGCTGTAAAAACATGAACATACTTTCAGGAAGGCATATGTTGTGTTCAGAGGTGTCCTCCAGTAAACCAGACAACCAGGCTAAGTGTGTCTGAATCTAGGATGGGTTTAAACTCGGTGCTTTAGGGGAAATTTTCAGCTCCAGAATTCTGGAAGTTGTAAATGTGATTGGTAAATACAGCTCATCTTATCTCTTCATTGCGTCCCTGCTAATCTCATTCTGAGAAAGTATCCTTCAACTTCAAGAGGGGAGGGGGAGGTACAAAAAAGTGTAGTGTTTTATAACTTAAATCTTCTCTCCAAGTAAACTGTGAGTATTGGGGAGTTTTGATAGGTTGCATAAAGGTTCACGGGGTGCCTGGGAGTGAGGGCAGCAGAGAGTGAGGTCAGGGGTGGGTGGTCAGCCTAGACTCCGGCTGCTAGCTGCTCGGAGAATGAGGCACTGTGAAAGGCAGACTGGCTGTCTCTTCCTCCTTCTGTCTCTTTCTCTCTGTGTGTCTCTCTCCATTCATTTGCTCACAAGATCAATTAATTTCTCCAGAGTGGGAGCGAGCATCTTTTTAAGGTGTCTGGGGGCAGCGGCATCTCCGAGACCTCGGTCTGCGCTGTGCCAGTGTGGAAACTTTGTTTTTCTTTGAAGAAGCAGATGCTGGCTTTGTGTGCATTTAGTTCAGGAGAATGTGGAGCTCAAATGGGTAGGACCAGAAAGGAGAGCGGGGCGCGCCTGCGGGGAGAGGGGGGCGGGGTGTCTGGTTTTTGTGCGTGGCTTGCAACAGATTTTAAATGGAGAAAGCCCCTGTCTTTCTCCGGTCTGAATAGGAGCTTGCCCCAGATGGAGCGACAACTCGGGAGGAGCAGAGAGCAAGCTCCAGCTTGGAAACATTTTGCTCCAATTTTCCCGGTCTGAGCAGTAAACACCGACTGTTACCCTGTGGTTGAGCTCAGCCACTGCCTCCAGGAGGCAGCAGGGGAGGAGGGAGCTGTCTGCTAACAGAGGTGTAAAAACTGGGGAAGTTGACTGCCTGCCTGCTGCCTGTTGCGCTCGGCTCTCTCCAGTTTGTTTTTAAAGGGGTATGCACGGTGCAGTCACATAGACATAGATTTTAAGGTTCCAGAAAGTTACACGGCAGCATGCTTGTGCTTAACCGAGTCAGAACTCTGGAGGTTAGCTTATCCAGAATTAATAGCGAGTCCTTAGGGAGCTAAGAAGGTATTATGATTTCTAATCAGGCCCAGAGCGGGCCAAGGATAGGCTTTCTAGATGGAAAAGGGAAAAAAAAGCACGAAACACCCTGGTTAATCAGAACAGTGGCTTTTTGTGTGAGGATTTGAGGCAGAGAGCTCTGATTTTCAAAGCCACATAAGGAAGTTAGTTGGAGTTTCTCAGAGCTGAGGCTAAAGGGACACTACTTTATAAACTAAGAGTCACGAGGGAGGACAAAAGGACCTCAGAGATTTCAGAACTTTTATTTTTCTCCCAGGTTTTGTAGCACACAGAATGGAATTTGAGCCCAAAGGCGTTTGTATTTTTAAACTAAGCAGCCCAGGGATTCTTAAGGACTGGCACGGTATTAAAATGCTTCTTGTTGCTTGTTAGGTGGGTGCAGGCCCGTAATCCCAACACTCTAGAGGTCTAGAGGCTGAGACAGTAGGATTGCAGTGAGTTTGAGGCCAGCTTGGGTTACATAGCATACATACCATGCCTCAAAATAAATAAATAAACAAAAAAATCTTGTAATTGAAATCTCTGTGTTTAGATAAAATTGATAATCATGTGTAGTGATGAGCCTTTTCAAAGTCCCCCAGCACTGGGACACCTATCTTCGATTACAATGAAAGCAAACAGCCTAAATAAACAGAGGGGGCCAGGTGGCAGGCCAAGGACATTTTCTGCAGGGAATAGTTGATGCCTTTCTGGCTACGAATTTACTCACTTAGGAATGTTTAAGAAGAAGACAGCTAGCCTGCCCTCCCCCACACTCCACTTTTATTTTTATTTTTAATAAGCACATCCCAGGAGTTGTGAAATATTGTGGTCACAGTTTTGCAGAGAACAAGTAGGTGGGATGGGGACAGTGCTGTATTCCCTGGCCCACAGCTGGGAGAGATGGAGGCTATCTAGGGGAGCCTTGAATTGCTACTGTAGAGCCCCGGGTAGCATGGGAAGCTGAGTTTGAAGGTTGTGCCCACTGGATCTTCTAGTTTTCTTGTTGGCTCTGACACTCTGGAGGGTGATATATAGGAAGAACCCAAGCTCTTGTAGCGTGGTTTTGGGAACCCTGGACCTCCCATTGTCTTGCCCAGGTCCTAAGCTGGTGGGAATGCAGTCTCTGGTGATATCCTGCCAGCTGGCAGCCTTTGTGTGGTACAGGGATGGCAAGATCTTTCCACTATATGCAGACTCTGCCCCCTTGGGCTCCTGAGTACAATGGCTCTGATCCGGTTTCTGGATGGGACATTCTTTATGTCTAGTGAGCGCTCACAGTGAAGGAGGCCTTCTCATGTGTTGGTGGAAGTTCAGCCAAGATCCCCTGGGATAGGTGGCCTGTATCGGAATCAGGGTGTGGAATTTTCTCTCTGTATTTATTATTTTTTGAATTCTCAAATAATTCAAAGCAGTTCCTTACTTATATGAATTAAGGTTACTCAGGGCCACAGCAAATGTGTGGTCAAGGCGGCATTGTTTCCTATTGGCTCGGTGCTGGGGGATAGGAGTCCCTCTCTGCACTCAAGACTAGTATTTGGCCATGGAGAGCTGCCTGGGTGGATGTCACCCGGGTTGGGCATGGGTTTTAAGTAGACTTACGAGAGCATTTGATTCTTCTGCAACACTGCATCACCTCTCTGGTGGGTAGTTGCTTCACGGTTCTGCAGAGGTGGCCAGCCTGGCCTGCGTCAGCAGCACCCTCTGTGTAGACTCTCCAGCCAAAGGGAACCCCCGCACCTGCAGCACAGGACCCAAGTGGGAGCCGCTGGGCTGGAGTGTGGACAAGCTGCAGCCCGTACCCGCTTCAGTTTTCATCCCTCTGTCTTGTTACCTGTCCTGACCTGTTTCCAGAAGTGTAGATAGTGAAGACAGCTGGACAAATGTCACCTTCTGGTTTGAGCCCACACTTTTTCCGGGAAGTTCCTTGTTGGACACAGGTTACAGATGTGAAGGAAGTGGAAGCAGTGGTCTGACAGTGCCCTCTTGTTTCCTAGCAGGTCCTGGGGCATTGGGCCTGGGACCACATTAGCTTATCTGACTTCTGTGGGGCAGCAAGTGTTTGTCTGGGGGATCCTGGGCCAGGCCTTCTCAGCTGTGTGGCACCTCTGTCTTTAAACCCTCTCTGTTCTAAAGCCTTTCTCTAAACCTGTGCTGGCACAGACAGGCTAAGGCCAGATCTCCTTGTCCATAGGTCAAGGTCATCTCTGATCTCTGCTCTCCTCCAGGAAGACAGTGACTCACCTCTCAGCAAGGCCCCTGTGCTGTCCCTCATCTGCCTTCCTTCTCCTGAAGGTTCCCCACCTTCTTATTGAAGGAGGTACCCATGCCTGAGAGGGTGGCAGGCCTTTGTGCCTCCCTGATGGCCTTATTTAGATGGTGGGTCCTGGGGAGTGGAGTGGTCCTGGTTTGACATCTTCACCTGCCCCAGAGCAGTGCCTCTGAGAAGAAGATCAGCTGAATAAGCTGACAAAGGACAGCAGCTCAGTGTTGCCCAGGCTCCTGACCTCTCTGGAACATGACTGCTTGTCAGGTCACTCTGCCCATTGGTGGGACAAAGGTGAATGTGACCTGATGGGGAGGAGATGGGCAGCAATGTGGACAGCTTTGCAGTGCATAGCGGGACAGAACCAGGCTGAGAAGGGTCTTCTGCTCTCTGATGGGATGTGGTGAACATGTTGAGGCAATTTGGTGAGCCTTAACCAGACACCTGAACACACTTGGCACTCTCTCGAAGGATCTTTCTGGGGATAAGGACATATGGATCGCAGCCCAAACCACCACCCCATGGAGACTCTAAATTTGGATGCTTCTAATTCTGGTGCTGTCCCGGCATGCTAGGGAGCTTAGGCGAGCCATTTGAAAACAGCTGGATACCGCAGGCTGCTCATAGCAGCTGGGTGTGATCCAGGACATTTTATGGAGAGCAGTGAACCTTAGAAGCAAGAGGCATATCTCTGAGAATGACTTCCACTTCACAGAGAGAACTCCTGGGCCACTGGGACTGGAAGGCATGGCTAAACCACTTGATAGGCTGTGAAGCTATGGGAGAGCTGGACAGATGTGGGTGATGTCTGTGTGTAGATAATGGGCAAAGTCCCTGGCAGACAAAACTGAATGAACTAAGAGAGTCCGTCTTGGGAAGAGGGAGCCCAGACAGACACTCCTGCTTTAGTAAATCTCTGGCCTCAGAAAAGTGGAGCAGGAACCTTTGATGGTCAGTGGCTCATTCCTCCCTCTGTTAAAGTTTGCATAATTTTGATGTAAACTTGCCAATAATTTGGGCGTTTTTTTTTTCCTGGAGTAAAAATGACAAGGCTGCCTCTGCATTTGCCTTCTCTTTACTTTTCCCTTCCCAGCGTCTTCCTCTCATTGCAGATCTTTGTCTGTGTCTTTATATGCATGCATTTGCATATAAACCACTCATGATTTTGCCTTTTCTCCGACATCAGTGGGATTGTGTTGCAGGCTGCTGTGCATCTGCTTCTTCTTGCCTTTTGCTCAACAGCGAGCAAGCACCATTTACTGCCCTTGTTCTTAAAAGTAGCCTGCCTCTCCCCTTCCTCCCCTCCTTCCCCCTCCCCCTCTTCCCCTCCCCCTTTACAGCTGTGTTGTATTCCACACAGTTGATGCACCACCATGCTTTATTGCACTAGTCTGCTATTGTTGAACATTTATGCTGCCAGCAGTTTTGGCTGGTAAGCAGATGCCGCTTCAGTAGATTTCTAAGGTGTATATTTGAGTGTACGTGGTTAGCTCAAGAAGATGTTTATGAACTTGTAAAATCATAGAATAAAATCATCATTTGAGGCTCTGCTCCTCCCTACTCAGATGTGGTACACTGGAATTGGGAAAGCATTGGAACTGGGTCTCATCCTGGCCTTCCCAGGGGTGGACTTTGAGGGAACAAAAAGTGAGACCGTGTGCAGGGGTACCTGACAGTCACTCTTTGTTTCTGACCTAAAGGCAGCAGGGAAGGAACCAGGGTTCATTTCAGCGGCAGGTGACTGGGCAGGATGAGGAAACCTTTTTCTGGTCTCTGTGATTGTCAACCCTCCTTGTTGTCAGCAAGAGCAGACCAGTCACGATGGCCAAGAGACATTAATTCAGGACTCAAATCCCTGGCCATCCAGATCTGTGTGGAATGTAGCATTCCTCATGAATTGCCTGGGAATCCCCTGTGTCCGCGGGAGGGAGTCCAGGTCCCCATGCAGGACTCTCTGGGAGGTGGGGGAGAGTCTCATTTTCCTCCCACTAGCCTTCACTTTCAGATTGGTTGGAGAGCTTGTCCAGGGCTATTGGAGTCCAAGGACTGTGGGCGGATGTCATTTGGTTTCCCATGTCCTGATTCTGCTTCTGTCAAAATGCTGAAGGTCATTTGCTGAGGATTAAGCCAGAAATGGAGGAGGGCTCTTTGCTTCAGCGATGGGCAGGCAGTACTGATGTCCTGCAAAGGGGCTGTGGCTGCAGACCACACCCACGTGACATGCAGTTTTTGTTGTCCCCAAGCAGACGGATTGTCCAGTTATCATTTTCTTTCTAGAATCAGTCTTATTTGTTGCTAGAACCTAATACATGCAAGATGTCCAGATGACAAAGGCCAGGCTCTGGGTGACCTGTTGGCATCTTTGCTTTTGTTTTAGTCACCTGTTGGAAGCAGAGCGGGTCTGGTTGCTGCCTTTTGTCTGGCTTCCAGCAGCCTTCTCTAGCAGGGAGGAGACATCCAGTCAGGGGCCAGAGGAAGGTATGGGTGGTCAGGGTGAGACTTTCTAGACTGGCTGGGGTGTGTGCTGCCCACAATAGGTGACTGTTAGTCACAGTGCCTGGAGGGGGTCACCTGCTTCAGCTCTGTCCTTCAGAATGGTACCCTAACAGTTTTGCCCCTACTTGAGACTCTTCCATCGTGCCAAGGAGCCTCAGAAGTAAGGACAGACCGGAAGGTGTGGTCGGGACTCTGTGCCTGCCCCAGAAATACTGCTGTGTCTCTGGAACCCAATGGTCATGAAGCCAAGGATTTTTTCTCAAGGGTAAAAGCCAGAAGCTAAAGGGAGGGGTGAAGGCCCTCCAGTTCCTGCTACCATCAATCCACTGCTGTTCTAAAAGCCTAGCAAAGCCAGGATTAGCAAAGGCACCTGAGAGCCAGAGAGTTAATTTTGCAGGGACAGTGGAGGAATGCAGAAGGCAGACACCTTCTCCTGTCCCCTGTGTTGCATGGGGCCTTTGTGGACCATTGCCAGCACTAACTACGCATGCCTGGGCACTGGAAGCAAGGGAGGTGGGAAGGCAGGGGCTGCCTCTTGATGTGAAGAGAGAAGTAGGACAGGTTCAGATCCAAGGTCAAGTCATCTAGGCTTGAAGCCAGTTCTTTCTTTGGGATTTTCAGCCTCCGTGGCTGTGATTACTGAAACCACAGGCTGGATCAGTAGGACAAAGAAGGGCCCACACCACTGTCAACCAAGCATTCCGTGGTACCCATGGCCTTCCTTCCTTTTGCTTGTGGGCCTGGGAATATTTTTTTTTCAATCCCTGATGTTCTCTAGAGACTCTGGGTCAGAGGAGACTGAGAGGGCACTTGTCTAGACCATGTCTCTTGTGGTCCAGACTGGCCTCCAACTTCTTATATAGTGGAGGATAACCTTGAACTCTGGATCTTCTTGCTTCCATCTCCTGAGTGCTGGGGTTATAGGTGTGTGCCCCCATGTGTCTTATTTTAATGAAACCGAGTGAAAGGAAAATAGATCTTTGCTCTGGAGTCATGAAGGATGCAATTCTTGTTCGTACCTTCCAAGTAAGAAATCCAGAGTGCAGAGCCACCTGGGGCTGACACTCTATCAGAGGCCAGTCTAACAGGTCACAGAGAGCCCGTCCTTTGGAAGGTGCTGTCCGCAGCCCCGCAGTCTGCTGCTCTTCTGAAGCTCTCAGAGCTGTGTCGTAGGACAGAACCAGCATCTTCTAAACTGCATAGGCTCTGGGTCCACCTGCCCCGATATCTCTGAGGACCATCGTCCACTCCATACATGGGAGATGCTCTCAATAGGAAGGGGTGTAGCTCCCCATTCAGAAAGCAAGGCCTTCCATCAGCAGCTGAGGGCATGGGGTCTAGTTAGGTGGCCAGGAAGGAAGCCCCCTCCGAGCCTTCAGGCCGTCTCCCTTAACTGGGGTTCAGGGGCAAATAATCTGCTGTGGGTTGGGGGTGTGGTGTGATCTTAGGTGGCATCAGAAGTCGTTTCTTTTCAAGATTCCTTTCCCCATGTCTTGTAGGAGAAAGCCCTTTGACTTGTTCTCGCCTGCAAGCTCTTAACTTTGCCTCTGCCGGGGACTTAATACTCCTAAGAGCACATTGCCAGCATCCGAGTTAGTGAGGTCAGGCTTTAGTGAGGGATAGCTTTCTTCTGGAGAGTCCTGTGTCCTGGCAGGTGCTGGGGTGAGGTTTTGTGGAGCACAGGTGGGTTCTCAGATTCTGTGTTGTGCCCTTCTGCCTGGGACATCTTAGTTTAGATATGATTGAGAAGCTATAATTCTAACCCAGGTATGTCCAATCCTGGATCTGGTGGTTTTTCATACCTTGGGGTCAGCCACCTGGGCACTGGCCCACAAATTGCTGTCCCATGGGAATTCTCATGTGTCTCATAGAGGCCATCGCAAATGAACCTGAAAGACAAGCTTGCCTGTGTCAGTCATCACCAGTGACTGGATGCCTCATCTTTCTGGTCCTGCAGTGTAGTTTGGCTGTGATGACATGGTCGATTGTCCCAGAACCATGAACAGATGGGCAATAGAAAACAGCTCCCGGCAGTTCCTACAGTGTCTGCGGAGAAATCACCGCAGGCATAGTGCTACCCTGGGGTCATATTCTCACTAGGTGTGACATGATGACAGCTAAGAGTTTTGGCCTCCAGTCAGACAGGTCAGCGAGCTCACCAGCCCTCCATATACACAGCAGGTGGCTGGTGGCTTATGTGCTTTGGGTCTTGGCACATAGTGCTCTTGAGTCCATAGAGCAAGTAAGAAATGGAAAACCAGGCAAATGCTGAGCGCTTGAGGCAGCTGGCTGGTTGCCCTTGGCTGAAAACTCCCAGCAAACCCAGAGTCTGCAAGTTTGGGGTACAATCAGATGGCAGGGCATTCCATACACATGCTGGCTGTGTTTCCTGTGGCCTTCATGACTGTCAGTTGAGGGCAGGGGAGGACCCAGGGAGAGTCCAGGTTAGCAGATGGATATTGCAAGAAGGCTAAAAAGAAAGTCACATTTTAAATGCAATTTGGGAGAGAATTTAAAGTGCTTTCATTGAGACACCAAAGCAATACACTTGTAATTTTCATGCCAGGAGCAAATCAACCCTGCCACTCTTGGGGATGTCAGTAAAATGGCTCTGTGGACTCCTGCTGAGCACAGGCAGGCCATCAGCATTGCTGTGCCCAGGGCTCCACTATCTGACATTTCTTTGGCCTCTGTATCATGTTGATTTCACACCCAGGACACAGCCAAGCTGATGCCTCCATAACACAGCCGTGGAAATACACAGAAAACAAGCACAGCCTCTCTCCGGCCTCGTAGCTGTAGCTGGCGTGTGTTTGAGTCTGCTTCTTTCAGTCCACAAAGGTTGTTTTCTTTCCTCCTTTCTTTCTGAAGACGTCATAAAGCAAAAGTCAAACAGATGAGCATTCTCAGGATCCCAGAAGAATGTTTTGACTGAGCCCTGAGGTTTTCCTAGTGAAATGATCTTGTCTCTTTGTCTGTCCAGTTTCCTTTGCTGTAGGTCCTTTGGTGGCTCTCCTCCAGACCATGGATGTGCATATGTTTGACTACATGGAGCCTGGGAACTACTCCGAAATCAACTGGCCTTGCAACAGCAGTGACTGCATTGTGGTGGACACGGTGCAGTGCCCCACCATGCCCAACAAGAGCGTGCTGCTGTACACCCTCTCCTTCATCTACATTTTCATCTTTGTGATTGGCATGATTGCCAACTCTGTGGTGGTCTGGGTGAACATCCAGGCCAAGACCACAGGCTATGACACACACTGCTACATCTTGAACCTGGCCATTGCAGACCTGTGGGTCGTCATCACCATCCCCGTCTGGGTGGTTAGTCTCGTGCAACATAACCAGTGGCCCATGGGTGAGCTTACATGCAAGGTCACACACCTCATCTTCTCCATCAACCTTTTCGGAAGCATCTTCTTCCTCGCGTGTATGAGTGTGGACCGTTATCTCTCCATCACCTACTTCACTAGCACCTCTAACTATAAGAAGAAGATGGCACGCCGTGTTGTCTGCATCTTGGTGTGGCTCTTGGCCTTCTTTGTGTCCCTGCCTGATACCTACTACCTGAAGACGGTCACATCTGCTTCTAACAATGAGACCTACTGCCGGTCCTTCTACCCCGAGCACAGCATCAAGGAGTGGCTGATAGGCATGGAGCTGGTCTCGGTCATCTTGGGTTTTGCTGTTCCCTTCACCATCATTGCTATCTTCTACTTCCTGCTCGCCAGAGCCATGTCAGCATCAGGTGACCAAGAGAAGCACAGCAGTCGGAAGATCATCTTCTCCTACGTGGTAGTCTTCCTGGTGTGTTGGTTGCCGTACCACGCTGTGGTTCTCCTGGACATCTTCTCCATCTTACACTACATCCCGTTCACCTGCCAGCTGGAGAATGTGCTCTTCACGGCACTGCATGTCACACAGTGCCTGTCCCTGGTGCACTGCTGCGTCAACCCGGTCCTCTACAGCTTCATCAACCGCAACTACAGGTACGAATTGATGAAAGCCTTCATCTTCAAGTACTCAGCCAAGACGGGCCTCACCAAGCTCATCGACGCCTCGCGAGTGTCAGAGACAGAGTACTCAGCCCTGGAACAGAACACCAAGTGATCGCTCTGCAGAGGTCTGGGGATGTCTGCGTGTGGAAAGTGGGGAGCTGGGCCCTGTGGTTTCTAGAAGAAAGCGATGTAGCTTTGGGTCCGGTTGCTTGGGTTTCATGAAGAGCAGAAGGTGCGTGACTACGCTTGCAGTCTCTTCTTCTCCAGGCAAGATGGCTGTCACCGGGATGCTCACCCTGACAGCTTGCAGCTGGCAGGGCTGTACACAGCCAGAGCTGTGTATTAAAGTCAGCAGCAGGATAGGCTCATGGACATTTGTACAATAGAACCTTCTGTGTCTCCTCAAGTTTTTACTTGGCGGCTTTTGTATTTAAGTTTTAAGACTTTATTTTCTCACTATGGATGTACCTTATAAATGTATTTGAAAGTTAAATATATTTTAAATATTGTATGGGAGGTGTAACGCTGTTGTATTCATACCACGTAGGCCTCAGATTAGCTGGACTTGAGTTTTGACTAAGGATGACATTAATTGTTAGCTGATTTGAAATTATATATATATATAAATATATATATGTATAAATTTATGCCAGTCTTGGCTGAAATGTTTTATTTACAATAGTTTTATATCTGTGTGGTGTTTTGTGCCGGCACAGGATATGGAACAAAAACTGCCCAGCAGTGCAGTTTGTGACATGAACCGTATTGTAGAGTTATGTTTCTGGCTGCAAACCCGTGAACAAAGGGAACAGAGTGTTCTCTTTATTTGTAAGTTATTTTTTTAATAAAGATTTTTGTTTCCTAGAACTGCATCTGTGTCTCCGTTTTGAAAGTGTGCTTGGGCTTTGGATGACATCATGCCTGCTGCTAACGAATGGACGTGGGTGGCGGCACATGAAAGAACAATTTTTAGGGAGAGAGAACCGCCTTACAGCCCAACTGTGGGGCTCGGTGGCTGGATTGGTGTACCGGAGCACCTGGGCAGGGTGAGCACTATTGCTTCATTCCTGAAGGACCATTTTCAGGCAGTGATGAATTTGGGGAGGATGAGGAAGGGAAGGGTGGGTGTGGCTCCATGGCTGTCGGGTAGAACTTGCTGCCCGCTGTCCACTCCCCAGGAACTCTGGTCCTCATCTTAACTCCTGCCATCGTCCACAGTCACATGTCCATTAAGACCGCCCTGCTGAGGGCACAGGGTGTGGTGCCGCTTTTCCATTCTTCCTACAGGATACATCAGTGAGTTACGTATGCTGCATGACTTGCCAATCACAAACATCTTTAGGTCCAGCACTCTGGAGGCAGAGGCAGGTGGATCTCTGTGAGGTCAAGGCCAGGGCCAACCTGACCTACCTAGTAAGCTCCAGGTCTGTGTAGTAAGTCTCTGTCTCCAAAAGGGCTTTGGACCCCCCTCCCCCAACACCACCCCAGGAAATGTAGGCATGAGTTCCTAGCCTGTGTATTAATTCACACTACAATGAGTCTGCAAGTGTTCTTTTGAACTGGGGGCTCCTGCCCTCACCGATTCTCCATGAAGTTAAGGGAACACCAGAGGTGTCAGCAGGCCAATGTTCTAGGCAGGAGCTCAGAGACAGGCTAGCTGCCAAGACTGCCCTCACCTGCTCCAGTGCCAAGGATGATCTGCATGAGGGCTGTGAACCCATGCACAGATTGATCAAAGTCAAAAGCGCTGATCTGGAGTGCCTGAGGCTGCCCCTCTATAGGAAAGCCCCTGTGTACAGGGGCTTTCCCCCATTCACAGCCAGTGGCCTTAGAGGTCCCCAGGGGCGTACGAACCATGTCAGCTGCAGAGTGCCTATATCCTGTGAAGGTCTTCATGCCTGGAAATTTTGCATGAGGACTGAAACTTGTGTTACTGCCTGCTGGACGCACACCTACAGTCTCCGGGGCTTGAACAATTGGCCTTGATCCAAAGGATATTCTGCTTAGACAGCAATAAAATAGACAACGAGATAATAGTCTAGCAAGAGGCAAAAATCACTGACAAAGGAGAATAAGAAAAATGGCCACGTAAAGTCAGGGAAAATTGCAGCCCAGTGTGGGTCCCTGATAATAAACAGGGACCTCAGATCTGCTCTGAGGTTTCAAGTAGTTCAAATGAGCAGAAACATGCTCTCTGAAGACGTGAACTCAAGGGGGAGGGGGAGCATGGAAGGGAGAGAAGTGGACTCAAACCAGAGTCTGCAGTTCAGCCTTGCATTCAGTGGAAATACTCAACATAACTCACCTGCAGCTGGAGCCCCATGTTGGCCAGTGAGGACCTGCCTTTCTCTAGAGTACTGGTTAAGTCATAGGTGGCTGTACCTTGCTGGGTTGGGCCAGGGTCCTTGATGGTCATTTGTCTGTAATGGCGCCGGCAATGCCCTCTCTGCCTGATCCTCAGGCAGGTCTCCTGTGTCACTCCTAGTCCAGTGGCTCCTGCTGCCACGTGGGATGCTGGGAGGATGCTGGTGAGACTACTTGGCACTTTCTACTTTGTCATTACACTGTCACTTGGGTAGTTATCCATCTGCCTCCTCCCACTCTGAGATGAGGAGAGGACACAGAGAAAGGTTTGCCAGGCTGTGCCTTTGCACCTAGGGGATTTTCTATACCACCCCCACAAGGTTCTTGACACACGTGTCAAGTCTGCTGTCTCTAGAGCGCAGGTGCCACCTCCATCTCAGAGATGGCTCAGTGACAGGTCTCTCTCTCTCTCTCTCTCTCTCTCTCTCTCTCTCTCTCTCTCTCTCTCTCTCTCTCTGTCTCTCTGTATTTTACAACCCTCCTTTTTGTCCCCCTGAGGCTCCAAGACCTGGTGATGGATCCCTGCTATTTCTACTCCAGGCCCCACCTTGGGCTTCTGCAGCCCCTCTTATGAGACACTATAGGAGAATGAGGGATCAAGGAGTGTAGGATGTGCTCAGGGAACGGCTCATCCTTTAACGCAGAAAGGGTATTCTGCTCCACTCTACACATGTGAGTACAAAAGAGGCAGAAGGAAGATTATGTGAGCCGATGGATATGGCGCAGAACTCGGCAGGAAAAGGGAAGTCAAGAGACCTTAATTTCCTTTAAATCTAGACAGCAGAGGTCCAGGAATTTTGTCACTTGGTGGGCTGGCTAGTTTTAGGTCAACTTACACAAGCTAAGAATCATTTTGGAAGAAGAAACCTCATTTGAGAAAAGGTCATCATTAGATTAGCTTGTGGGCCAGCTGTAGTCCATTTTCTTGATTAATGGTTAATATGGGAGAGCCCAGTTCACTGTGGGTGGTGCCATCCCTGGACTGGCACTCCTGGGTGCTATAAGAAAGCAGGCTGAACAAGCCAGGGAGAGCAAGCTGGTAAGCAACGTTCCTCCAGGTTCCTGCCTTGAGTTCTTGTCCTGACTTCCCTCAGTGATGGACTGTTGCCTGGAAACATAAGCTGAAATAAACCCTTTCTTCACAGCACTAGGAACCCTAAGTATGACACTTGGAATCCACTCTTTTGGCTACCTTTGTGAAGGATAGATCTTTCAAAACACCCGCCTCCAGCATCATCCCAATATGAATATGAAAGCCACTTGTTGCCTTAGCAGTCGGTGGCACTTACACTTGAATGTACTGGGTGTGCTCCAGCTATCAGAAGAAAAGCAGCTTTTGCTTCTCGGAGCCACACCGCTGCACCCTCCGTCCTTGCATTGGTGGGGCCGTTGTTCCAGGGATGGCAGGCGATGCTTGTTAGTGCTGCCCACTGCCGTACAGACGGACTCCACCTGGTTTGATGCATAAACTACTTTCTCTGCATGTGGCTTGGGTTTTCTCAAAATGAGGAATGATGGCTGTCAAAGACCTTAGCACCAAGGAACAAAACCCTAGCCACTATTCAATGCCCTTCCATCCTCTGAGGAGCATCCCGGCAAACGGGGGAGACCCACCCCCCACACTTATGTTCACAACTGTCAGAGAATCAAGAAGTTTGAGTCTTCTTGGGGCCTCTCTTGAAAGCAGCTGTCAAAGTCTGGTTTGTTTACTAGGATGGGGGAATTCTAATTCTGGGCTTCTCCCTGGGGGCACTCTGTCACTGGTGGGTCCTAGAGACACCTGTCTAAGCCAAACACATAACTTGGGAGACATATGAAGATCTATGGACTTGCATGGGGTGAAATGGGCTAGGATGGGACGGATGGGATGGGAACATCCACAGAGAGAGTGACAAGGAGGCTCCAGGTACCTGATGGCAGAGCAGGGCCTCACTTCTGGACTCTGCATGGCTATATTTTTTGTGGATTTTAGTCCTTTAAGAGTGGTGGGTTTAGGTGGGCCAAATACTTCAAAGGATCAGCCTTACACCTACAAAAGCCTTCCACTCCCTTATTCCTGGATCTCCAAGCAAAATTTCTGTTCGGCTTTGGTGGGATACCTTCCTGCAGCACCATCAAGGGCCCCGTGGTCTTGATTCTGACGATACTGTACACCCATGGTATGCGACAAGTTTGAGCCAGTTCTGATGGGAATAGACTTCCCTGCACCGCTTGGCTTTGCAGCGGTTCACTGTGTTGCGGGGAGGTCTGGCCAGGGGTCTACCCTCCTAGGAACATTTACTTCCCTTCCTCTGATTCTCACACCCTCACACACTTGCATACGTATACCCATAGGTAGACGTGCCTGGACTCATGACTGCTCTTGTAACCAGCACACGTGTAGACAGGGCTTTCAATGTCATGTTTGGGATGAGTTGTGTGAGCCTTCTGGATATGATTTGAGGTTTCTCCTCTAGAAGGCCCTGGTAGTTCCCACAGTGGGGGCAGGCCTGGGAGAAGAACAAAGACCTGCCATTGTTCATCACGTTGGGGACTGAAAAAGGCTGTGGCTTTGCTGAGCCTCAGTTGCTCTTCTGTGGCATGGGATGTGATATGCCTTGTCCCAAAGGGTTGCTGTGATGACCAAATCATAAGGCCCTTACAAAGGGCTTGTTACAAATACTCAGAAGACAGCGGTTGGTCCCTCCTCATTCTCTGGACCATCTTCATTTCTTTCTTTCTTTCTTTCTTTTTTAATAACAATAAGGCGTTCTAGAGAAACAGAGCTAGGTGAGAGAACACTTGCCTTTGAGTCTTACTTGCCTTAGCGGTGTTTCTCTGCTGAAGCAACTGTCCTGTGACACATGTGGCAATACATAGACATATTTTGGGGGAGACTGGTGGGTGATGGGGAAACTGGCATCTAGCAGGTCGAGGATAAGACCACTGCTGAACAGCCCACGGTGCACAGTACCGCCCAATAACATTAAAGCATCAGGCTCTAGACACCAAGCAAGGCCCTGGGTCTGGTGATGAGGAACCCTATCAAGCCACTAGGACTTACGACTTCAGGATAACAATCCTTTCCTTAGCAGGGCCTCTGACAATGCCAGGTCTGGGGAAAGCATCCAAAGGGGATCAGCAGAGTCACAAATTGTCTTCTGACCCTCTCCCACACACAAATAAATAAATGCAAAAATAAACAAATAAATACATAGCGCCAGAAAGAACATGGTCAGTGGACGGGGCCAGTAGGACATTATCAGGTGTTGGTGATAGATGCCATGGCTCCTTACAGGTTTGGTGAAGTGCATGTATTTCTTCCGGGAACCTCTTACCACTACTTCCCTTCCTGAGAGGATGATGGATGTGCCCAAACCCCAGTCCACCTGTGAGTCAGTCCAGCCGAATGAGTAGAGAGTGGGGTGCGTTTGGAAATCTGCGCAGGGCCACACTAATGTTCTTAGAGATTTGCCAAGCTCCCACCCCTACCCCAGCGTGAGTTGTCTTCCCGTCACTGAAGACCAAGATGCTCCATGATTCTGTCACCAGCATGGGAATGTATGGCTGCTAGGTATAACCCCTGCCTTTGAGCTTGTCTGATGTCTGCTAGAAGTGTCTGGTCGCCTGGCTGTCTGTGAGATGCCATCCACACAGCAGGATGTCCTTGCCTCCATTTCCGAGAGTCTTGCTTCTCAGCCCCTGAGACTCATGGGCCCAGGGCAGGATCCCGAATAAGGGTGGTCATGGTTGCCTGTATGGTATGTGCAAAGTGAGGGACAGCTTTGGAGTTTTGCCTCCTTCACCAGCTTCATGTCTGTGGGCTTTCATATGCTGATGCCCGCAGACACTTCATGTAGGATTCTGAACGGCTGCCACTCAGGGCAGTTCTCCCTACAGGCTGAGGGGTGTGGAGCGGGGACTTCACAGACGTTTGTCACGACGTATCGTCCAGAAGCAGAGAAACAGGCACATCTGCATTTCCATAGCTATTTCCGGAACAAAACTGATTAAAACCATTTCCTAGGTAGGTCAGCATCTTCCCTTGAACAATTCTCACAAGAAAAGGCAGAGAGAAAGTCGTCGGGGCGATGGTATTAAATCTGCTTGGGTGACTCAGAATGTATGTTGGCACGGCAACGCGCCATGTGGCGGGCAGCAGACGTGTCTTGTTGGTGGCGGTGGCGTGTCTGAAGAGGCCTGGCTTCAGCAAGCCATGCACAATTTGCTTCCTTTTAGCCTTTCATATGAAAGCGTTTGAAGCTATCTTTTCATTCCCTTCCATGGGGCTGTACATCAATAGGAAGAAGGCATTAAAGGTTCCCCCACTGTCGCATTTCTCAGGGTCCTTGTTGAAAGTGCGGGCTGCGTTCTGCGCCGTGCTGTAATGAGAATTTGAATTTCGTGCAGTGCATGAAGTGTAAATGAAAAATCGCCAGTCGCCCAGCTGTGCAGACTGAGAAATGTCTTTGCCGACGATTTAGTCTGCACTTGTTCCTGTTAATTCATTCATCCTTCCATACATTCGCTCATTCAATCACTAGCTGGACAGGCTTTATGGAACGCCCACTGTGGATGGCACAATGCGCCTGTCTTTAATGAACAGAGATGGCCAGGCCACTGCACTTTCTTTAGAGATGCTCCTGGCCTGCAGTGGCGATGGGCCATGAGACTTTGAGAGTGCATCAAGGCAAGGGGCATCCTTAGCTGAGAGGAAGGTGTGGTCCTTTAGAGAAACAGGGAGGGCTTTCAGACAGGGACCCTGCCGATGGTGAGAACTGCAGGGCAGGTCCAGGGACAAAGCTGGGACCTTAAGCCTCAGCTCTCAGGATGCCATCACTTTTGAATTTTTTTTGGGGGGGTGGGGAGTGAAGGGGTCTGTTTGAGCAAACCTAATGAATACTGAGACTGTCAATCCTTCTGTGGTGGCTTATCTTTACATGGGATTCAAAGGTCACTATGTCCCCAGTCTTGGGACATAGAATGAAACCCAGGACAAGGAAGTCAAGAGGACACTTAGCAAAGCCTGGGACTTTCCAAGTGGGTGATTGCAGCCTCCACCTGGTTTGTCTGAACATCCTGGGACTTGATCCTCAGGGTTCCTTATGCAGTAGGGACATGCCCAAAGTTCATGACTCCACGGGAACCCAAACTCAACTTGCCCAGGGTGGCATCTTTTGGGTTGATTTCTGCCTAGAGATTTGAAACAGCTATTTTTTTTTCATTTAACAAAGCCTCCCTTGTGAGGTCAGTGTGGGGTGGATATTGTTCCCCGAGTTTGTTTTTGTGTGAGCATGGGCTGCAGTGTTCACGATGCTGTCCTCAAACACTGGGGAGGCAGAGATAGGCATAGGAAGGTGGCTCCTTGTTCACTTCCTCAGAACGATGACAGAGTTAATGCTAGCCTCAGAGGGAAGAGTGTGGCCCCCTCAGTTGTATGTGTGCGTGGGAGCAGGCACGTGTATATTTGTGTGTGATGTCATATGTATGTCGTGTGTATGGTATATGTGGGGTGTGAGTGTGCGTGGAGCCAGTGCTGGATAGTCTGTACCAAGTATAAGTAATATGTACGGTGTATATGTGAACTATTGTCTGTGGGTTGTGTATCCATGGGAGCTGTGGGCATGTCTGTGCTGTATGGTGTGTTATATATGTATAATTTCTATACTGTGTTCGTAGTCTCTGTTGTGTGGCCTATATTGCATGATGGCATGTGTTGTGTGTATTGTGTCTTGTGTGTGTGGTGTGATGATGTGTGTTGGGTAACTACTGTGTCCTGCTTTGCCCAGAGGTCCTGGCTCTGAGGCTAAGAGCCAGTGCAGGGCTGCATAGTGCTAGCTTTCTTTTTCTCCAGGCTCCTGCTCGGCCAGAGAAGCTTGTGCTCTCTAATCTGCTTCCCCTTGTAGGGGTCGCGGTGATGCCAGTGTCTGTTACAGTTGAGTTCTGGCCCCCTCCCTTCCTTGCTCTCCCTTTCCTTCTGCACCTTGTGATGCACAGGTTGGATAGGAGCATCGTTTCCCTAGAAATACGTGGCTCAGCCGCATGCGTCGCCATCAACAGGATATGGGCTGACTCTGAACCTAGCCATGCGACAGTGAGAGGCCCAGCGACTGCTGCATTGCAGTGTCCTGCTGGCAGGAAGGGTCCTTCTCACTCCTACGCCCCTGACTGACATGTACAATTACTTCAGATGAACTCACCCAGTACTTACGAGAGATCGAAGACCTGTGTGATCTCTACCTGCCATGACTCAGAGTGGTGGTTCTCAACAGGTCATGCTCTTGCCCTCAGGGATCTCCTAGCAAGGTCTGGAGACAGCTTGGGTGTCATAATTGGGTGTTGCTGTTAATATCCAGAACTCAGAGGCCAGGGATATGTCTTGACATCCTCTAGTGCTTGAGGAAGTGGATTCTCCAGTCTGTAGTGCTGAGGCAAAGAAACCCTTGCTCAGAGATGGTGTACTCATTTCCTGAGGTGGCTTGCTGTGGCCCTGAGTTGGCCACCTGGTCCCTGGACAGGGTGTAGCTGCAGTTCCTGGAACTTCTTGCTATCTCCTGCTGTGGAAGGAGTGTCCAACTGAGGTCTACCCATGGTCCGTCTTTCCTGCTGCTCTCCCCTGCTCTGCCCTGGGTAGAGGGAGTGACTTCTGCCACTCTATTGGCTTCTGTCACTGCACTTCATAGTCTTTAACCACTGCCTGTGAAGTCATCCTCCCTCTCTGCTGTGGTCGGTGTCTCTGGCAGGGTCATCTCATCCCTGTAGCCTTAGTTGGCATGCAGTGCCTGTCTACAGCTCATCTTGGCTACCTAGCCCTGGCTCCTTCCCTAGCTAAGGTCTGCTGACCTTGAAGGTAGCTGCGTCTTCCCTACAGCTGAGCTCTGGGCTTCCTTCTGGTGGTGATGGCTTTCCCACCCCTGATCCCCTTAGCGAGGTCTATGCACCACACTGTCTCTCCTCAGTGACTTGCATGAACTCTGCTTCTGCCGGGACTTTGAGCTAACCAGCCCCTTCTCTGGACCTCACACAACCAGACAAACCCTGGAGGGGGGAACTTTTCATCCTTACCTGTTACTCCCTCTCTCTGGTGTCTAACATTTATCTTCTTTTCTTCTTTTATGGTCATTCCCACCACTTGACACAAACATAGGCCAAACTATGTTATTCCCTACCTTCTTCAAGAACAGCCCCAGGTCCCCGAATATGTCCTCTCTGGCCCTGAAGGTTGGCAGCCTGCCTGGTGATGCCCAAGGGCTGTAGTGCTAGCAGGAGGCCAGAGCTTCTCTGGCTTACTCAAACTGCCCTAGCCCAAGGAGGAAACATGTCCGCAGCCAGTGAGTCACTGATGTGGAATTCCTGGTCAGGCCCCCGAGTGCTGGGTGAGTAATTAGGTGTGGTTGCTGGTGGCCTGCCTCTAGACCGACTTAATCAATTCATCATTTTTGCTTTCCTCCGGCTAGGCTTACTGTGCGGAGCCCGGGCATTTATCTTCCTGGTGAGAGTCTATGTGGGGAAAGATAAATCACGTTTGAGATCCGCTAAGTCATCGCCTGCCTTTGTGGCCAAACCTGAAAGCCAGGCCCCCGTTCTCATTTCCACAACATCAGACTGTGAGATACCATAGAGGCAAACTGATGGTGAGCGACTTCGTTAAGTCTGGCCAGCAAGAGTGTGGGGACGGTTCTCCAGGCTAAGCCTTTCAGCTTAGGTCAACATGCTAGGAAGTCAGATATGGTTGAGAAATGCTGCACTGCATTGTGGGAATTTCTCAGTGTCTCCCAGACTCTGAGAAGGCCCGAAGGATCTCTCCAACCAGCAGTGCTAACTGAATTAATAAATCCCCATAAGGAGACTTAACTTCAGAGCATCAGAGGTTTCTGGTACTGTTCCTAAGGCGCTTGTTATAGGAACTCCAGAGTGGGTCCACAGACTTCTCCAGTGATTGAATACCAGTAACTCAGGCTAAGGGGCAAAGGGAGATGGCACGATTGGTAAAGGGGTTGCTAGTTAAACATGAAGACCTGAGTTTTGATGCCCAGCACCCACTTTAACAACATCAAACAGAATGAGGAGCAAGATGAGGAAGAGCTGGAGAAGCACGAGGAGAGGAAGAAGAAACAAAAGGAGCGGAGCAGTAGCAGCAGCCAGATGTGGTGGCATACATCTGTACCCCAGTGCTGGGGAGATAGTCAGCCTAGACAAATTGTGAGTTCCAGGTTCTGTGAAAGAGCCTATATTTTTAAGAAAAAAAAAGTGAAAAAGAATTGAAGAGGAACCTGACTTTGATCTCTGGCCTCCACACATACACATGTATACACATGTACACACATGACACATGCACACACATGACACACGCACACACATGCACATGTGTGTACACATGACATGTGTATATATATGTGTACACACACAGACTTCGGTACCATAGAGCCCACACTGAGCTTTTTTTCTTGTTTAAACCTGAGCTTCTCAAAGGCAAGCAGAGCGGGGAGGTCAGAGGTGGGGTACAGCCATCTTAGATCCACTCATGAGTGAGCATCTTGGGAGAGAAACCTTTCAAAGAATGGGAAGGAGGCTGTGGGAAAATAAACCTCATGAATATTTTGAGTGCAAAGGCAAATGTTTGCTCCTTAGGGGTCTTACCTTTACCGTTCTGTAAGTAGAGCATCCTTGGGGTACATGGGGAGGAAATGGTTTCCTCCAGGAATGTTTATTTATCCCTGGTTTGGGCTGTATCCAGGCAAATGCCTTTAGTGCCTTTTGCACACATCCAGAGAAATGCATTCAACCTAACATGGAAAAGTCGAGCCACCAGAGACATCCAGGAGCATGGGGACCCATTTCAAACATTTGAGGAGGAGCCCCGGGTCATAGATTAGTACTGATCCACCAGGTGCCTGCTAGTAATGGGATGTTAAGCAAGCCGCTTGCACGGAGGCAGAGCAGGACACGCAGTGGGAGGATGTAGCAGAGCAGGACACGCAGTGGGAGGATGTAGTTGCCACAGCCTCGTGCAGTAAAGCCCCAGTGTGAAAACCCGTGGAAAGCCAGGATGTCAAACCTTTTTGGAACATTGTCACAAGTGGCCATTGTTACCAGTACCCAGTGTTCTCTGGATATGCCGATAGGCCATGCTGGCCTTATGCCAAGTACTTACTGCTGAATTGTTGCATGGATTAATACACAGATGAACAGAGCCAGAATGTCAAGTATTCAGTCCTGCTCTGTGCATTCTATGAGTTCATTTGGTTGTCTTTTTTTTTGGTTTTTTGAGACAGGGTTTCTCTGTGGCTTTGTAGCCTATCCTGGAGCTAGCTCTTGTAGACCAGGCTGGCCTCGAACTCACAGAGATCCGCCTGCCTCTGCCTCCCGAGTGCTGGGATTAAAGGCATGTGCCACCACCGCCCGGCTCTCATTTGGTTGTCTTTAGAGAGAACTTTGGGTTAATACCACAGAAACAGAAATGGGACTGATTTAAACCGATGAAACATTGCCTCATGATCAATAGATACACCAAGAAATCACTGCCAGTATTGTCTTATCAGGAAAGGTCCATCACAAACTTTCCTGCACAGAATCCGAGGGTGTGTGCGCGCGTATGTTCGTGCGTGCATGCGTGTGTGTGTGTGTGTGTGTGTGTGTGTGTGTGTGTTTATGTGTGTGTTGTGTCGTTTTCTCTGTGCGGAAGGAAGAGATGCACTGCTATGCGAATTAAAGGTGAGAAAAGGAACGGGACAGCTCCTGGAAAGGTAGACCAAACTGGAGCTCCGGGCACTTTTGGCTTCCGCTGTGGGGTCTGGCAGCTTTCCTAACATCAGGTAAATAGTCCGTGAACTCAGTCGATTGCTAGCCCCCAATTTAAACCCAAGACCGTCTGGTTCTGAAGCTTCTCCCCTAGGCTGCCTCCAGCAGAACAGGCTGGTCAAGATAGGAAACCAGTGGCCCATGATGACAACCCCACTGCCCAGAGCAACAGGCTGTGGTCAGAAGTCAGAGCAACCTTACAGAGGCCTGTTCTTTCTTCCTGCTTCCGAGCTGTGAGTTCGGACGTGAGCCCTCGAGCAGGTAGATAGATCTGATGAAACTGCAGAGCTCTTTAAAGCGAGAAGATATTCCAAGGGCAAATAAGATTGCAAGCCAGGGGTGTTATCTGAAAACAGGGCCTTGGCTGCTCTGCTGCTTCTCTCGCAGGGAAGAAGACAGAGCAAACACACAGACTTTGGAGGGTGGGGTCAGAGCTCATCCCCTCACCTGGCTTTTCTTTCTAATGGTTTGGTCTGGTCTAATGAATCTCGTGAGATCCCTTGAGTTCGTCAAGCTGACAATGTTTTGTCCTTGATAGAGACCATTTTTTGGCTAAAAATCTTATTCTTTTAAAAGCCAGGTCCAGTTAAAGATGGATAACTCCAAGGGCCTGACTGCTTTTCGGCCCACAGTGCCAGAGTGTCTGAGGCTGTCTGTTCTTTCAGTGAAGGTCAGGGGAGGTCAAGCTGCTCCACGGAGGAGGCCAAATTTGCCCCCCCCCCTCATTTCACATCTCAACATGTCTCTCTATGTTAAACATGGCCATTTCTATTACCATCTGCCTGCCCCCTCCATCCTCCGTTTCAGATTTCAACATGTCTTCTACATTAAAGATAGCCTGCTCTTTGGCCAGCAACTCATTTTGGTCACTTGATCTAGAAGATATCTAAAAATGTGAAGATTTAGCAAAGGGATCCCTTTGCATGCTTCTCCTTGGGCCACCTCTCAATCATGCTCCCGAGAAGATGCACCCCTGTAGATGCGGTCCAGCACAGACCCCGGCGGTCCTAACAGGCTCATTAAGCTAACGAGCAAGCAAATGAGTGCAGAAAATGACTGCTCTTTTTGGCAGCACGTCCCTCTATTAGAGCACACAGGCAGATGGAGCAGACCCATTTGGTTTCTAATTCAGTTCCAAGAAATTGTCCAAGTCAGAGAAGATGAAGATGTAAGAGTCCATCCTGGCTTCAGGTTCTGACTGAAGTGGTCTTCACTCCACTCCGGTAACTGTCTCTCTGTCAGGTTTATTGAGATCAAAGACTCTTGCTCTGCTCAAATGCCTGCCTCTCGGAGGTGTAATGTTTTCTACAGTATAAACTCAGTTCCAGTGTTTGACTGCAAAGATGCGAGAGAAAGCATCGAGCCAGTTCCATGGTGGCCCTGTCCCCTGAACCCCAGCTCCTCAGCTCTCCCCTAGCTCCCAGCTCTTGCCTTTCTTTATCATTACTCTGTCATGGCCCAAGGACAATTGAGATGACTGAGGAAGTCTTTGGTTTGTACGCAGGCCAGTGCCCCATTCCTGCACTGCTTTGCCCATAGAATGATGGTTCTGAATTCATCATCCGATTCTCCACGAGCAAGCTCTGCACACCCAGCACAATACAACCCATTTCTGTACGATCTTCTGAGCCATCTCAAAGGATTCTTTCTGTATGGGCTGTTTGTTCATATGATTTTCACCCAATGGACTTACTTTATCTTTATTTCGTGTGAGTGTTTTGCTTGTTTGTGTGTCTGTGAAGATCACTCATGCATTGTGCCCACAGAAGCGAAAGGGGGTGTTAGATTCCCTAGAACCAGAACTGTAGACTGTTGGGAATCATTATGTGGGTGCTGGGAATAGAACTTGGGTCCTCTGGAAGAACAACCAGAGTTCTTAATCACTGAGCCATCTCTCCGGACACCGTCTAGTGGTTTTTTTTTTTAATTCTGGTATTTCAAAGGTGGTATCTTATTCTATTTTAATAGCTCTGTGGGTTGAGCTTCAAAAGCCTCACCCTGTAGTTATATGTATGCCATTAGAGGTTTGTAAACATGAGCAAGAGTGCAGAAAATAGAGTTGCTGACTCAACTCCAGGAAGCCTGTACCTCTGCCAGGACAGAGAACAAGGCTCAGGCAGCATTCCTTAAGACCAGTTCACTCAACTTTGTTGGAACAGCAATGGCCAAGAGATGGACCAGCATGCCTGACAGGCCCCTGAGGGCTGCCTGGAGGGGTGGAATTCTCCCAGGACCAGAATCAGAAGTCAGGCCACATGCTCAATCCAGGTAGTCTTCTGAGTTTGCTGTCCCTGAATCCCAGGCCATCTGGATGCTATGTTGCCTGTTCTGAGATCCCAGGGGAGGCTAAGGAAGAACAGGGAGGCTAGACATTGTGGCTGTCTCTAAGCACCTGGCACCTAAGGACACAGCCTGAGCTTGGCCCCACTGGTGTTTTCCGGCATCTGCTGTGAAGATGGCCCCTGATTTAGGATGGTTAAACTTAGTGACTTTTCACCTTTACAACAGCATGGTCTTCACCCAGTGAAAGCCATCCTTAGCTTTAGAAGGCTGATTTTTTTTCTGGGCTAACCACGTGTGACGGGTGGTCCCATCCTCTCTCAGCATCCCCTGAGAAGCAGTAGCCAGCACGGTTCCCAGTTAACTCTATAACCAAGGGGATGGATATACATTCTGCACTGCCGTGTGATGAGTGGCAGCTGTAGTGGGACATTTGGAAAGGCAGGGATCCTGGACACCTTTCTACCTGTGACGGGCATGGCCTGCAGAATCAGGGAGTGTGTGTACTTTTCACCCATGACCTGTTGAGGGCGAGATACCAGGACCCAATGGAGAAGACTTCCCTTCATATCTGTGAGTTTGTCCCTCATGCAGTGCTCAGAACCCAACAGGACCAAGGCACTGTTGCAGAATTACAGAATGAATGATTGGCATTGCTCTTCATGGTAACAAAGAGACTTCACTCAGGCCCTGCTGATCAACTCATGAGCTTCCATGAAGCCCCCATTAATGTGGCCAAGCCTTACCACATCTACCCTGAGGGCAGGCTGGGTTTTTGAAAGAACTATCTGCGGGTTCTTTTAATGAAAACCAAAGACCATAAATCGTGCCAAGACTCACAAGCGACAGCCCCGGGGAAGAGAGGCTCCTTTCTAATTACCTGCAGCGAGGTTGGCTGTGGCTCCAAGTGCAGACAGATGTGTAAGCAGTATCAGTCATCGCAACAATACCCATGCTGCCACAGTGTGTCTTTCCATGTCCTGCAATCCATGGGAGGCAACAGGGAAACCTCCATACCCACTCAGCCTGGCTTGCCCCATGCCAACCTGCACCCCCAGGGTCTGGCATGCGACTTTCAGAAGAGTTAAATATCAAATATTTCTTTGAACTGTTATTATATTTTTTTACCCCCACTGAGAACAAAACTCACAAGCCCAAATTGCTTTTGTTTTGTGCGCCTCTGGATCTCATGGAGGACTCTGACGGCACTCCTGACACGGTGTGGAAGGATGCCTGCTGATACCATTATGCCAGCTTTTCTGGCTGGCACTGTTATTGATTGTTGCTAGAAGGAGTTATAGTGGGCTTGGGATGTTGCTTTAGGAGGCCAAACGTCACGTGATGTTTGGTTATTAAGAATGACTGCTGTGTGGGTCACCTGTGCTGGGCTTGTCTACTTCTTCCCTCTGAAGACATCACGGTGGAGTACGTATTTTATTTTGATAACCCTCGGGCATCCAGTGAGATGACCAAGTTCATTGATACCTTTAAAAAAAGTTATTTTTCAAAAGTCTCCAGTGGTGTCATAAGCACTACGTTAAAAACGAAAACACTCCTGAAAGGATCGTACTTAATAAGGTCTCCCTGCGTGATGTTTTTGCCAACTAGGCTGGAATAAGTGGGAGGGGAAAAAAACTGGGAACACTAAGGAATTGTGTGTGAAAACGCCACAGAGAGGTGGTTGTCTTCCAGGGGTGGGGGAGGTGGCTTCCCTCAGGCCACAGCTGGATGAGCTGGAATAGACTCACAATCCCCTGTGGCAGGCAGCTGGCAACAGCACTGGCAGGCATCCGGGCAGCACAAACACAATGTTAACATGTTTTTTGTTTTTTTTAGGTCAACACAAGAAAAAGATTTTACAAAATAGCTTTCATTATTCCTGTTAATATCATGATTCTGCCCGGGGTCCCTTGTATCTGGACTTTGTGATGATGAATGAATTTGGGGAGCAGAGTGACTCTACCCTTGGCGTGAGCCACAGTTCTCATGTTCTGGCCTGGGGATCCCATTATTCTATCCACCTGTTAGTCTCAAATGTACCCGTGGGCGGTGTCCCAGCATTGCGCCTTCTCAAGCTAAAGCATCGGTACAAGACAGCACGGCCCACCTCCGGGCCTTGAAATGTATATCTCAGATAGGCATTTTACAGAATTTGGACAGGAAGGTCTAGACCAGGGGTTCTCAACCTGTAGGTCTCAACCCCTTTTGGGTTCAAACAACCCTTTCATAGGGGTCACCTAAGACCATCAGGAAACAGATATTTACACTATGATTCGCAACAGTAGCAAAATTACAGTTATGAAGTAGCAATAAAATAATTTTACTGCTGGGGGTCCAACATGAGGAACTGTATTAAAGGGCCGCAGCCTTAGAAAGGTTGAGAACCACTGAAGCAGACCAAAGGCATCCTAGAGATGACATCAGACAGTGGAGAGAGACCTGCCTGAGACTTGGGGTCCTGAGTTAGGTGCTGATGCTTGGGCCTGGGTATGTGACCACGTTCCAATTTGATTTTCTTGAATACATGTGGGAACGTGACTTTTCTGTCTCCAACGGGCTCAGGAACTGATAAAGAATGATACGAGCTTGGAGGAGAAGAACAAGTTCCAAATAAAGAAAAATGCATTTGTCATCATGAAAATTAGTGAGAGATGTAGTGGGTGATGCCACCGCGGTTAAATATTTCTTTTCTGACATGTGGTGCCTCAAGGGGGTCCTCCATGGGGTAGCTGGATCTTCTAAAGCCCCAAGAGAGAGCAAATGGCTTGTCACTGACTTTAATTAACTAATAGGTATCCTATCCTCCCTGAGGGCTTTCTTTAAAACATTAGAAGAAGGGTTGGATGATATAAAACCCCATGAAAATACCGTGCCAGCAACATCTCTGGGATGGATCCCCACGGCTTATCTGGGAGGCTTTTAAATCGTCTAGAAACACATCCATTCATAACAGAAACCGGGGACAGTTGGAGGGCACGGTGACCTCCACTAATTGAGAGTTGGAATAGCCCATTAGAAAACAACTAGAGGTCGAAGATTTTAGATTGCATACCTAAAACACAGCCCAAGGATGACTCCCAACTTCTACCCAGCTGCCCAACTTTGTCTTTGAGTTGCTGAGTGACAGTCACGGTGGCAGACAGACTCTGATGGTTGTAGGTCTACCCTTTGCCCGGGTAAGCTTCAGGCACCATGGCTCCCTACTTCCCCCATAGCACAGAGCTTCAAACTGGCCTCGATCTCCTGCCATTCACAATCTGTGTTACATATGGCAGCCACAAGCCACCTGTGGGAACTGAAATTCAAATTGGTTACAGAAATCAGTACATACTTTCACAGGTCTTCCCAAAGGCCCTTGTCTTGCAAGAGTGGCAGTCAGATTGGATCAGTGGCCACTCCATTTCAGTGATTTTAATTACATTTGTAAGATTTATTTTTCAAATGAGGTCATATTCTGAGGTATTACTTGCCAGGGACTGGATTTTAAAGTATCATTGGGGGGTGGGAGCGAGAGACACAAGATTCAACCCAGAAGTGCCACTCCAATGATCCACTCTGCTGTGTGCAGAATAGAGCTCTGACCCCTTCATTATGTTCAGTTACCTTGGACACAGGGTTTGTTTGAGTTACGAAGACTTCCAGGGGAAATGGTCGGTGTATGGCCACAAGCAGATTAGAGGTCAGGCCCGCAGCACATGGATTCTGGGAGCACATTTCCAATCAGCAGTGCAGGCATTTGGACACTCGGACCATGGAAGGAGGGACTTACTCCATCACATTTCAGCCCTGTGACTTTGATCACGTCCTTGACCCAGTCTGGTTTGCTGAAAGGTGCTCCTATTGACCTCCTGGGCTAAGGAGAAGGAAGACTGGCTTTGTGATTCGTAAGGTGCCCCGCCCATGGAAAAACTGCCCCATGCCTTGCATCATTCATGAATGTGAATTTAGATGACAGCAATGTGGAAATGGGGGTGAAATCACCAGAAAAGCAGATTTGTTGCTGCAATCACATTTCTTTCAAGAAAACCTGGTCCCTAGAGGTGGGCCTGGTTGCTGACATTTGTTTGAATACCTCCACATTTCCAAGGAACAGAGTTCTTTCTCCCTGCGTGACTAGAAGCTTAAAACATTAGCCTCTAATGAACACCAGATGGTAGATCTGGAATGCCTGGCCTGCGAGCCTGTCCTGGATGCCCCTTAGCTTGCTTCTCTCACACAGTACCTGGGCCAACAGCTCAGCAGACCGAACAGGAGAGAGGAGCCCAGAATTTAACCACCTTGTCACAAAGTCCTAATGGCTGCTGGGAGAGAGATGCTACCGACAGTCTTGGCCTTTGATGACATGGACAGTACTTTAAACAGATATGATTGATGGGCTACTGAGAAACCAATACCTCTGGGCTGCGCTATATCTATTCCCTTACTTGTTTTATATTCTGGTTTCTAGAAATATCTAAAGATGTCATATCCCCATTCCTCACTTCTTCCTGTTAAAAAAAAAACAAAAACAAAAACAAAAAACCCACGACGCTTGAAATGTGTGATTCCGTCATGTTATGATCTAATTTTATGTATTGTAAATAATAAGAACATCTAGCCACTTGGGAGTATGGCAGAGGCTACGCATAACGTAGAAATCCATGGTGTCAACTTGATGATTGACAAGGATTCCAAGCAAAAGCATAGGCTTGAGGTCTTGGGCCAGGGTCAGAGCTTTAGGCAGGTCCCATGGGGACTCATTTCCTCCTCTATAAATAAATAAGGTAGATTGTATTAACTTAATGGGGTGGTGCACTGCTGTGTCAATTGTAGGACCCAGCCATGACAAGTTAATAAAGGCCTGAGTCTCAGTAGTTTTCCCTAAGGCAATACCTTAGGCAAGAAAGACCATAACCTGAGATTACCCAGGCCCCACCCAGGAACAGATCCTCCAAAGGAAATTCCTAATGTTCCAACTGTTGCAGATAGGATCACCTGCCAGCACACACCCATCACTTTTCAACAGGACACCCCTAGACAGATGTTGGCCGATCAGGATTGAACCCGTCACCCCAAACCCTGCTAATGTAACTCTTCTGGGTTTTGCCTTTAAATAGTGCTCTCTAGGAGAGTGGGATACCTTCTCTCGCTGCTGAGATGATGAGATCCCTGATAGCTTATCCACGTGCATGACAATAAACCTTTTTGCATTTCAGTGAGTGGGTCTCCCTGGTGGTCTTTGAGGTTCCCACAGACTGGGCACAACATCCAATACATTTCTGTTGCTGTGATAAAAAACAGCACAACCAGAAGCAAGTGGGGTTCATAGAAGGAGGGGTTTATTTGTATTTGCGGATAGCTCCAGGGGTAAGAGTCCATCATTGTCAGATCAGCAGCACTCAGACAGAGTAGGAAGCTGCAAGATCACATTGCCATCCACAGGCAGATCACAGAAAGAACAAATAGGAAGTGGGGAGAGGTTACGAACTCTTAAAGCCTGCCCCCAGTGACATATTTCTTCTAGCAAGGCTGAACCTTTCTATAACCTCCCCAGACATTGCCACCAACTGGGGGCCAAATGGTCAAATACATGAGCCTATGGGGGACAGTTCTCATTCAAACCACTGTAACTGTTCGAGAAATAATGCTTTCTTTGGGTGGAATTAGTGCAAATACAAGTTGAAGCCCTGAAACTGCCCTGGTTAAAGTGAAAGCTGGGGAAATGAGGTTTCCTGTAGTCCCTACCTCTCCCCAGGGAGTCCTGAGTCATTGCTATGAGCAGAGTACAAAAGGGTTGAGCCTTCTCACCTGAAGATCTTGCTATCAGCACCAACAACTGTGCTTGCTGATGAAAAATCAAGCAGTTACGATTCTCCGGAAACACAGAGTTTTCCAACCATGACTATAATGCATACGATGGTGAAACAGTCTGCAGTACTGTGGGGGGTAGCATTTTCCAAAGACATTTGCAGTGAAGCCTTCTGACCCACATGTTGTCTTTTGCCACTCCCTAGTGTCAAGTAGAGCTCATGTCCCACCATGGCTCACCTACAGGAACCTTGGTATTCATTTCCTGTAGCTACAGAAGCTCCTTCCCATTTTTGAAAGATAACTCAAAAAAAGATACCTGGGAGCTTCCGAGGTATGGAGGGGGTGAGTCCCAGGGGCTGTCACTGTCTTCTTTAATTCCAAGGGTAGGCTTAGTGACAACTGGTTACCGATGCCATACTCTTACTTGCTTGGGTCACTTCTACATGACTCTTTAAAAGAATCAAGACATTATACATAGATTAATAATGTCCCCTGCCTGTGCTGTAACAGAAATGGGGAAACCACTCTACGACTATCTGTGTAAGACCCTGATGTCAAATTTAAGCAATGATCCTAAGGGAGCTGTCCCTAAGTGAGAGGCTCGCTTGGAAAGCGAGTGGAGAAGGTATGGGAGGGGGCTAATATAGAAACATAGATGTATATATGATGAATATATTCTGGTCACCAGGCGCCATAGCTCAGGGATCCTAATAGTGACACCCTTAGTTTACTGGTTCCCACTGTGGGAGGGGCTTTTCCTCCTCCATTCTCTTTAAAACTAGCGTGTGTCAATTGCACAAAAGAATGGAACTCATTGTGGTATCCTTATCAATGTATATAATATATTTTGCTCACTGTCTCTCATGGTCACCCTCCTAATATTTTTCTATTACTGTGATAAACATCATGGCTGAGCGAGATTATTAAAGAAAACATTATTTGGGGCTCACAGTTTCAGAGTGCTTGAGTCCATGGCCATCATGGTGGGGGAACATGGTAGCGGGCAGGCAGGCATGGCTCTGGAGCAGTAGCTGAGCGCTGATATTTGGATCTAGAAGCATGAGGCCCAGAGAGAGACTGGGGATGACACAGACTTTTAAAACAAAGCCTGCTCTAGAGACACACCTCCTCTATCAAGGCCACACCTCCTAATGCTTTCCAACCAGTTCCACCAACTGGGGACCAAGTATTCAAACACATGAGCCTATAGGGGCCATTCTCATCCAAAACACCACAGTCACTTTGTAAGGCAATGTCCTTGTGGCTTCTCCTATCACTAGGGGAGGGTGATGCCCTGGACTTGGAACACAGGGCTACCCCACTTCAAAGCCTTTCCTGGAAGTACAGCAGGACAGGTTTATCTTCTGGTATGCTCTGGGCTGAATTAGAAAGAGGTGGCTTGGACCTGGTGATGGAGGTGAAGATCCACAGAACTCCTAGCCTCTGACCCACCATGGGAGATGAACTTATGAGGGGGCCGGTCATGTGCTTGGGCTGAGCAGCAGCAGCTGCAGCTGCACTCAGAAACCGAAGCTCCGTGAGAGCAAAGAACGGAAGGGGAGAGCAATGCCCAGGGCCCAGTGAGCAGCAGGGACAGCTGCCGCCAACATGGCTCACTGGGGTAGGTGGGAAAAGCAGCCAGCAGAAAACGCGCCACCCAGAAGCGGGTGCTGTGGAGTTCTGGAGCAGGCACTGGGTTTGCCAAGAAAGAAACACTCATGGCATTGGTTTCATAGATGCCTTGTTAAAACAATGTCGAGTTGATAGCAAGCCTGTGGCCCTGGACTTAGTTCAAACACAAGGGTGTGAGCGCATGGGCATGGAGTCATACCTACCAGCCTTTGGATAGCGACCCTGGCTAACGCTTCAGGCTTGTGATGTCAACTCAAAGGAATTAGAGTCCCTCTGCTCAGAATTATATAACTAATTACAGCCAGCTCCAGTAACCATTATTAATCAGCCCAAACACAGCTTGCTCCTTGGTGGTGGATGGTTTGTGTTGACTAATCAGGTCCAAATTAGTTTTGCTAATGATCTTGGATGGTCCCTGCCCCGAGGCCAGGCAACTTGATGGGGTGTGTTCATACCCTGTGTGCTGACAAGTTGTGAGCTCAGGGTCCTGGCCATTCACTGTTCACAGGACTACTGCCAACCAACCAGTGTGACCCAGTACAGAGCCACCTTGGTTCTTGGGGATTAGCATTCATCTGGTCAGAGTGTAGGCCATGCTTGGACCAGAAGAGTTTGTCTGGAAAGCCTGTTTACAGCCCTTTACTGTATTCTCCTTCCTAATGCTTGCTAATTTAGCCCTTCTTTGCCTGGCCTCCCTGTGGACAGATGTAGAGGCTGGGAGAGCCCAATGCTGGCCCATGGGTGGACAGCTAGCCAGCTTGGAGGTCTGGCTGCAGGTGCTACCTCCCTCCTCTGGGCCTCTCCTCACCCACCCCACTCTCTTCCACCTAGAGCAGACACCACTGTTTGGTGGTAGTCTCTGGTCCCCCCATTAACGTCATATCCATCCCCTATGCTGTGCTCCAAGGCTCAGAGTCTAACCCTACCATCTGCCATACTGATTTGTTTTTCCCCTCAAAGCCTCTCCAACACCGGCATTTGCCAAGGCTGGCAAATGAACAGCCCTCTGACAAGGGCCAGTTTCCCACAATGGCAAAGTATCATGTCTGACATGTAGATTTTTTTTCTAAATGAGGACAAAACATCCAGTTTGTGTAAAAATAAAAGAGATTATTATTTTTAATAACATTAATTTTTGTTTCAACTCAGCAGTTGTATCTTTCCACAGAGCTAGTGTATCCAGTAGTACATCTTGGGTCAGGACTCTCCAGCATGGAATCCTGAGGAGAATCTTCCACCCACGGGATGAGGAGGTCAGCACCAAGTCTTTGGGGACTGCCAGAATGGCTTGGGCCTTTCTTCCTCTGATCTCAGTTTTAGGCTTAAGAGTCATCCTGTGAAATCATCCCGAATAGGAGTATCTGCCGGTGCTTGTCAAACGGCCATAGGAAGTTCCTCAAATCTGCCAGGCCATGCCATAGGCTGTGTGATCTTCCTGCAGCCCTGCTGTAGGAAACCCTTCTCCATACACCACCCTTCCTCTGGGCCCCAGAACTGTGTGGCACATGGACTCTGCCCTGTCTCAACCTCCAGGCAGCTTGGGGCTGAGTTCTCCGCAGCCCATCGAAGCTGTTTATCACAGCCTTGATTTCCTGGTGAAAGTATTTTCCTCCCTTGCCTTATTCTTCCTTTCTTGCCTTTTTGTTCTTGCTTTAATGGGATTTGGATGGAAATACGTCATTCTTAGCATGAGTTTCCATGAACCTCAGAGAACGGCCACTTTCTTCCCTGGCAGCTGTGAAGGCTGGGCTTGGTCGGCACAGGATGGCTGGCATGGACTGAAAGATGATGTGATCCTTTGAAGCGAGATCTGATTTCAGCTTACTTCACCCATGCCAGCCCTCATGTTCTCATCTAAAGAGAAGGTTAGCCATGCTCACCCTTTGCTGGCCTGGTGCAGAGAGGAGAGAAGGTCTGTAGATCCCCACACCATAGCAAACAAGAGACCCAAAGAATGTTCACAGTTTTCTTTGGAACGGTCTTGGGTTGGTCTTGTTTGCTGGGTTGTCCTCATGGATGTGTGACTGACCCAGCATACCTGGCATACCACTCTTAGGATTTAAAGTCCCAAAGTTGTCCTGTTGAGTCCTTGATAGATTTTGCTCTCATCTGTGTCTCGTGGGTGATTGAAGGCTGGGGTCCCTGCCACCTGAGGTATCTATCTCTTCCCCTTCCCCGCTCAGCACCACCTCTCTCCTCAGCAAGTGCAAAGCTTCCTATGTACTGGGATTGAAGGGAAGTGCTATAAAAGTCAGTAGCTGTCCTGCAAATTGTCCCTGTCCCAAAAGCAAGTGACATTAATAAAGCCTGTTACAACACTTTGAAATCCTGTATTGTGCATGTTTGTGTACATTTGTATATTCACATGCATGGCAAGGTACGCATACGGAAGTCAAAGGAGAACTTGCAGGAGTCAGTTTTCTCCTACCATGTGGGTCCTGGGGTGGAGAACGGGGAAGAGGCCACTCATGTTGTCAGCATTGGCCGCAAGCACTTTAATCCACTGAACCTAGCCAAGTCATGGTGTTTTTGAGAGAGATGCTGTCAATGAGAAGAGGCTTGCTGAACCTAAGGCTCTGGTTTCTGTCTTGCACTGGGGCTTGATGAGCTTTGCAGGTCATCCTTGGTTCTTTGTCTCTTCCTAACCTGTGTGCGCATGTATCTTGCCAGGGTGAAGTTGTGTGCAGCCGGATCCTAGTACCTAACAAAGGATGGGAAGAAATTAGGGTATTTGTTTTCTAGTGCTGCCTATGGAAGAGTGACTTCAGAAGGGACCCGCACTTGTTAATTATTTACTGAACAGTTGTTATATCCCACTGTTCTAGATGCTGCATGCAAAAGTACGATGTGTTTTCTGAAGGGAGAAGCAGACTATTCCTGGGAGCCACAGGCTCTTCCCTGAGCCCCCGAAGGCACCAAGGGCACCAACAGCAGGTTGATGGAGCCAAGCAGGCTGCATAGAATACCTTCCAGAGTACATTGCATGGGTTACATTGAGTTAAAGGTGACCATAGACATATGGAAAAGCCAGTTTGTAGACAGATGGTGGGAGGAGAATCAGAGAGAGGAGCCAGGGATCCACACGTAAAAATGATTTCTCAGGCCACCCTGCCATGTAAGGCTTCAGAGAATCCCCTCTAGAAGCTGAAGGCCCTGGGAAAGAGCCGAAAGAGCTCCTTTGTGAAAATGATTGGCAGACTCGAGTGTGGCGAAGTGTTCTGCTGTGTGAGAACATGGGATGTAGTTCATAGGTACAGAAAGGAAGGAAGTTCAACCCGTATTGATGGCTGCAAATTATAGGGCTGGAGAGATGGCTCTATGGGCGATAGAACTTGTGCAACCGTGAGGACCTGAGTCTGGAGCACCCATGTGACATCTGGGCTTGGCTGCATGCATCTGGAACCCGAGAACTGTAGATATAGACTGGAGGATCCCAAGGCACCAAGGTCAGTGAGAGACCGTGTCTTAAGGGACTATAGACTGTAGTGGACACCTGAAAGCCTCTCATGGCATCTTTGTGTACACCTTGGGCACACACATGTGTACATATACACCAAGTCACCCACCCACATAAGAAACTACAATACAATCCAAAACATGAAGGATACATGCATGCATGCAAGCAAAAAAAAAAAAAAAAAAGAAAAGAAAGAGAAGAAGAAAGAGAAAAAAGACTAACCCATAGTTCAAATATCTCGTGTGCTAGCATTTCCATAATCAGTAGATCTATAGATGATATCTAGAAGGACAGAACACAAATGTCAGGAAAGCTGCAGTATGATAGGGCAAGAAGAATTGGGAGCATTACTCATCTTTTACATGAAGACTGGAGGCCTCTCTTTATTGCTTAAGCTGTGGGAAAGTGCAGCGTGAGCCGCAGAGGAAGACTGCTTCAGTAGGGGTGCTTGTCTTGGGAGAGCGAGCCTTGGAAGCATTCACACAGGGCTGATAGCTGGTCGGCCTCTGTGCATTACCTCCTCCAACCACATATTGTTTTCTCCCTCACCCCAGCTTATCTTCCTGCCCATGCCATTCTTTGTCTCTTAGAAATGGCATGCCTTTAATTACTGATATCTGTCTTCTGTTGGAAGGATTAGGGTGTGCTCGGGGTGGCTGGCTGCTACCCTCCCCAGCCAATGGGGAAAGCCTCACCAATCTCTGCCAGAGACTGGTGTCCTGATTCACAGTCTCTCGGCCTCTCTGTGGAATCCCTCTGCGAAGGCTTTGCCTGGTACCTTAATGCCAGTGGAATGTACTTACAACGGGCCCCTCAGGATCTCAGACAGATGAGGGAGAGGGATGTCTTAAGCTCCTCTTGCTTTGGTGAAAGTAGGTAACCACCCACAGGAGGAAGGTGGTGTGTGTTTCATGGACCTATGAGCATAGAATCTCTGCTGTCCAATGGCCTGCAGATGGCCAGGCCCGGGAGTCAGGAGACAAATGGTCTGCATAGACATTATGGCTGGTGCAGTTATGCTTTTCCACTGACAGAAGACTGAGAACATGTGAATTCTGTAGACAAGCAGGACCACCTGGTCCAATTCAAAGTGCTGGCAAGTCAAAAGCAAAATTCACCTGGCCCAAGTCAGTCAATTGCCCAGACACAAGGACAGTGTGTTTGAGTGACAGCAAACAGGTAAGGCACCAGGGATGTGAGACATCCAATTGGATGACTGAGCAGCCAGCAGCATCCACAAAAACACAGCACGTGAAATGAGGAAGGGGCCCTGCACCACGGAGCCCTTTTAGGGACTGTTCACTCTCAGAACTTGCTGGAAGAGGTGATTTCCAGGGAATCCCACTCAAGTCAAAGAGGGACATTCTAGCAGCCATCACTGTCTGAGGCTTGCTTAGGCTCTAAGTGGGGAGTGGGATCTATGTCTCATGGTGTGTGTAAACAGCCCTTGCATGGGGGTTGCTCTTCAGTGTCTGGCCTGTTGACGGTACCTCTGTTCTCAGTAGCAGCTCAAGTAGGATTGAGAGGCACCTGTTGTATAAAACTCACCCCAGAGCTCAGTGTTAGAAACCCAGAAAGATACTAAATAGCCCTTCCCAGTCTGGATTCTGTATTCTAGGACATTCCAGCTGAAGACACAGTTCCCAGTGGAATCTCACTAGGTGTTGAGACAGATTAGCCTCCCTCCGGAGAGTCAAGGACAACACAGTCTGTTCTTCACGTTTGTAGCTGCTGCTGAAGTTGGCCGCTTGGAGGGCTGTCTTCTTTTGAGGGTTCTGAGGAGACACACTCCCTGTCATTTTGATATCTACATTGACATTTCCTTGGTTTGTTCCTGTCCCATCCTTTAGCATGACCTCCTTTGCTGTCACCAGCACAACTCTGCCTCTTCCCTTTGAGGACATGGCACTCTGACCTGAGTGCGAGATGCCCCTCACAGGCTTGAGCGTTGGCCGCTTGCTCCCCATCTCGTGGCTCTATTTCGAAGGCCGTCAGACTTTTAGGAGATAATTCTTGGCTGGCAAAAAAAAAAAGGCATCACCCTGGGGTCTTGCTTTTGAAGATGACCCCTGCCCTGGTTCTGCTGGACATCTTTGTCTTCTGCTCGCTGACATGTTGGCAGCCACCGTCTCCTGCTCCTGTCTGCCAAGGTAGAGCCTGCTCACCATGCCTTCCCCACTCTGAAGGACCCTTTGAAACTGTGGGCCAGAGACAACCCCTCCTCCTGCCACAATCTTCAATTGTTTTCATCAGGGACTCAGTCGTGATGACACAAAAGTCATCGATACAGTGGCCATATTTAAGGTCCATTTTGATAACCCAGGCCTGCCTTAGGATGGGGCAAATGGCTCAGCTAATATAGTCCTTGTCTTGCAAGCATGAAGACCCAAGTCTAAGTCTGAGAATCCAAGTGAAAAAAATCTCCTTGTGATTCAATCATTGGGGAGGCAGAGACAGGAGAATCCCCGAGGCCGCTGACCAGCCAGCCTTCCCTAACCAGAACCATCAAGGCAAATGAGAGAAACAAAGCAAAGTGAGGGCTTGGCATGGTGGTACAAACTTTTAGTCCTAGCTCCTGGGGGGCAGAAACTAGTGATCTTTAAGTTACAGGCCAGCCTGGGGTATAAGGGGGTGGTCGGGGTGGGGTGGGGTGGTGGTGGTTCCAGGCCAGCCAGGGCGACATTGTAAGGCCTTGTCTAGAAGCAAACAAAAACTTAAACAACAAAACAAATAAAATCTCACACAACAAAACAAAGAACTCAAAACAAGGTAAATAGTGCTTGAGGAATGACTGTTGAGGCTGTCTTCTGGCCTTCACACACATATGCATGCACGAGTGCATATGCACGCGCGCACACACACACACACACACACACACACACACACACACACACACACACGGAGTCTCCCATGCCAGGAAAAGAAGCACTCCACACATGTTCTGGGGCTCATATGTGAACCTATTTTTCTTGTGGGGATGAGGATGGGGCAGCTCTTCACTCAGGGTGGGAGATAACATGACCGGGGATGCTGATTGACAGCAGCTCCTCCACACTGGTGGAAGAGGAGTCTGTGAAAGTAAAGATGGCAGAGCTCAGAGGTCCATGCTCTCAGCTGATTAGCAGCCCAGGAAGGAAGAGGCTAAGGCAGAGAAAGGTCCAGCTGCGGCCTAGCCTTTGTGTCTAAGACTGTCCTGGCATTTAGCATGTGCTCCATAAGCACTAGTTACGTGAAAAGTGAAAGCATGGCCATGGGGCAGGGGTGTGCTGCAGCTTGCTGTGGGCTGCCAGAAGTCGCCCAGCCTGGTCCTGTTAAGCTGCCTTCGAGAGCTGATCCAGGACTGCTGAATCAGGTAGGGTGACCTGCGGCTCCTCTTAGAGGCATAGCACCGCCTTCAGAGAGTGTGTTCTGCCTGGGGTGCTTAGACCCTGGGGAGAGACAAAAGTGCCTGAGCCTCAACACAGGGAAGGGAGCCCTGCCAGGTTCCAGGCTTTGGGCTCCATTCCACTCTCAAGCTTTCATCTCTACAAGTTGGGAAGCAGACTCCACTCCCACAAGCCAACTCTTTAGGATTCAGGATCTGGCTTCCTCTTGTAGGTTCAAAACGGAACCAAAACGTCCCTGCTTCCCAGCTGTCACCCTATCCTCACCACCGATTAGAGGGCAGACAAGGAACTCACCTGCTGAGCTATTTTCTGAACTGTCTTCCTGCCCACTCTGTCCAGGAGACAGCCTGGCTTTCCTGGACTGTGTGTGCACTGGGGTTGAGGGGCCCTTCATATTTCATTATGTCTGCTTGCAAAATAGATGTGTACTGAGATAGGCAACATTCCTGGAGTTGATGCTCGGGCAAGCTGGATGAATGACGACACTGTCTCCCTTTAGAAACTTCCAGATCCTTCATCCTGCACAGACTGGTGGATGGTGCTGAGCCCAGAGTGCTTCAGATTCTTTGGCCTGGTTGGACACACGTCAGTCTCCCATTAAGAGCTTTGGTTGCTGAGTTCTTAAAAAGGTATTTGTTCTTCAGAGTTTGCGAGTTGGTGCAAAACCAACTGTCTACTCCGGAGACCCCAGGTTGCAGGCCGGTTCAATCAATCACTCATTCATTCATTTATCCATCACCAGGGGGTGTCTGCTGTATGCCAGACACCATGGATTTAAGATGAAAAGAGCCTGGCCTCTGTCAGCTCCCAAGGAACGCTTGGGCTGACCAGTTAGTGGGTGATAGGCATGCAAACAGCCTCCCATGGCCCTTGGGCTCTGTGCTGGAGATGTGGACTGAATAAGATGTGGGGACAGAGCCGTTATATACTAGAAGAGTATTCAATGCTGTTTTCTACGTGGAGAGATAGAGGACTCATGAAGTATTGGGACTGGATGAGTTGGGGGAGAGCTGAATATACCCCTGCACTGAGAAGATGTCCAGGTATCACGCAGGGCAGAGAGATGAGGCAGGAGGCAATATGGATAAAGAGTCACTCCATCTTTTTTCTTTTTTTTTTTTGTGAAAGAAACTGGGAAACTGGGTGATGTCCAAAACACGTAAGTAAAAGAACAGCTTGATTATCTGGTGACAGGGACAGGTGCCTTTCGGAGATGAGAAACTGGGACCAGGAGATAGGGAAAGGATCTCTCAATGGCTGGACAAGATAGCGTGAAGTAGCACTCTGCCATGGCTCATCATGACAGTCTTGCCCCAGACTTGCTGGAGAACCAGGAAGGGTAGAAAGCTGTCAATGCCCAAGACAGTGGGGGCTATCTTTTGACTTCTTTCAGGCAAGTGATATCTGCTGTCCCAGGAGCACTGGTGGAGGAATAGAGTCAGAAGGAAACCTGTGGGTGCGAATCCCGTCTGCAGAGGACTGGTGGTCTTCCGTGGGTGAGCACAGGGAGGGTAACAGCATGGAAGGACTATGAAGGAAACTCAGACCTCAAGCCTGCTCCCTTCCCTCCAGGTTACACAGCTTCATGGGGTTCCTGCTTAGTCCCCATTAGGAACTCAAACAAGGCTAAGAGAGGCAGTGAGTGACAGCCCACACCTAACTGGCTGAGCTGCCAGCAATGAACAGTTAGAGTTTAAAGGAGGACTGGTGGGTCTGCCAGCTGCCCAGGGAGTGCAATGGTTGGGACCAGGTCTGTACTTGATACCTTCTCAGCCACCAAGATGGTGAGAGTCAGAGCTGGTACTTTTCTCATGAAGGGTTTTGCACTGAAGATGTTAGGTGGGAGTTAGCAAGGAGTTGGCAGGAGTGGGGCCCAAGAGGTATCTGGAAGGAGGAGGTAAACTGAGCATTGGGAACAATAGAAATTAAAACAGCACAGCCTCAATCATTTACAATGCCCTGGAGGTGGGTTCTGGGCCAGTCAGCCTGTGTCCTTCCCTCTACACAGCAGGCAGGGAGACACGGAGCTGACTGCGGCTTGGACACAACTCTTTTCCTAGTGGTTTGGGAGGCTGCAAATACAGAGGATGGTGGGATCTTACAGTGAAACAACAGAACCCGTCAAGGTGCAAGAATACACCAGTTCCCTCCTTCTGGCTCTTCAGACCACTGGGGAGCATGGCCCACAGGCCCAGCCTGGATGGGAAGAAGCTGGTAACAGGCCATATGTGGTGAAGCGGATGGGCAGTGGGGCGGAGAAATGAGACTGGATGGGACTGGATGAAGGGAGTTATGTAGACACAGATACTTCTGTCTGCTGCCCATGGTGATCTGAAGAAGGCTGGATCACTATAGACTCTCAAATGACACCCACCTAGTAAGAATTAATGAGGATGGGTTCCTTGGATAGAAATGCAGAAGAGGTCACTTTGGCTAATATACTGGCATGGCACAGAGGGTTTTGTGTATGAAGTGCAGTTAAGTTTTGAACTATGAGCACTGAGCACATCCTAAGGACAGTCTGGCATGGGATACTTTCTCAGTAGGTTAGTGTGACTGCTTTGAGGAGGCCACCAGGAAGGCCGAAGTGTCCTGAGCAGCTGACCGCTTATCTCTGTTTGCCAGGAGCCACCCATCCCTGCAGCTCGGTGTTTATCTGCTGGGGAAGGGCTGAGGGCTTGAAGGTCTAGAAGCCCTACGCAGGAAGTCTTGGGGATGGCAGAGCTGTTTGAGGGAGCAGACCCCTGCTGGTGCCTTATTTCTGAAGCTGAACCCTGCCGTCGCATCTGCAGGAGTCATGATTGTGGAGTGGCATGTTCCAGCTCGCCATCCAGAAAGCAGTCCGTTTACAGAGTATTTTGGACCATCCTGGTTTGGGGGAGGAGCGAAAGTGGGGGTGTGGATGTTGACTTCAGTACTAGGCACTCTGATCTTGAGTCACGTTTCCAATGTCTTTGTGGGTGTGAACTATTTAGCTTTGATGCACTTTTGGGGTCTCCAGGGTCCAGATTTGAAGAAGCTCCAAGGCCTGGGCCCCAGGGAGTTCTGAGCCTCAGAGATGCCACCTCTGGTGTGAGGACTGTAACCCACCAGAAGTACAGGTTCAGAATGGAAATGTTAGGGTAAGGGTAAAAGGTCAAGGACAGGCTTTCTAAGTACTCCTGATGTGGGAGGTCCACGCGGACAGTAGGCTGTAAAGATGGCCATGTTTCCACTTTTGTGCTGTAGACATTTTTAAGGCTTTAGGAAATTGATGGGGAGAGCTTGGGGTGTCCTGGAGGCAGATCTACATTCTAGTAAGTGTGATCAGCACAATGACCCCCACCCCAGAGCAAAATGGAAGCCTCCAGGATGTGCCATACCAAAGCTCTGTGCTGGTGAGGTGGGGCCATGTGGCACAAAGAGAGAGAGGGTACATCCACAGTAGGCAGAGCCCTGGGGGCCTATCACCAAGAGAAGACAACTGACTCCTCTACCAGCAAGGGAGGATGGGTCCAGTCTGCTTGGGCTCTTGGTTGTCGACTTGCTGGCTGCTTCTCGGTCCTGTTGCCTTCCTAACTTGGTCTTGTCCACAGCCCGCTAGCCATTCTGCTATAAAGAGTCCCATCATCGTGGGGTTTGGCTTCCTGGCTCTTTAGTTTGCTCCAGTGTTTTTCAGCTTTTTAATCTGTTTTGGAGCTACTTCGGAGTGGGCTCAATGAAGTTCAAGAAAGGGTAGCAAGAAAGTTGGAGGGAAGAATAGGGACAAGAAGACAGGAAGGAGCTGTTCAAGGCCTGAGGTAGACAGAGATGGACCCCAGTAGACAGGCAAGCCTCTGGCAGGCTGGAGTCTCATGGATGGTCACTGGACCTGAGCCTTTTGTCAGTGGTTGTGTTGGTGGGAAGGAAAGGGTGGGCTCCTAGGGATTCTAGCGTGGTTCAGCCCACCCCTACCTCCTACCACAGTGACTTCATTTTCTATTCTGCTCCACCAGCTGAGGGTCTCCCTAGAATCAAAGCCCCCTCTTGAGTATTGAGAGAATAAGCTCTCTGCTTCATAGAAGCTAATTTACCTATTTCGTGTCCTTGACTGGCCTGTGTTCTGGGTAGAAAGAGCCTTGGTAGTGAATGCAGGCTCAGGGAAGGAGCCCAAAGGGCCCCTTTCTCAGGACCCTGCTAACGTGGCGTGGCCTGAGTACCCACCACTGCAGCCATATAAGTCAGCTAGACAAGGGGCCATTTGTCACCACCATCAGTTCCCAGGAGAGCACCCTCAAGGCAGCTCCTTTCTAGCATTCAGGGGCCAAGTTCCCAGCGTCTCCCTCAAGGGAGGTGGAGGACCAGCCCCCACGGTGTTACTTTGAGAATCTGGCCAGCTCTCAAAGGCATATCACCCTGTGTGGCAGGTCTCTGTTGCTTCTGGTTCCCAGCTTAGCCTGGACAGGCTCTGGGAGGGGCAACTCTGGATCTCTGAGAAGCAGAACTATAGTTGGGGCATGGGAGACTGGGCAGAATAAAGCAGTTGACCCAAAGAAGTCCGGATGTTTGAAGGAACAGAGTCTCGACCAGCACATTGGTTCCTTTTGGGACCCACAGATCCCAGTGTTTTACAGGCTAGATAGAGGTCTAGGGCACTAGCCATAGGTAAGGTTTTCCCTGCACCACCTTATGGAAGTACCCCAGGTCAGCCTCTCTGCACTGCAATTCCATGCCAGATTGAGGGGTAAGGAAAGATTTCCTGTTGCTTAGAAACGATTTGACAGAGCCTATGTGGTAGCACTGAAGGTCGAAACCTGAATCCCTGTCCTCCACCTGCTGGTTGTCATATTGTCACTCTCTAGTTGCCACCGTGATGCATCTTGTTGGCTTGTCCATTCATTACCTGCCCTCTCCCCGACCTCCGCCAGGATCTCAACATGACAAAGGGCAGGTGTCTCCCTTCATCTGGTTTGCTGTTGCATTCCACACACCTAAGGCCGTACCTGGCTCCTGTAGACATCCATAAATACTGTTCATTGAAGGAGTGAAGCCTGGGCGTGGGAGCTGGCAGGCCCGAAGTGTGATTTTTGCACTCAGCCTCTTCTGATAAAATGAGTTAAGGGGTTCTACCAATGATTTCTCATTTGCAAAATAATCAGGACAGTGGAGCCAGCGCTTGCATTTGCTGGGTACACCCCCCCTTCTCTGCTGCTCCAGAAGTTCCCAAAGGGCACAGGAATGACTTTTCTTTCCAAAATTCAGACTGTGGTGGCACAGCAATCATTTAACCAGGTTAAGTAGCACAAGAGAGATATCACCAGGACCAGAAAGTGGGCTCCTTGCAGTGGCCAGAAGCAATCTTAGAAAGTAGGAAATCTTCAAAGGGATCACTGCTCAGCAGGTGATGCTCCAGAGAGGTCTGATTATTTGGTACCTCACATAGACACAGCAGCTCACACCGCCAGGGGCAGACAGGGCCCTCTTCACGATCATGGGTTCCTTCTTGCGAATTAGACAACACAGTCACAAGTTCTGGATGTGGACACATGTTTTAGGGGGCATCGTTCACACATAGTCCAGCCTGACACCTAGATTGCTGTGGTTGCAGCTATGGCTGTGGCTAGTTGTGCTGTACAGTGCCCATGGTGGTGACCTACCCACCAGTCCTCCCTGGAATCTAGCCCACAGGCTTCTGCACTCCCGATTAGCCTCTTAAGCTCTGCCATGTCTGGTGGCTCAGAGCCTCACATGGAAAGGTCACCAGGCTGAGTCAAGAGCACGCTCTCTGGGGAGACTGCTCTAGATGTGTTTAGCCAATTTTCCTGAACAAAATTATTCGACAGTCTATGAGTTCAGGAGATGGATAGTTTGGTGTCTCAAAGGGGCAACCATTTGGCCTTGAACTCCCATTCTTCCTCACAGCCTGCTGAGGCTGGAGTTCAAGCAAGAAAGTTGGAGGGGAGAATGACAAGGAGACAGGAAGGAGCTGTCAAAGGCCTGAGGTAGTCAGAGATGGACCCCAGTAGACGGGTAAGCCTCTGGCAGGGTGGAGTCTCTGTACCCTTGACCTGGCCTGAAGTTTCTTGTGACTGCTCTAATATCTTAGAGCTCATAGCTCAGTTTTGACTATTAGTTGGGCCTGGAAAATGCAAAGGAGCTGTTAGTCCTTAGTGACATTTGGTGACAGGAACCTCTCTGCACATAGCCAATGATGACAGCTGTATAGAGAGGAGTGAATCACTGGGCGTCTTTACTCTATACTAAGCCCCTCTCATATTTCAACAATGCATCAGAAAGCCAGGCTCACCCCAGCTTAAAGTCTGTGACCCAGCCCTGTGACAGGGCCATGTCCTCAGTGCCTTTAAGTGTCCCATTCTAAGGAATGACTGTGTGGTTCCACTTTTACTCCTAGGTGATTCTGATAGGCCCAGATCCCTATTCGAGCCCTCATCACAGCGACCCATTTTTTCTTTGTTTGTTTCTATCTGTGTGTGTGTGTGTGTGTGTGTGTGTGTGTGTATTGCTGTGGATCGAAACTACTGCGAGCATGCTAGGGAAGCACTTTGCCACTGAGCTATACCCAGGATAGTTTTTCACTTTCACAAGAGGGAATTTAAAGCAGGGACAAGGGGGAGTCTGAGCTTCATTGTCTTGTTCTATCCCTCTCCCTTTATTTTTCTTTTCAGATTCATCTCATCTCCTGATTCTCATATCTCTCTCTCTCTCTCTCTCTCTCTCTCTCTCTCTCTCTCTCTCATACACACACACTCATACACTCACCACATACACACACACACACACACTCACCACACACACATTCACGCACACACACTCTCACACACACTCTCACACACACTCACACACACACATACACACACACACTGAAGCTGTCCTTCACCTCAGTTCAGAGCTGAGAAATCCACCTTTCGCTTTCTATTAGCAGGGAAATGGATGTTTGCTGTAAAATGCTTCTCACTACCCTGGCTGGCACTCAGGCTCCGTGGGAAAGGCCCCGGGGTGAGGATTTTGAGGTGGACTGTTTCTATATGGCTTATGAGAAAGATAAAGTGTGAGGCCCCTCTGTGTGTGGAAAAAAGATAGTCATGGGTTGGTTTTGGAAGGGACTGAAAACAGCAGACTCTGTCAGTTTAATCGCTTCTGCAGGGAAGCAGGGGACAATGAACACCCACTGGGCATCCGACACCACACTTGGCTTGTCAGTCGCATTATCTTATTCAATCCTAGCAACCTGTGAATTGGATCCTTCGCGTGCTGTTTTACAGGAAGGAGGTTCTGCAGCAGACCCCATTCTGGAGGTCATAGTCCAGACCCCATCTGCCTGGTGCGAGTCTCCAAGTCTTTCTGTGATGTGTAGCACAGTCCCTGCCTACCACATGAGTGTCTGCCTGGATCTGTCCACGGCAGGAGGTGTTGGCAAAAGGTCTGGAAAAGGTACACGCTGGGCACACACACTGGGGACAGTGGGGGTTGGAGTCCCCGGAAGCAGCGATGGAGGGACAAGTCACACCATCTACTGAAGTGTGGCCACATCAGCTGCAACCCATGTCTTAGCGCCCACTGACTGTGAGAGGCTGACATCTGTAGCCCAACGCCCATACACTCTGATCTGAAAGGCCTCAAGCATTGACATTCTCCTGGCTTTGGAAGGAAGCAATGCTCTCAGGGAAAGTGGAGGTCAGGAGGAGCATGGCTGTTCTCCTAAAGACGAGCACTTTCCTGGGGCAGTGGGCAGCTGGAGTCCCAGAACCCACTCTGACCACAGCCTTACTGGAGGGCAAGGCTTCTCCCAGCATGCCTTGCAGCTTCTCTCCACTATTGTGTCCCCTCCCCAGGATGGGGACCAGAGGGAAGGCTTCTGAGGGTTCCTCACACTCCAGGGTTCATCCCTCTCTTTGTTTCTCTGTCATCGTCTTCCTGCTCTGAAATGTGGGTAAATGATTAAAAATTTGGCAGGTTAATTAACTTCCCGTATTTTCTTTTCTCTTCCACTTACTTCTCTCTCTAAGTAGATGACAGGCAGGTTATGATTTATCTGCCCTGCTCTCGTCACACTTTCTACTGTAATTCCTTCAGTCTTGGGCCAGTGATCTGGACACCTCCCTGTCTCCTCCTAAATTTCTGGAGGTGGGTGCACATACCTTCTCTTTGCAGATCCAACCTGACTTCCCTGGGGCAGTGAGGCGAAGCCCTTAGCACCCATGACAGCTGACATATTCTGCAGTAGCTGTGGGCTGATTTGAACTAAATGAGATTTACGATCGCTCCTCATGCATTAAGGCTGCCTTGGAACCCAGGTGAGCCCGCACCAACATGTCTTCCCTAATTAGTGGGAGAAATAGCCGCGCTTGGTCAGGGGAAGTTGGTGAGCTTGGGTGAAAGTTGCACCTTAGGTCCAGTTGCACAGACCCCAGTGGGTGGGTGGGCAGCTTGTTACTGTGGGCAGCAGTGTGGATGGGTGCGCTGTGCTCTGTGGATGGCCAGAAGCTACCCAAACACTCTCATTCTAACAGGGTCAAAACAGAGAATGGAGTTTTGCTTTCCGCTAAGGATGCCTTAGGAATCTGCGGCTTCTGTCTGTCTGTCCCCCTGTTATTCTCTGTCACTGTCTTCTTCCTGCTTTTCTTTCTTTCTGCATACATTTCTCTGTCTCTGTCTGCCAACCAATCTCTTTTTGGGTATGCCTCTGCCATTTGTCTGTCTGTCTGTCTGTCTGCTGTCTGTGTCTCTAACTCTCACATTCACTCCATTCCATATCACAGCGCTGAGTTGGGTCCTTTGCTAACTTAGCTCTTCATCATTACTTCCTATGTCTCCATTTGTAAGATAGATAGAGCAGTAATGGCCCCAGGATGGATTAAATGCTGTCCTTTTCTGGAATGAATCAAGTCTATATCTCAAAACCTGACAACTGGTAAATGTGACCTTATTTGTAAGTTGGGTCTTTGCCAATATCTGTGTTTGGGGCTCATTCTGGATAAGGGTAGGCACTAAACCCAATGACTGGTGTCCTCATGAGAAGAGAGGAAAGGGATGCTGAGAGGCCACATGAGATAGAGGTAGAGATCAGAATGACACTGCTTCATGTCAATGCCAAGGGTGTTACAAAGTGAGAGGTCCGCCCTCTGCTCTGGGGGTGCAGCCCTGTTGTTAGCTGTTTAGGTCAGTCTTCTGTCTTCTGCAGTGGGAAAACATATGGTACTTTCAGTTCACCTGCCTTTGGGGCTTTGTGGTAGCCCTAGGATGGGCTTCCCACCATCCCACATACGTTGGGAGGGACAAGGCCAAGGGTCACTGTGCCATAGAAAGTGTCCCATGCTGTCAATCATTATTTCTTAGTCTCTTTCTCCGGGATCAATCTCTGTCTCTGCCCTCTTCTCCCTAAGATCCTGGGAAGAGGGCAGAGACAGAGGATCCTAGGGAGAAGAGATGCAGAAAGCAGAGCTGGCCTTCTTCTGGCATTTTCTCTGGATACGTTATTCTAGTAGATTCTATGACAAGTCCGCACAGATAGCAGATTCTCTAGGTCAGAAAGAACAGTGTTAATTTCAACTCCTGATTATCTTGCCATTTTAGTTATAAATTTTGGACAATGTGATTAGTCCTTTAGACCCTTTTATGGGATGAATTGAGTGTGGGTAAATTCATAGGCTATTCACCCTGCCAAGAACTGGGAACCCCATAAAAGCAAATATTGTTACCCCTGCTGATATCAACCTCTTTGTGAAGATATACTGTGGTGTCATAATTATAGAGGTATTATAAAGGATGGCAAAGGTCAAGGTGGACTCAAGACAGCTTACCCAGAGCCCCTGTTATCACAGCTGGGCATCAGAGTTCCAACTACCAGAGCTGTTGAAACAAAATTCCCGTGTCCCCCGACCAGCTGACTTTGAATCTTCTCAGAAGCGCATTTCTAATGGCCTTTGTGGATCTTGAGCTCCTGGTGTGTCCTGTTTAGCCACCTTCTCCCCCTGTCAACTAGACACAAGCTATAATTATTTGGGAAGAGAGAACCTCACCTGAGAAAAAGCATGCATAAGATGGGCCTGTAGGCAGGTATTCCTGATTAATGATTGGTGTGGGATAGCCCAGTCTCAACCCACCGTTGGTGCTGCCATCCCTGGGCTGATGGTCCTGGCCTCTATATAAAAGTTGCCCGAAAAAGTCATAGAGAGGAAGTCAGTAAGCAGCGCTCCTCTGTGGTCTCTGCCTCCAGGTTCTTGCCTTGTATTCCTGCCCCGATTTCCCTCAGTGATTTCCCTACAAGCTATAAGCTAAATAAATCCTTTCCTCTCCAAGAAGCTTTTGGTCATGGTGTTTATTACAGCAATAGAAAGCAAATGAGGACATTTGTGTGACCAGGAGAAGCTGACTGTGGACCAAGTTACTGGAAGTTTCCAGAGATGCTGTGTCACGGGGAAAGCTGTCTGAGGCTTCTTATGAAGGTTGAGGTCCTAGATTCTGTTCCCTAGGGACCCTCCTACAACTGGTGTCACTTGGAGAGAGCATACAGAGGGGTGGAGTCTGTGCTGGTGGAACCTTGGCATAGAGCTGAAGACTGAACCCATGAGGCCCCTAGGGAGCACCCTTTGACAGAGTTGAAGCTTGTAGAAACCCACAGATAAAGAGTAGATTGAAAGGTACCAGTTCCTCCTTCCCAACCTCTGCCTCCACTGGCCCTGAGTGTCTGTGCTCTGCACACTCAACACCATTGTTCCTGAGCTCAACTCCACGCGCGTCCTCTGCACCAGCCTACCTGGTTTCTTGGGGGGTTTCTTTTTTTATTTTTTTCTTTATTGCTATTTATTGAGCTCTACATTTTTCTCTGTTCCCCTCCCTGCCTCTCCCCTCCCCCCTTCAACCTTCCCGCAATGTCCCTATGCTCCCAATTTACTCAGGAGATCTTGTCTTTTTATACTTGCCCATGTATATTAGGTCTATGTAAGTCTCTCTTAGTGTCCTCATTATTGTCTAAGTTCTCTGTGATTATGGTTTGTAGGCTGGCTTTCTTTGCTTTATGTTTAAAAACCACCTATGAGTCAGTATATGTGACAGTTGTCTTTCTGTGTCTGGTTTACCTCACTCAAAATAATGTTTTCTAGTTCCATCCATTTTCCTACAAAATTCAAGCTGTCATTCTTTTTTTTTTCTGCTGTGTAGTACTCCATTGTGTAAATGTACCACATTTTCTTTATCCATTCTTCAGTCAAGGGGCATTTAGGTTGTTTCCAGTTTCTGGCTATGACAAACAAAGCTGCTATGAACATAGCTGAGAACATGTCCTTGTGGCACAATTGAGCATCCTTTGGATATATACCTAAAAGTGGTATTATTGGTTTTTGAGGAAGGTTGTTTCCTAATTTTCTAAGAAATCTCCACACTGACATCCAAAGGGGTTGTACCAGCTTACATTCCCACCAGCTCTTGGGGAGTTTCCTAATCATCCCTCCAGATCCTATTTCAATGCGACCCATGACAAGACCTGATCTTGATCTTTTGCTAGCCTTGGTCCTGTCCTATGCTCTTTAGACAAGACATTCAGGGCCAGCATAGGTAGCCACCTGGCAATGATGCCTACTGAGGGCCTCTGGTGGACTCCTCTCCAGACACTCATGTGGTACCATTGAAAGTCTTGTCTCTCTGTATTTAATTGTTCCTTCCCTTCCTCCTCTGTGAGTCCAGCAAAGGGGCAAAGTCATAGACAGTTCTGGAGGGTAGGCTTTTCTAAATGAAGCAAGAGGAGAGAGAGAGAGAGAGGGAGGGAGAGAGGAGAGAGAGAATTGTTTTCCTGCATCTAAAAACCCCATATAATTCCCATATCATGAGGTTTTGCCCATCCCAAGTGTACAGCCGCTATCTATACTCACCAAGCTGTGTAAATGTCACCACTCTAATTCTAGAACATTCTCGCCGTCTAACAAAGAATTCCCTTTATGAGTCACTTCTCACCCCTCTCAAGCTGGGTTACCATCTAATCATAGCATTATGGGACATGGAGACATCGTGCTTTGGCAGAAGACAGCATGCAATTTAAAACACATTTTGCTTCTTGTAGATTCTGAGTTACATAAGTCAGCCCAACGTCACAGAGTTCCCCAGCGCAGCTGGGCTCCTGTGTACAAAGGTGTCTAGTGCAAACAGCCTCCTGGAGTCAATATCTGAGGCCCTCAGTGCACCAACCGGCACAGAGCATGCACCATAAACACACAAATGAGTTCAGTGGCAGCGTTACTGGGAGAGGCACAATCTGAGGCGCGAGGGCAGACTCTGAGGATCCAAGTTTTCTCCAAAAGTCCCCAGTGGAAAATCCCTTCTGTTCTGTGGAGGCCAAGTCCCAGATTTGAAACACAAGGGTGTCCTTGAGAAGACTGGAACGTACTCCTAGCCCCTCTCCAGAGAGGAGCTGCGGATGAAAATCGATTCTGGAAGACGTCCTCTAGTACAAAGGGAAAGCACACTGCTGGACTGTCATCATTTTGAGGCGAGCTCTTTTCATTCGTTCCTAATTCTATTCTCACAGGGAACTCCATTATCAACGCTGTTTGTTTATTGACCAGACCAGCATTGACGGCGCTCAGGAAGGGCTCTGTGCTGCTGGTTTGTTTTGTGATGATGAAGTTGTCCCTCCACGTTCTACGGAATGTAAGACTTGGGTCAACAGGGGGCCTCATGTAAAGTTTACAGGGGAACACTTGCAATCACACACCTGGTTTTTGGAATCCACAGTTTGGCGATGAGGCCAACATGTTTTGTAGGAAGAGCTCATGCTGAGAACTCTGCAGCAGGGGACCGATCCGCAGGTAAGGTTGCAGGCTCAGAGAAAGAAGTCATAGAGCATCCAGGGCAGGTGGTGTGGCTTCTGGTGCTCAGCTGGAGAGTGAGGTGAGCGAGGAGAGCTGCAGACTGTGGGAGCTTTGGCCCCAGTGGGAGTCACCTGGCTAGAATAGCTGGAGGCAATTTAGCAACGTGAGCCTCATGGAAGAAACACTAGATCATAGCCAAAAGTGGCTTAGGTTTTTGAGGTTTCAAGTGTTCTCTGTAAGCTCTGCATAGCTCCCATGTTGTTGAAAGGCTTGTAACCTGCAGAGTGGGGACAACCTCACAGTCACAAGAGGGATCCCCTGGGCAAGGTGGGCAGTGCCACTCAGGGTCCTCTGGCAGGATGGAGCTGGACATGAGCTCTGCTGCAGGTGTGGGGATTCAAACTTGGTGGTCATGGTAAGTCTGGTTTTCCCAAGACATCTTTAAGTACAATACCCAGAACTAGAGGTATTGCTTCCGTGGTCGGTGCCTGACTCCAGGAGTCAGTCATTCAGGATGGGTGCATCGGAGTATGGCATTTGGTGCAAGACTGGCATGGATTTGCTGCTCAACTTTCTCACCATGGGCACCACGACCATGGAGTTTTATTGATTCTTTCATAAGAGGTTGATGATGCACACTGGCCATGAGATTCATGAAGTAGTAAAGTGTAGAGGAACCCTTGGGGATCATTAGAAGTGTAGAGCGCACAGGAACTGACTGGAAGGGATTCTTTGGGTTGGGGCAAACTATTCCTCCCAGAGAATAACTGGGAACTCCATTGTGTCTCCTCAAAAATATGAGCAGAGAGGAAAAACTCTGGCATATCCAGGAAGTTGATCTTCAACAGGACAGCCGGCATGGACTCTGTTCAATGTCAAACAAGACAAAAGAAACCAGAAGAGTGGGCTCTGTTGTACAGTAAGTAGAATTAAAAACAAAAAATTAAACCCATGTAGGGACCAAAGCTTACTTGGTATCTGACCTCTCTGGGCCTCTGTGTTCTTCTTGGTTACTCAATGTCAGTGTTTTCAATGGCTCTCAGTAAAGGGTCAGAAGCTGAGTCACTGTGTCACATAGAAACAGAGCAACAAACTCAAGCACACAGCACATGTGGTGGCCCTGGCTCAGTAGGCTGGGGTGGGCCTGGATGCGGTAGCTTTTATAAGTCTGCAGATGATGCTGGCGTACACATCCGTTGGAAAATCATGCCTCAGTTGATGTTACACAGGCTCCTTCCAAAGAAGAGGCCTTCCAGTGATTTCCAGATCATCCCGGAGGCTCAGGAGAAGAGCCCTGAAGTGGCTGACTCAGTTCTGGGGTCATGTATTTTCTCTCTGAGTCACTCTATTGACTTGTAACCCTCTATTAGCCCAACCCCAGAGGTGAGCTCCCAGCTATCCCAGGGAGAGCATTTTTCACATTCCTAGGCTGGCCCCTGCCTTATGGGAGAGCCATTTAGACTAGAGAGGCTTCAGAGAAGGGGAAATAACCAAAGGTAGGGGTGGGGTGTGATGAGTGGGTTGGATTTAAAAGGAGGCTGTCTGAAGGGGTGAAAGGGCAGCTCTGAGTGCTGAGTCAGGAGGCTCCACTGGTTTTATAACCTGACTCTGGGTTTGTCCAAATCACACCCTTTCCAGGAAGACTGGGCTTGACCTAGAGATGTGCTCTTGTCTGCTAAACACCAGGCTGATATTGTTCACAGCGAATTAAAGCCCTGAGCCTTTGAGGCGCTTTTCCCTGATGCTTCCCTAGGCTTTATACCTTGTTTCTTCTGAGGTTCACATCTTTCACTTTTGCAGCCCAACAGGTAACTGGCTCAGAACTCAGCATCTCAAATACCTTCTGGGACCTGATTTTGGGGGGTTCTAGAGGGAGGACGTTGATGGGTTAGGAGGGATGGTGCCTTTGACGGTGGTCCTATGTGGCACACAGCTTTCCGGCACTGTGATGATCCCTTGTCCATCACTCTATCCCATGGTTCTCAGAGAGACAGACTTATTTTCACTCGGTCTCCTGACAAAATATCAGAGACTCAGACTCACTTGTCTCAGGAGCTACCCTTTCTCTTCACTCTCACCCCCAAGACTCAGCCCTGAACCAGTAGACTCTGCACCCGAGTTTGCCTGAACCAGCCAGAAGAGCCAACATTTCCTAACATTGAGTATATGAGGTGAGTCATCCTAGTCCAGCACCTGGGACCTGGGGTATTGCATTGTTTATTGAATTATTTGGATAAAGAATCTTTACATGCACAAGTAAGTTAAGATCTCCAATGCCCGACATCCTTATAATAGACACGGAAGGTGATACAGTTGGCATGTGATCATGTTGGGTAGAGGTTGGCATGATGAGCCCACAAATGCAAGGAATCCCTGTACTCTCTCCTTTCACCTTTGTGGGGGTCACCCCTATGCATACATCTTTCTAAAGATGTATGTTTGTGTCCTTCCAAAGCATCAGGCTTTCTGCCATTAGATGCAACCCAAGTTGTGTTGCCAACACACACACCCCTAATTAGGGAACAGAGGCTGAGATCTTGGAGGAGGGGCAGAGGGTGTGTAGGAAGTAGGGATGCTGAGACAAGAATATAGACCCAATCATCATCCACTGGCTCCTTCTCATTCACATCGTTTCTACCCAGACCCTAGAGTTCAGTCAGGGTTCTCCTTTGTAGACCCACCTTGTGAGAAGACCGTCAGTTGACATGCCAACTCCAATCCCCACTCTGTTCACTGTCTTCATGAGTATCTGAGCTCAGTACTTACACATCAACAGGAACCCTCACTTGGCTCCTGTACTGAACCATACACTAATAGCTTTAGGGTACCCATCCTTTCATCACCTGCTTTGCCCTTCTATTTGTCCAAACTTTCAAACCCAGGTTGCTCTGGCCATCCAACCTCAGCCCTTGCCTCCACTTGATCAGAGATCTGGATGGGACACCTCTGTTACCTCCTGCACTGACACTTCATAGCCACCCCTCCCACATCTCCCTTCTGTCTGTGAAGATGGATTTGTCAAGACGACATGAGCCATCTGTGAGTTCTGGCAAAGCATCCTTGTGGCTTTCCCATGCTCCCATCTCATGTGCAGAAGTGCACTCTGGGACATGACTGATGCCAGTGCCTCCTTTCTCAGAGAATGGCCCTTAGGACTCTAACACTGTTGACAATGTATTATTAGCATTCCTGAGAGTAGTAATTCTAAATTTATCCCGAGTGAACTTTCACAGTGATCTTGAATGTGTCTGCAACAGAATCTTAATTTCCAGAGATGTTGAGATTATGCATGTGTCATGGTTTATCTCTTAATTTACAAAGCTGATATTGCTGGGAAAGTTATCTTCTTTGGATTTAACCTTCAACAGGAAGGCAGTCCCATGTAACACAAAAATTTTGAAAGAAATCATAAAGAGGCAACTCATGACTTCAAGGGTGGCAGATCCACAATTACCTTATTTAAAAAAAATAGCCAATTTTATCATGACCTTTTGTGGAGGGAATCCTGGAGCTTTCTCTGCATTTTATTGTGGCATTTCAGGGAGGGTTATTTCCAGAAAGATCAGCATTTGCCTCCCTGTGTCTCCTTCATTCAATCTGAAATGGAGCTCCAAATTTAGCCTGAGATTTTGTTTGCTTGTTTGATTATTATTATTATTATTATTATTATTATTATTCTTTTGCACAGGTCCAACACATCCTCTTTACCTCCTTTTCCATCCATCAGAGTGGAATGCTCCAGTCATGTGCCCTGACATAAAGGGTCAGATGGGACGCCCATTGGACATCACTCTTGCCCTACAGTAACCACAGAGAAAAATAATTAAAGATGGCAGATGACAACCTATTCCCACTTATAGAGAAGGGGCATCTTGACTTCAGACTCAGAGTTCAAGAGACATGTAATTGGAAGCTAAGTAGTACTTCACAATAATGTGTGCGTGTGCGTCAGATATGGGACATCCTTTTGGAGACTTTGGAGCTATGAGCCATCAGGGGGACACCACAAGACCTAAAATAATAATTTCACTGTGAATCATGGGAAGTTTCGCTCTCAAAATAAAATCTCCCCAGCCATGATGTCATTTAATTACTAATTAAAGCAATTATATCCTCATCTGGTAATGTTCTAAAAATGTTATTGTTACAGCCCTCAAGCTGATGGAATTCACTGTATCACGCTGGATGGCAGCAGGGGCCTGAGATCAACTGCCAAAGTTGACACTCAGGCAAAGAGCTGTCACTGCATGCTGGATCTCCTCGGGGTGGGGGAGGTGGTTGCTGGGTGAGACAGGCTGACATATATGCCTTCTCCCCTCCCAGTCCCTTCGTGAGTCCTGTCTTTCAATCTCTCCCCATGCCCAGAGCATTTAGCTCACATTCATAGTTTGTGGTTTGTTTGTTGAGTCCTCTCCCCTTCTTTGAGAAAGCTAGAACTCTCATTTGTATTTGATGTTTGTGGATCATTTATTTGTCATCAGAGTCCTTGGCTGTGTTAAGGTCTTTCATTGGCTTAAGTTCTCTCTCTCTCTCTCTCTCTCTCTCTCTCTCTCTCTCTTCCTTCTCCTCCTCCTCCTTCTCTCTCTCCCTCCTTTCTTCCCTCTTCTTCCTTCTGCTTCTCCCTCTCTCCCCCCTCTCTCCCTCCTTCCCCCTCTCTCTCCCTCCTCCCCCTCTCTCCTTCTCTCCTTAACTCCCTTCCTCCGCCTTCTTCTTCTCTCTGTCTCTGAGTACATATAGAGAAATCCTCAGGTGACATTCTTCAAGGGCCATTGTGGTGGTCTGAAAAAAATGGCCCCCATAGGCTCATAGGGAGTGACACTATTAGGAGGTGTGGACTTGCTGGAGTAGGTGTGGTTTTGTTGGAGGAAATGTGTCACTGCAAATAAACTTTATTGTCTCAGATGCTCAAGCCAGGTCCAGTGTGACAGCCTCTTCCTGCTGCCCATGGATGCAGATGTAGAACTCAGCTACCTCTCCAGCACCACATCTGCTTGGATGCTAACATGCTTTCTGCCATGACAGTGGACTAAGCCTCTGAACAGTAAGCCAGTCCCATTAAATGCTCTTGTTTATACGAGTTGCTGTGAATGGCCATGGTGTCTCTTCACAGCAATAGAATCCCAAGACAGATATCCACTTATTTTGTTTTTGAGTTAGGGTCTCCCATTGCCTTGACACTTGACAGGTAGACTAGGCCTATGGGCCAGTGAGCCCCAAGAACCCACCTGCGTCTTCCTCCCCAGTGTTGTATTACGGCTGTGTCCCACCACACTTGACTTTTGTTTCCATGGGTTCCGGGCTTCAAACTCACGTGGAGGCAATCCAAAGACTGAGCCATCTCTCAGCTCTCCTCTTTGACTTTGAATGGGCAACCACAAGGCTTCCAGGACCTAGCGAGAGCCTGGCCTTTATGCTCTGAAGAAGAGCAGGACATAACAAATTTGGTTGGAGGATTTAGGGGTAGACTAGAACGGAGGAGGGAAACATTTAGAAGAAGAAATAGTTGCACCGTGAATGCTTCCCCTTTGCTCTCCCCCTTTACCCACCCATCAGGATGACAAATGAGCCAGCCACACTCTTCCCCTTTTCCTGCAGAGGGGCAGGCTCCTCACAAGGGAACCCTGGCTGGGCTGGGCCGAGGCTGAGCTCCAAAGTAATGTGCGTTTTTATTACCGACTTCTCGACCAGTTTTATATGGATTCATAATGGCAGATAATGTGAGTGATGGAACCTGTGCTCGTAATTCTTCTGAGGTATCTGCTCTCCAAATATTGTTTTATCCAAGGGGTGCTGCCTTCAAATACTTGAAGCAACTTCTAAAGGGACCAGGCCTGACAGATCGCAGAACAAAGCATGGATTGTGGTTTGATGCTGCAAACAAACCCCCTCCACTGCTTCTTTTGCTTCCTGCCACATGTCTTGGTTGGCTGTTTCTGAACGTGGCCAGTTATTTGCTTATCCCGAAGCGTGCAGACTTCTCCCTGCCCCACCCACCTCTATTTGCTTGGAAATTTCTACCAAATAACAGTCTTAATAGGCTCTACAAAGATATTAAGACAAAAAAGAACTTGAGGTGCCTGTTAGGGGTGGGAACGTCTGTTGTTTAAGGCCAGATAGTAAATGCTGTAGGTGTGGAGCCATGGGACGCTGCTACCGCTTTTTAGCTTTGTCACCAGTGAAACATGAATGACTGTGTCTGTGTCTCAGTAAAGCTTGGTCAAGGCTGCAGTTTTCCATGTCCTGCCCTGGGTGTTGAATTTGGAGATGGAGGCTGACCATATATTCAGGGCCCAGAATCCAGAAAAGTCTACATTATGAAACTACCACTTGGTAAATGCTGGGCACACCAAAATGATATATGGTTTTGTCATCAGGTTCTTGGGAAAGGGAGGCCTATAAATATTCATAAATTCATAGTGGGAGGTCAGGAGAACGAAATGTCCCCTGACCAGCATGCCTTTGAGATACCTGTGAGCCCTATGCTGCTCCATCCAGAGCATGCTACTCTCCAGCAGAGGATTCCAGAGCCAGGCTGCTTCATTTACACAAAGTTCACGATTTTGTTGTGAGCACTTTACTGTGAGTCACCTCCCCACCTGGTACCGTCCTGTCTTGATGATGGCGGCCTTATAGCAACTCCTGGAAGCAGCTGATGCGAATCCTCAAACGTCTGTTTTTTTTTTTTTTTCTAGTCATTTTGGCAATAATTCATTGGTCTTTCTGTATGATTTCTAGAAAAAATTTGTCACCATCTGAGAGAAGTCTGCAGTGTTTTGACAGTGTAAAACTGTCAGAGGGCTGGAGAGGTGGCCTAGCAGCTAACAATGCTTCCTGCTCCTGAAGAGCATCCGTGTTCAGTTCCCAGCATCGACACCATGCAACTCATGACTACATGTAAATCGTGCTTCAGGGGATCTGGCACCCTCTTCTGTCCTTGGTTGTGCCTGTACATGTGTATAGGCACATGTTATACATATGCATAAGAACAAATAAAAGAAATCTTAAAAATAAATTATTATCAAGTGGGAAGAATTAAAACCTTATCATATCGAGTCTTCAGATTCATGGACACAGAATGGTCCTGTAATTACTTAGAAATTTTTTGATTTTTTTAAATCAGTGTGTTATGGGTTTCTGTATTTAGATCTTGCAAGTATTTAGTTAGATTTATGCCTAAGTAATTACATCTGAGGGAGACTCTGACTATAGATGGCTATGTGGTTTGTTCCTTTCATCTCAAGTTTGAATTGTTCACTGTGCCTGTCTCAGTCACTTCTCTTGTCACCGTGAGCTAATCACTGACAAGAAGCAGCACAAGGACGGAATTGTTACTGCTGGTTTATGGGTTGAGGGGATATAGTCCATCATGCTGGAGAAGGCATGAGGCTGGGCTGATCCGGGACAGGAGTAACATGATCATTCCCATAGATGCAGAAAAAGCTTTTGACAAAAATCCAACACCTTTTCCCGATTAAAAGCCCCCAAAAAGCTCAGAATAGAAGGAATATAGCTTGCACAATAAGGATATGCATGACAAATCTATACTCAACATTCTATTAAGTGGGGGAAGGGGAGGCATTACCATTATATCAGGCATAAGACAAGGGTGTTGATTCTACCCTTCAAGATAGTGCTAGAAGTCTTAGCTAGAACAGAAGACAGGAGAAGGAAAGAAAGGAGGCAGAAATAGGGGAAGGAGGAGTCAAAGAAGCCTTTGTGTGGACGACAAGGCTCTTAGATGTCAGAGACTTTAGAACCGCAACAGAAAACTCTCAGCGTTGCTCTCTCAGCTCACACAAAAACCAGCTCCAAGTGAATTAGAGACCTCACCACAAGAACTGACACTCTGAAATTGTTAGAAATAAAAATAGGGACACACTTCTTTAAAATGCAGTAAGGAATTTCTAAAGATGACTCCAGTCACTCAGGAAATAAGGCCAATAATTGGTAAGTCAGACATCACGAAATCAAGAGCTTCTGTATAGCAAAGAAAGCAGTCAACTGAGTGAGGAGATGGTCACAGCAGGACAAGAGTCTTTTCCATCTATACATTTGACAGAGGATTAACAGCACATAAAAAGGCCTCAAATTAAACAGGAAAACAAACAAATCAAACAGCATGTAAGAGGGGTTGGAGCGATGCTCGGCAGTTAAGAGCACTTGTGCTTTTGCAGACCCGGGTTCAGTTCCCAGCGTGGCTCAAAACAATCCATAGCTTCAATTCTAGGGGATTGGAAAAATTTTTTGGACTTCTAGAGACATTAACACACATGTAGTACACATGCATACATGCAAGCAAAAACACTCATATACATAAAACAACATACGTAAATCTACAAAATTAAAATGGTCTAAGAAACCAATCAGAGCTCTCAAAAGAAGACATGATAAATATGTTTTTAAAACCTGTTCAACATCCTTAGCCATCAGGACTCTGAGATTCCATCTCGCCTCTGCCAGGATGGTGGTCATCAAGAAAACAAACAGCAAATGTTGGAGAGGATGAGAAAGAACAACCCTTATCCACTGTCAGTGGGAGTGGGAATTGGTCCAGCCATTGTGGAAGTCAATGTGGGGATTTTTTTTAAAGCCGGCACTACCACATGATCCAGCTATATCGCTCCTGGACATGTATCCAGGGGATGCTACATGCTACTACAGGGATACTGGCTCATCCATATTTATTGCCAGTATTTCATATGCGAGGAAACAGCATCAGCCTGGATGTCCATCAACACACAAATGAATAATGAAAATGTGGTCTGCATTCTCAACGGAATTTTACTCAGTCATAAAGAAAAATGAAATTATTCAATTTGCGGGAGAACGGGTGGGTCTGGAAAGTATCATCAATATTATATTAAGTGAGGTAACCTAAGCTCAGAAAGATGAGTACCACGCGTCCCCTCTCGCATGTGGAGCTTAGCCTCTAATTTTTAAGTATGCGTATCTGCACGTGAGTAAAAGTGTGTAGATGCTGGGAGACTAGAAAGAGGCCACTGGGAGGGGAGCAAAGGGGGCTTTAAGGAGCAGCAGGGAGGAAGAAAATGGGAACATGGGCATGGAAGGGAAAGTGAGACATGGGGTGGGGTGGGCTTAGGTGGGAAGAGATGCAGGAAGATGGGGGAGCGGATGGGTAGAGGGAGGGTCAATCAAGGGATGGAAGTATGGAAGTCTATGCTGTGCATGGAAAAGCAAGGAAGAAGAAAGGAAGAAATCCTGCCTTTAGACTACGCTCGACTATTACAAATAAATAAGATATAGCTATATTACTTACAAATAATATAAAACCACATACATTTTTCATGAATCACTTTTATAATTCTTCGAGAGGTCACAGAACATTATTAGAATATTATTATTAGGATTATTAGAGTATTAGAGTCCTGTCAAGTTTCTGTCTGAGCCATTAAAATCTAACAGCGAAAAGACCAAGGACAGTGACTGCAATGACTTTGGGTGGAGGGCAAGGCCTCTTTCTGTGATTCTGGAGTTCACAACAGAGTCCCTTTCTGGTGGGTCAGGGGTGGACTGTGGGGCAGTGCTGGGCGAGGTTGCAAGAGTCGGCTCTTGGAGGTGGGTCAGGGCTAGCGGTGCTCTCAGTCCCTACATGTTGGTGTTGTCTTCCTAACTGCATTAGGAGGACAGACAACAGTAGTCTTCACAGGGACTGTACCCCAGTGGTTGCAGAACCCTCTGGTGGCTGACATGGGAGCAAAGGGATGGTGGGGCCATGACTGTAACATCCTGATCTCCTGGGAGAGTTGGATCAAGGTGTCCCAGGCTCTGGGCACCAGGACACAGAGGTCATAGACTCTTGAAGTATACAGACTATGGGTTCAGTTCTGGTGCAAGTACTGCACTGGGTCTGGAGACCCATCGGGGCTTCAGTCTTTGACTTGATCTTGACAGGGACTGTGAGTCCACTCTGCATCCTAGACCCCTGGATCCTGGCCCCCTATCTTCTCATATGTCCTTGCTGTTTGGTGTCCAGACATCCCGATGAACTCCTGGCAAAGTCCACATGCAATATAAGGGGCATCTGGACACCCTAGAGACCCCAGTACCCATCTCAGTGGTCCATCTTAACTGCGCCTGACCCTCTTTCTCTTAAGCCATGCTGGTATGAGCCCAAAGTACTCACAGTTTGCCATCAGGAGCGCTTTCTTGTCACAGCCAGGTTAACTCAAGTCTCATGATCTTGGCCGGCATGGTTGCCAGTTTCTCAACTCACCCGAGTGGCTCCTCCAGCAGTTATCCACCACAGGGTTTCAAAGGGATGCTCCCTTATCCTCAGAAATGTCTAGACTTACTTTTCTCCCTCCACGCCCCTCAGGTTCTTTGGTAGCGCAGGGCCATTTGGGCTTGTGGGGGAGTTGGGGTTTTATCCAAAGGGCAGCCGGAAGCCATATTGGCTGCTTAGGGACGGTTAGTAGGGAGGGATGAAGTCTGTGAGAAGAACAGGAAATCTCGGGGTGAGGAGACAGAGAGACTAGGGCAGGAAGAGGCCCTGCATTCCTCAAGGAAACAGGCAGGTGTGCAAATCGGGGCTTGTGTCAAGCTGCCCTAGTTAGCAGTTGGGCATTCCTTGGTGGGAGATGAGGTTTCTCTCCCCTACACCCACATCCCAATGACTCCAAATAGAGGCTTCTTGGGGTGAGGGTATCACCCTTCTATTTCTGTCTATCTCAGTCTTTCTTTCCATGATGCAGGGAGTCACCATTTCTGCTCCCCCTCCTGAGCAGAGATTAGACCAGCAGCCGAGTACACCCCAACTCTCCTGAGACCTGTGTCTCCGCTCCTTGAGAACAGAAAGTGGTTCGTTTGGTTGAGATTATTTAGCATCCCTACTGCTTTTCCTTGTGTGGCAGTCTGGCCTGGCCTCGTCAGGTCGCTCTGCAGATATCCCAGTCCAGCCCTGCCTGGTGTTAAGTCCAAGGCTGCCATCATGTTGAGAGGAGCAGGCATCAGGTAGGCAGAACCTCTCAGTCCATAGCCGGCTGGCTCACAGCAGCAACTCTGTCTTCCAGACTAGAGAACCCTGGGCCAGGATCCTGCAGAGAGCTTGTTCCAGGATTCCGCAGCCTCAAGCACCTCGCCGAGTGGCCATGTGGCACTTAACCAAGGGCATCAGCTGGCTGAGCATCTGTTTCTATAAGATTCTGTCTTCGGTTTCAGGCAGAGAGCTTTCCTAACCTAATTACGTGTGTCAAGTCTGTGGCTGTAATTACCGCTCCTCTGCTAACCTTCCCAAGCAGCCACATTTAGATGGCTTTATGGGCTGTCTCCGGGAGTCTTCTTGTTACTCTAGATGTGACCGATTTCCAAGCAACGGAGCTGAACCGCGCAGCTCGCTGACCTGCATTCAGAACACCGATGGTGATTGGACCTTGGCACAACCGCACAGTTTGGGTTCTGGCTCTGCCTTTGTGTATTAAGCTGAAGATAATAGCCGACATGTCTAGCAAATTGCAGAGTGACCTGAACCCGGCTGCTAGTTAGGAGTGTGAGGCAAGCCTGTCCGAAAGGAAGTTCAGCAATTAGCTCCGAAGTCAATCTCCTCTCTCAGTCCTCGGCCCTCGCCGCCCAAGCCCCGAGCCCCAGGTTAAGTGAACATATTGGGAGTTAGCCCGGCTCACTTAGCCATCAAGATAAAAATCAGGCTCATCATCTCGCTGGCAACCCCGGACAGAGAATGGACGTTTCCCCCTTTTCCTTTCGGCTTTCACTTTGCAGCTGTTTCTCATCTGGCACCAGCATGGGGGTGCGGCATGAGCGAGAGAGGGTTTTCAGGTTGATTTGGATGCTCATGTTTAGTTACTTGATGCGGCCTATTAAAGATCGCTTTTCTAGCCCTACGAAGTCGTTGCTAAGTTTCTTTAAGGTTTATTGAGCCATATCTCTTTCCTGATGATCTGTCCTGGGTTTCCCATGTGCTCTGTTTCCTCTTTGTTCTGAGGAATTCTGGCAGAGTGCGTGCTTGGAGTCTGTGGCCCTAACTTCATCAGCATGAACATTCCTTGGATGGTAGGAAGGCGGCAGCCTGAGGGCTTTCAGCCAGCCCGTAAAGCTACTTTCTGTTCTTCTTGTTATTAACGATGAAGCTGAAGATCACAAAATCATCTGCAGTACAGGTAGGTATGATGGACCATCTCATTGCCACCTGGACTGGATTTGGGGTCATCAAGGAGACACACCTCTAGGCCTGTCTGTCAGGGTGTTTCCAGGGAAGTTGAACTGAGGGGCAAGGTAGACCCTGAATGTTGATGACACATCCCTTGGGCTGGGGTCCCCGACTTAAGAAAAGAGAGAAATGGAACCATGAACCAGCATTCATCTCTCTGTTCTTAGATGTAAGAGTCAATTGCCTTAACCTCCTGCCACCATGCCCTCCCCATCATGATAGATCCGGGAACTGTGCCCCCTCTAAAAAACAAAACAAAACAAAACAAACCCTTTTTGATCTATGTTAGACATTTTGTCGCAGCAATAAGAAAAGCAACTCACACTGCAGATGAAATGGAATCAGTTTTATTTCTTTAAAGATCACCGGTATTCGGCCATAATAAAAAAAATACTGGGCAAAAGCAACCCTGATCTGCAATAAAGATTAATTTGACTTTATGAGGTGGGGCCATTTTCTGGTCAAGAAAAGTTTAAGAAAAATAAATCACCACTCCCTCTTCAGGAGATAACCATCTGGTGGCATTGGGTGCTGGGCACAGCCTGTATGGGGGAGCTCACAGTGGAGAGCTGTCAGGTTTCCCACCCCATCCTGCTGCTGGTCTTCCTCTTAACGAGGAAAAGAAAACGAGCCTCACATCTACTCAGCCTCCCCTTGCCTCCTCAGAGCCAGCCTGTCTAGGGCTCTTGCCAAAAATGTTTTTAAGTCTTCAGTATTTATGAGACAAGAGTAAATAAGGTATGATGGAAGAGGACCAGTGTTGGAGACCCCGCCCTGGGCCCCTGGTGCCTGTGCATGCTGAGCCCCGACCCCTAAATCCACAGGTAGTAGGGGGGGCTTGTTGGCCTGAAGCTGCCCTGGTGGAAGTACTTGCACTGCAGGAGCTGGCGTGGTTTACAGCAAGGTTTCCAAACCCAGCCACCCACGAGAGGGTTAGATGGAAGCTGGACAGAGCAGAGCAGAAGCTAGACTCTGGGCTTGTGCTGCTCCTAGAGCCTGAGCAGAGTGGGGGCATTGCTGAAGGGATGCTTTGCAGAGCAGATGGGTGGCCCGGGGTGGGGCCTTTGCATCTGGGACTCACCTATGCCGACTCTGTTCTGTTGAGTCCCGAACCAGAGAGCTGTTCTTTGCTCAGAGTCCATTTCATTCCTTCATTGTCACTCACCTGGACCTGAGCCTTCAAGGCACCTTCCCTGGGACAGTTCAAAGTCCCTAAGAGTCTTGGTTGTTGAAGCTGGTTGACAATCTATCCCACTGATCCAAATCCTACGTGTTTCTGGTGAGACGCAGGGGAAAAGCCTGGGGAGCAAATTGAGGGTGTGCTTAAAGTCTTTCATCTTAGTTCCCAGCAGTGACCTCCTCCATCTCAAAGAATGCCTGTGTCCAGGGGTGTGTGGAGAGGCCTTGGACAGGCTGTAGGGAGAAGGGCCCCAAGAACAGACTGTCAGGGGGTACTCGGTGTGGAAGGCATGCTGTTTCCTTCTACGGCTCACCAAGCCTCACCATGTCCATTAGGAACCAGAACCAGATGTCCAATAGAGTCAGACCACACCGCTTTGCCGCAGCCTTAGCCAGCCCACAGTTCTGGCTATGTTGCCGCCTGGGTGAGCAGTCCATGGTTGGCTTTCACGGTTTCAAGGGCTTAATTTTGTGTTGGCCAACCACAGAGTTGGAGGCTTCTAGACACCAAGTATCCATTTTGTTGCATTTCATCTAAACATTTGGTTCTTTTTTTTTTTTTTTTGGTTTTTCGAGACAGGGTTTCTCTGTGGCTTTGGAGCCTGTGCTGGAACTAGCTCTTGTAGACCAGGCTGGTCTCGAACTCACAAAGATCCGCCTGCCTCTGCCTCCCGAGTGCTGGGATTAAAGGCGTGCGCCACCACCGCCCAGCAACATTTGGTTCTTTTATCTTGCCCACTGGGTGCCAGCTGCGCACCCAGTGTATGTGTATGATCCTTTGAAAGTGGAAAGAACACTTGGTGACAGTCATTTACCAGCTCTCTGCTAGAACCAATCTTGGCCCAAAAGGGAGTTCGGCAGGTCGTGTGCTTTGGTCACCCTGCCCTCTGCTCAGTTCTCCCTCCACACCTCCATTTCAAGGGAGTGGGATTCGCCTCTGCAGTTGGATCTCTACAAGCTTGTATCACTCATGGAAGAGGACCATGCCAGCTCCTTCTTTTTAAATCTCTCCTGTTTTCAAGGGCTCCACAATCAGAATCCAGCAGATAGCTTAGGGAAAGGTAGCAGCTTCTCATTCTCGTTGACAGGTGGAATCTCCATTAAAGGGGGATCCAATGAGATATCTCTCCCAGTTGGTCTCAGCCAGGGGTGACTGTCCCCATATCTCTTAGTTGATTCCTGTTCTCATCAAGTTGACAGCCAGTTCCAACCATCAACCTAGAACGTGGCTAAATAGCCTATTATGCAGAAAGATGAGGTCCTGGATACAGTGAGTAGAGTCAAGTTGCCAGAGGTTAAGGATGGAGAAGAGAGAGCTGGGAGCTGCTGGTTCAAGAGGACACAGGTCCACGTCTACAAGAAGAGATAAACTTAGAGGTTTATTGTTCAGTAAGGTGACTGTAGCCCATGATACTCTGCATTTAACAATGACCAGGAGTCAGGCTGGGGAGATGCTTGGTGGTTAAAAGCATTTTCTGTATAATCACAAGGACTGGTGTTTGAACCCTAAAACCTATGTAACAAGCTGGGCATCCAGCATGTTTGTAACACAGTTCTGAGAGGGGTAGAGACATGCTCTCTGTGGCTTGTTCGTTTCCAGACAAGGCAAAGAAAAAAAGAAAGAAAGGAAGGAAGGAAGGAAGGAAGGAAGGAAGGAAAGAAAGAATCTATTTTCTTATTCCGGAAGAGACTTACTAGGTGCAGAGCGATGGAGGAGGACAGGCAATGCTCTCTTCTGGCCTCCACAGGAACAGGCACACACAGGAACATGCACACACACATGTGTACATATACTCACATGGAGATATATAGGCACACACAAATAAATAAAAATACTAAAACAATAAACTAATTTCAAGGTCTATTACCAAAAACTGCTAAGCCAGGTGATGGGGTGTCCATCCGTTATCATATCTCTGCATGGTACCCATATGCAGAGGCACCACTTGGCAGCCTAGAAATGTATAGTCACACACACGATTCTCTCATCAGTCATGTTCGTGTTAATCACATGTTTAAATACTGCTCTGGACATGTGGAGTAAAGTTCCTCTTTGGAGTCTACACTCTGTTACTTCTGTCTCCAGCCTCCTGCTGTCCCCTGTTCTGGGGCCAATTGGTTCTCTGACCTCCAGGACATTCACGCTGGGATCAACAGGGATTGTGAGGGATGGAGTTCCAGGGGCAGCGCTTTTAGGATCTCCTCATGGTCACTCGGCCATGGGGTCCTGCCAGGGAGACAGGAGCAGAGCCAGGCATGAACTCCCTGGATCCCAGAGGAGAGCTGATGTTAAGGCAAATGGAGGAATAAGCACTTGGGGGCTGCCATCCTGGCTCTCTTAGAAACTGAATTGCCTGTAATAAAAATCCTGAGCATCCTGCTTCAGGCAGAGAAGCGTTGCGGGGGAGGGGAGGTCTCATGGGGGAGCTCTTGACATGCTGCCCAAACCACAGCCCTAATCACCGAGGCACGTGGCTCACACCCGCGTGACTGTGTGGATGCAGGCCTCTCCTGGGCTGGAAACTCTTAGCAGTTCCACTTTGGAGAAAGAGACTTCTCTCCTCCACCCACTTGTCAGCAAAGGCTTTGCCTAAGCAAACGCCACCTGCCCTGGGCTGGACACTTGTTCACACTATGGAGACCTGTGCGGAATGCCAGCGGCTCAGGCCTGTGCTCTCTGAGGGGGTGGGTCCTGGAATGTTGATAGCACAGGGTTGTTGCTCTAATGATAACGCTCTACATGAATAATGTATCTCTCATCCAGATGGGTTCCTGAGAAACCTACAGGTTGTGGAAAGTAACCGTCACATGTTACAATAATTCCTTGTGCCCATCTGGACTCAGCTCCTGAATGAGTCGTAGGTTTTTGTCCACACGCAGAAATGAGGCTGGATTGACCATGGTCAAAGCATTGGAAGTTGACCTGTCACTGTGTCATCAAGTGAGCAATGAGTCAGAGCCGGGGCTAAGGGATAGGAGATGGTGAAGAGATCATATCTAATCATTTAAAAAACTACAGTGCTGCACAGGATCCTAACTTAAAAATAAAGAAGTTCTAGCACGGGGGAGGATGAAGTAGAAAGATTGTCATGAGTTAAAGTCTACGTAGACACACGTAGAGTTCCAGGCCAGCCTGGACTACAGAATGAGATCATGAGATCTTGATATCTTGTTGAAAACAAAACAAACAAACAAAAACAAAACAAAACAAAACAAAAAACCAAGGAAGGAAGGAATGACAGGAAGTTTAGGACAGAGACCATAAGTCTGAGGTCTCTGGGAGCTGATGACAATGAGGTGCCTTTGCAAGGTAAGCTTTTGGGAATCCATCAACCCTTTAGGACCATATTTTGTGCTTCTGGATGGATGCATGGATGCAGCCTGGAGAGAGAGAAAACAGTTACTGGGACATTGGATCCCATGGAACTGGAGTGATGATGATACCCGTGAGCCACACAGTGTGGGTGCTAAGAATTGAACCTGTCCTCTATAAGGGCAGCCATTGGAGCCATCTCCCCAACCCCAGCAATTAAAAATCTTAAAACCAAACCTCTGACTCTCCTTTATAGCCCCAGGTAGACCTAGTAGCCCCTCAAGCTCCCCTGTATCTGGGTCTACTTCTGCCAGGGTGCTTCTCCAGCGTGCCTGTCATAGTACTTGCCTGCCTTCCCAGGATTAATTATTTCAACCAACTTCCAGAGTACTGAGGGAGGATGCAGAGGCCCGTGGGCCCTAGGGGGAGCAGCCACTCTTGGTCTACTGGGCTGGGCAGCTTCCAGTCGGTGCTTCCTCCTCACACATATGGTGGTTAGGAAGGAGGAGGTGTTTGGAATCTGCTCTAGCTGGAGAGCAGACAGACAGTAAAGCCTGGGGACGGGTGGCGAGGAGGCTAGGTGAGAAGACTGGGTCCCAAACTGACTTCCAAATCTGAGGATTTTCCAGGAGCGTGGTGGCGCCATCTTGGGATGAATCATGCACATTAGGATTCGGAGGAAGCGTGTGGCCTGCTGGTGTCATCCGAGAGGAATCCTTGAGCATGGCTGAAATGGTAGCATCTGCAGCTGCAGGGCAAGTGTTTGAAAAGAAGATGTCCGAGCTGTGTGGATGGTGAAAGTTAAGAATGCTCCCGATACTGCCAATGTTTTCCTTTCCACCAAGTGAAGGAGGTTCCGAGAACAGCGGGGTGCTAGGACTCTTCCACGTGAGCTGGGGCATGAAGGAGATCATGGTGGCTGGTTGCGGGTCGAGGTCCTTTGTGGGCCTGCTGGGCAGAGTGCGGCTGGACTGTGGAAGCTGGTTTCTAGTACACGATCTTTGCTCTGCTATGGGATGGACTGAGTTAATGTAGGAATTGTGCAGGCGGTAGGACTTCTCATTCAATAGACCTTAGACCCATGTGATAGCAAGCACACTCCTCTGTCCCTAAGGATGGGGGACCCTGAGACACCTTCAGAGTAGAGGGGCTTGAGCAGTGGTCCGATGATGTCAGCGTGCAGTGTGGAAGTTTACCCTCTTGTGTGTGTTTATGAGGGCCTGCTTTGCACAAGTCCACACAAGTGTGGGCCTACAGTTTAGGGTGCGCAAGTGCAAATGTGGGTGTGTGTATTTCTATCAGTCTGTGTTTGTTGTATGTGTTTATTGATCGCAATTCTTGCTTCAACTCACCATGTTAAGGAGGAGCACACTCCTGATTTTTCTCTCCATGTTGCTCAGAAGTCCAGGCCTGGCTGGAGATGGGCACACCTTGGCCTTGATGTAGGAGCAAGGAGTGGGAAATGGGTGAGTAGCATCTGTGCTAGGGATAGCCTTGGCTAGGGGGAGGGGAGGGAAAAGGAGGCTGAGGTGGTTCATTTAGGAGCCCAGGGCAGTTCATAGGACAGGATTCTCCAAGGAAAGTTCAGGGGAATGGAACTGTCCCTCGGGTTTGTGATTCGCACAGGGTGTTGAGTGATCACGGGACTCTGGGATAGGTTATAACTGGTGATGGCAACCTGACATGGTTCTGATAGGTAAGGGGCTCTGTTGCTTGGCAGTGCTTTCAACTCAGGGCTGATGTCACCTTGTTCAGAGACTCCTGCATGAAGTCAGCCATGGTAAGGGGACGAGAACATCTTTCATACAGTGGCAGGAGACACCTCTAGCTGCCTGCAGGGCCTGGTGCTACAGGGTATAGGTGTACAATCTCACTGTCCTCCACAGAGACCATGTTTAAGAGTCCTCTAGGTGACACTAGCTTGACTGGCCTTTGAGAGATATACCCACTGTCATATAGGCTAGTTCTCCTGGGGCAGGTCTGGCAACATCCCGTTCTTCTCTGCCGTTTGCTCTGGAGATGGCTTAGCCCTTTCCCACATCTCTTCCCATAGGGCAACGGTAATTCCAGGCCAGAGCCAGTGTCAGTTCCAGAGCTCAGAATCCATGGTCACAACTTCCTGGCAGCAGTAGCTCCCTGGCTGTTCCAAGGTCTGACAGACCCTGCCTCATGAGGGGATGTGTATGTCACCTTTCTCTTCGGACAAAGCATCTTTTCTGAAGCCACTCAGAGTGAGGCACCCTCAAGCCTGGCGCTGGCTCTGCAGCTGTAGCTGCTCTCCTGAGGCTTCAGCTGCTGGCCTGTTTGCATCAGGACCTCCTATGCCCACCTCTTCCTCAGGCCCAGTTGGCAGCTGTTAATTTTCCCCTGGACTCATCAGATCCTGATAGGCTTTTCATTTGTGGAAAGCATGTGTTGAAGACCACCGCCACCATGGGCTTCTTCACTGAATACTCTTCTATCCCTCCCGTTTATATCTTTAGGAATATATATTTCGTTTAGTTCAGAAGGTCTCTCACAACCGCCGTCCATCGCCAGCAGATTGAATATCATGCTAAACATATCTCAGACACACCCTAAGCACTTGCTTGAACGTGAACATCAGGGAGACGTGCTGGATCTAAATCCCAGCACACGTGATGAGGTCTGTTGCTGAAAACACTCGTGGGCACCTGCCAGCATGCAGCAAAAGGGTGATGGGAAAACTCAGCCATTAGGCTGAGTGAAAACCAAGTCCTTCCCAAGTGTTTCTGCCCCAAGCTGAGGCCTTGACTTCAGTCAGTCTGGAGCTGTCTCCAAGAATGTGTTATTTTGTCTCCAGTTTTGCATAAAACGCCTTTTTAAAAGCGGCAGTTTGTGGAAGGGTGGGGAAACGGGAACACAGGGAGTTTGACTTGTCCTTGAGGCTGCTCAATACAAGAGCAAGTGGCTGTGGAGATGGCTCAGTCATACAAGAAAGAACTCGATTTTGTGTCTCATGTGAAAAACTGAGCATGGTGTCATACCCGTGTAACCCCAGCACTGGGAGGTAGGGATAGCTAAACCTATGAGCCCAGCAGGCCAGCCTGATCTGTGAGCTCCAGATTCAGTGAGAGACTGTGTGTGTGTGTGGGGGAGGGACACTCAAGGAACTCAAGGAACGACACTCAAGGTTGACTTCAGCTTACATATATGCACACACTCCAGCATACACTTATGTGCACACACAGGCACATGCGCATAAGACTGGCATGAAGCCAGTCTCTGGAAACTCGGGCACCTTCTGTGTATTCATCTCTCTCTTGTCTGGTCTCCTCACATGGGTTGAAGGCTGGTTTCTTGGTAATGGACTCATGTTTCTTCATGAAAATGTCAGGTCAAAGCAAAGCGACGTCTAGGAATCTGCAATTCTAATCTTCCATTCAACCCCAGGAAATCCACGGTTCCCTTACAAGCTGCCAGACTTGAAAATGCCTCTAATTTGATTACAGGTGTCGATGTCTCCGATCAGAGACGATATATCTGACCCAGAAAAGCAGCAGAGCGCCGCTGGAGCTTTGGCCTTGTTAGTTAAAACAGAAGAACTTTGGTTTCCAGTCCATCGATGTCGGATGGTTTGTGATCTTTAAACTAATTCGCCTTCGCTCGTATTAGGTGTAGGGACATGCAAAGAGGCTTTCTTTCGCGTCCTTATTTTTATTTTGTAGTTTTTGCTTCCCTCTCTCACGCAACCATTTAGAGACTGGAACGAATACATGAAGATATGGAAATCTAGCAGTTGGCCTCACATAATGGGACCCTTTCATGCTTCCTCCAGAGGCTTCTATTCATGCATCATGATGCCAAGTTCTGGCAAATAAGCCAAGTTGGATTAAGTTACAGCCAAGTATGTTGACTTTACCCATTCAATTTATTCTTGGCAAACTTCAGAGAGTATTTATAATAAAGTCCCATTTCGAACATTCGAGGGCCCCAGCGGAGTTCTAATAACACTGGGTATTTATTTAATGTCTAACTGTAAGAGTTCAAAGCACTTTATAGGCATTCCTTGACTGATCTTAACATCCCTGCAAGATTTTACAGCTTGGACAAGTCAATCGAGGCCCTGAGACCTGCCTGGGATCACCCAGGAAGACCATGCTACTCCCCAAATTAATCACGCTGCCAACGCGCCGAGGCTCCTGTGCCTTCTCTGGCGACTGCATTCTCCAGTCCTTATCTCAGCGTCGCTGACTGGAGACTATTTGTTTATTTCTCCATGGAGATCTTTAATTAAGGAAAAGCAGAAAGCCCCACAAACACTTCTGTCTGCATGTCACTGCAGTAATTGGGCAAAGTATCTTTTAAATGTTTTGATTCTTTGGTGTTGAAGCTAACATTCTGGTAGTTAGAGGAAAAAGAAGGCTCTGGAGTATGTTCCATTTGGATGATGCTAGATGACACATCTTTCTGCAGCTTCCAGAGTGGATGGTTGCTGGCACTGGATGTGGTCTGTGGGGCTGTAGGCAGTGGCACTGTCAAAGGAAGGCATGACTGTGGCTCCTTCAGCTGCTTCTGAGACCTGAGACAGTGACCTGTCTATCACTGACTGCGTGGACCCTGGTTGTAGATACTGATTTAGCATTTAATGGGCACTGCTGGTGTTTGGCAAGTAACACTCCAGTTATACTGTCGGAGGCATCGGTGACAGCAAAGAGGCCACGTTGGCTTGAGGATATGAAGAGGAGGAGGCAGGATCACCTGCTCATGAGAATGCCCATCTTTCTTATGGTGAGAAGCGGTCCTTCATCCTCATGTCTGTGCCCTGAAGTACCATAAGAAGGCCGTTTACAAGGACTTTTCCTGATGATCACTGAGTCAATGTTGGCTCCAACTGCCCTGCAGAGTCTTTGGGGGAGCCCATAAAAGAAAAGGCACTTGTCCCTACCACCTGTTTATTTTACAGCCCATAGATGATCTGAAAGTCCTTCCAAGACTGTTTTTGTTGGGGTCAAGGGTTAAGTCTCTCTGCCACTGCCCATGGCCCGTCTTTCTCCATTCCTGGAGAGCTGAGTGTTAAGCACAGCTATGGAGGGCTGAGGAGCATCTGGGCATCAACAGACCCTGGAGCTAGACTGCGTTTGATTGTGGGGTCCATGTGGCTGTGTAGGGGGGGTGAGTCTCCCAACCCTATGCCTTAGTTTCCTCATCTGTAACATGGGATTCAGGCTGGCCATACCTGTGTAATGAAGCAGATGAACTGGTGTCTACAGAATTCTAAAGACTGGCCCCGCTCACGATTCATGCTTTGTTGGTTTACAGATTATTATTACTTTCTAAACTCAAGTTTCCTTTTTTAGAAGCCAGTAGGAAAGATTAGCAGTAAGATACTGGTGTCTGTAGGCAAGCAGATGTTAATAACCCCAGGGCAGAGACGGAGCTGTTTCCAGTCAGGTAGCATCCTATACCTGGTCCAAACCAGCGTACTTCCCCAAAACGAATGCTGCAGCAGAAGAGGGTAAATTGTATTACAAGCAGCACCATGCACACTAGTGTGGGAGCTGCAGGGCCAGGAAGGACATGGGAATAGCATTTTATTTTCTGCTTTCGAGACTCTGTGCAGAGGAGAGCGACCTACAAGGAGCAGGATGGCAATGCAAAGGACAGACTTGGAACAAACCAAACAGAAAGATGCAGCCATGGAGAGTTTAACATGAGCTTGGGAAAAGTGAAAGTCAGGCTGCTCTTGCAGAGGACCTGAGTTCAGTTTCAAGCTCCCAAGTCAAGCAGTTCACAGTTGCCTGTATCTCCAGCTCTAGGGAGCCCAGCACCCTCTCTGGACTCGTAGAGCACACACACATATGCGTATACACAGAGATAAAAACAATACCTCTTAGAAGAAAAGGTGAGAGCCAGCCAGGAAATCAGTTCAGGAAATCGAGTCAAATGAGTTTTAGGTTATTCAAGATGGGGTGAAAAATATTGGGAAAATGTGCCGCTTATGGTTGAGAGGTAGTGGTGTCCTCTTTGATCCTATGGAAAAATGACTCCCAGGTGGCAGGAGAGAGTTGTGGTCTGCCCTGATCTTCAAGTCCAAATCCAACAACAGCTGCCAAACTCCCTGGGCTGACATTAATGCAGCGAGACATGCCAGAAATAAATAGTGGTGGGGAATAATTCTTCAGCTTTTAAGAGATTAAAAAAAGAGTCAGTAAGGAGAGCTCTGAATAACTAAATTACAGCAGAGAGTCCACTCACAGCCTGCAAAAGAGCAGTCCAACATCTTCTAACTTTCCCCGGGACATTTGCAAAACCTGACAGTGTGTTGAACTACTTAAAAATCTCAATAAATTCCTGAGAGCAAACTGTGCCATCTGAATTCTTTGACCACAATACAATAAAGCTAGAACTAAATAATGGACGTATAAACAGGAAACTGTGGCCACTGGAACATTAAAACAAAGCAACACAAAACAAAACATTCCTGAGTAGCCACAGGGTCAAAGATGAAATCAGACCGCAGGAATAAACAATCTGGATGGATGTAGACAAAAGCTTGGCCCTGGTGATGATGACCACTGATTACAGCATGGGCTGGAGCAGGAAACCTGGGAGTGGGCTAAACCAGCTGAGAAGGAGGACTGAGTAGGAATGGCCACGTGGCCATTAAGACATCTTTATGGATGCGGAGGAAGCTCATGGCATTTCCAGTTAAAAAGGCAGAAATGCAAATTCATCTCCTCTGAACTATGGCCCCTGTTCTCCTAGGGGTGGTAGAGAAATGCTCACATCTATGCATACGTGTGGCTATGCATCTTTCTTTTTGCTCTTGGCTGTTTTGCACATTGTCTTGATGAAGATTAATTATGAACCAAAATAAACAAACATATAGAAAAGGGGCGCAGGTGGAGAAGAGTGGGGATCTGACACATAGCAGTTGATTTTCCGTGGGGTCCTAAGGGTCACTGTGTAGGACTTTAACTAAATGTAATACTTACAAAATCTACAGTAGCAACTTCGTTCATGTTCTCTGCACAAGTCCTATTAATGGGTTCCACTGTTTGCAAAATGATCACGAGTCAATTGCTTGTAAGCTATGGTTCCAAGACTCCTCCTGAGATGAGTTGGCACTCTTCAGAAATACCGTGGCAGGTGTAAACAAGATTATTGGTGACTGTAGGGTGAGATTGCCTGCAACACCCCCAAACATGCCTCAGTGCAGAATCTACTTGCGGGAATCTGGCTGGTAGATGAGATAATTTTGACACCATCCTTGCGGCTTAATTACTAGGGTAGACACACATCAAAAACCCTCACTGAGATCACACCAGTGAATTCCCACAATGGGAATTATCTACCCCCAGAAGCTGTTGGGCCAGGGCTGATTGCTTCCAGCTGGGCCAATCAGAATCATCCCCATGCATGTCATGGATGGCTGTGCCAAGAAGTTCTGTAAGCACAGAACCTGGGGAAGCTTGCGTCCTTTGCAAAGGAGAGCCGTGGGCAGCAACACAGGTCACTGTGCTGGGAGCCAGAGAGTCGGTGACCACAGGCTAGGAACGAAGAGAGCACGTAAGCATGGGCACAATCTACAGCTCCTACTAAAGCTTTCCTGAATGTGCTGCCAGAGAATAGCCCTTTGCTATTGGGACTCCCTGCTGAGACTTCTGGGACTCTGTTACAGGCAAGCAAGTGATTTAACAGCCAGGGCGAGGACATTGTGTTTGGAACTGAAGAAACCAACTTTCACATTTGGATACTCAGAGCCATGCTAACCAGCTGCCGAATGGAAGGAGCAAGGCCATGGTGTTTGGGTTTTCGTCAATGAAACGTAACAGCTTGTGAATCTTCTATATGAGTAGGAAAGACATTTCTATGGAAGGGGAAATAGATAAAGATATGGTTCACACAATTTAAAAATCATTTGCAAGACTTGGTGGCAATCCACACCCAGTTACAGAAAACTATGAACTAGCGATCTAAAACAACAGAAGCATCCAGTTCATAAATGAGATACAAGTGAGGAGGTGCAGCTCAAACTGAGGAGTGGTGACTATTCCGAAGAAATGATGAAGGGACAGGATTACCCTGGAAGTGCCGACCAGCACCACCACCTATCGCTGAAGGGTTCAGCAAAGACATGTACAGGCTATGCACTTACATTTGAATTCCAGATAAACATTGCATTGTTTAGACTAAGCATATACTAAATATTGCATGAATTGTAGAATGCTCCTAGAAGTTGTTCTTTTAGCTACACACACACATGTGTACACACACATACAGTAAGGAAAAAGGTAATCAAAACAAAAGTAAATCCCAACACAGTCTAAGCCATTTCCATTTTTTCTTATGTTTAGTCATACATAATCACCATAGTAACTGGCTTCTTTCTGATTTGCTGATCCGATAGTCTAAGTTAGCTAGTTCTCTATTTTACCTATTAATACTTCTATCTCAAGAGTTGCCCAGTTTTCAAAAGTAATATGGAATCGTGCCTCGTGCTTCCCCACCTTCACAACTCATCTGATATTTTCCTGTCAAAACAGACCCATAGAAATGTGCTCTGTGCAGGAGGTTGAGTGCAGTCCCACTGGGCCCTGGAACTCGGCATTGGAAAGGGCTCCACACACCGCAGGCAGAACACTCACAATCCGGTCTCTAAGTGGAGCCAAGAAAAGTTCCCTACTACCCATCAACTTCTTGGCAGACTGCAGAGTCAAAACCTGGGTAAACCCTTTTCTGTCCCCAACCTAATAAATAACAACTTCAAATCTGGAAACACCCTCCAGGAAGGCTGCTAAGGTTACCTCTTAAAGACATGATCTGTGCTGGCAAGATGGACCAGCTGGCAAAGGCTGCCACCAAGCCTGAGAGAGCTGTCAGGAATCACATGGTAGATGGAGAACACCAGCTCCTATAAGTTGTCCTTTGATCTAGACACACACACACACACACACACACACACACACACACACACATGCACATTCACACAATAAGTAAACGTGGTAATCATAGCAACAACACCCTAGCACCACCTAAGCCATTCCTGGTTTTTCTTGATGTTTAGTCCCACACAGTCCTCACACCATGGTAACCAGCTCCTTTCTGAGATACTTAGCACAACCAAAGGTCTAGTGTTTTTCTCCCTATGGGAACTTTGACCCTGGGCCACGTTTGTATTACAAACCTTCATGATGATGTCAACAGCCCTAAGACAGCCTAAGATTACTTTAGTCAAAGATTGTTTTGTCAAACCTACTTCATTTCTTAATCCTGGCTGCGTCTGAGCCAAGGGACTCATCTTGGACTCAGTGCGATCAAGGAGCCTATGCTGGGAAAGCCCTGCCCACTGCCTGGATGAAGGACATCGGTGACACACGTACCTCAAAGCAGGAGAGAAAGGTAAAGGGAGTCCTTGCTTTATGGGTTGAGATGTATCATGTGCCTTCCATACTTGTTCAGTGACCAAATTGTGTGATCCAGTGAGGGACACTTGGCTCCCTTGCATCTCGCTTACCCTCTCACATAGAGGTATATAAGATGATGGGTTGGCTAGCAGCCAACACGCACAGAAACCTCACCCCAGCCTGCAAACAGAGTCGACTATTCTGCCTCCTTCTCTTTGTATCTGAGGCCAACCTTTCACCCAAGTAAAATACAGAGGTACAGTCATTTTTTTTAAAAAGCACAACACAGTTCCCCATCAATCCGAATTTAGGCCACTGCTGCTTCAGGCTGGTGAAAGGGTCATGTAGGGAAAAAGGCTGGCCAGCTGTGTCCACAGCTGGACTAGATGTACCTCCCAGACGTATACTCTGACCTGCACTGGATCCTGAGGCTGGGGCATGGGCCAGAAGGTATAGGGCACATGTCTGCTAGTTTCAGCATCCAGCTGAGACATCCTGTTTCTAAAGGGCTGACAAGCCATCAAGTCTAGGAATCCCCAGGCTGCAGCAGAGACAGATGCACACTACGCACTACGCTGGTCAGGTTTGATTGTGGTTGTTTTTTTTTGTTTTGTTTTGTTTTGTTTTGTTTTTTGTCAACTTGACGCAAACTAAGGTCATCTGGAAAGATGAACTTTCAGTTGAGAGAATGTCTTTACCACATCAGCCTCTAGGGAAGTCCGTGGTGGGGCTTCTTCTTGATTGTTGATTGACGTGAGAAGGTCCAGCCCTCTGTGAGCAGTGTCACCTCTGAACTGGTAGTCCTTGGAGGTACAGGGAAGGAAACTGAACAACCATGGAGAGAAAGCCAGCAAGCAGCATCCTCCATGGCTTCTGTTTCAGTTCCTGCCTCCATGTTCCTGACCTGAGTTGCTGCTCTGTCTTCCCTTCCTGATGGCCTGTAAGCTATAAGATGAAATGTCACAGCTCCTCCCTCCAGTAGCTTTGGCTCATGGTGTTTATCATAGCAATAGTGGGCCAGCTCTGTCTCACTTTAATTTGGTGTGAAGGAAGGTCTGCCCTTTGTATGGATTCCTCCACTCAGTGGCATCTCAGGGAAGGGCTTGCAGTAGTTGTTCTCCGAATACTGCACTGGAGCTCCACACGTGTCTGGGATTGGAGGGTGGGAATCTCTTAAGTGTTTGGCTCACCGTGGGATACCCACAAGCTAGAGGCCTTGCATAGTTCTGTAGTCGAGAATGGAGCAGTCTTTGACCTACAGATTCTGCTCTGTAGCATCCTGGAACAGTCACCACAGAGGGAAGGCTCACGGGCACCTGCCCCTGTTGTGCACCCAATGCTTTGCCAATACCACAGGGAATCATTTCACCTGAGCTGGCGGGTGAGAACTAGGTACAGGCTGGGTTGGAGAGCTTGCTGAGAAGCCTAGAGCACAGGTCCCCAGCGCTCTCTGTGAAACCAACACAGAACCTTCTGGAATCTGCATGTGGCATAGCTTTTGTGATTGGCACATTTTGAGAACAAATCTCTAGAAAACACAAGGGAAAGAGAAATAACTACACGGAAGCCCCTGTAACTTTGGGTGATATTCCCTGATTTTGATTTACTGCTATTGAGTAAAAATAAAAGAGGTTAGAGATCAGTTTTGGAATGGAATTTTATTCTTGTCTCCATAACTGGAGTTGCGGGACGGGGGGGGGGGTCAATGTAGAGACACCTGTCCATCTGTCAGTTTCTGGGAAGCAAATGCCTTTAAAACTATGTTGACCTTGCTTCAAAACCAAGAAAAGAAAGAAGGGCAACTCACTCATAAGTCCCAGAGCTTGGGGTGGATGTCTGCCACAGGATGAGCCATGGGGCTTCTTCTCAACCATGAGCGGGCTGGGCCTGGTGCTTGGGCTAAGCTTGTGATAACTCGAGCTTGAGTCAGCTCTCAGGGCAGGGATGAGCCAAGGAGAAGCTGGGGCACAGGGGAGTCACTCCTGCTCAGCTCCTGCTTCCTGGCAATAAGGGGACTGAGGTTTAGCTCAGAGGATGACTGCTTTCCAAATGTCAAAGAGAAAAGCCACAGCAGTGGGCCATGTGCATTGCAGCCTCCCCCTCCCCTGAGTCTAACCCTGTATTTCTGTATAGCTAATCTTGAGGACCCAAGAGATCTTGCATGACTTTCAGGTATTGACCATCAGGTGCTACTTGGGGACCTCAGCGTCACTCAATGAATAAATCCGATCTCACAGTGACAGTCTGGTGACTGCTCGTGCCTGATCATTGTCTCTGTGTGGCTCTGTTGCCCAATGCTGGCAGGCATGCTGTTCCAGAACATTCTAGCTGGATAAAAAGCCTATGAGACATCCTGAAGGACAGCACCAAGTGTCTCCCGGCACTCAGCCACCTCTGAGGACCTCACGTAATATGAAGGCATCTGAAACCTGCCTGCTTTGGTTATTGATAACCTACTTCTAGAAGTTTCCTCTGGTCATTGGTTGTTTTACAGTAGAAAAGAGTTCACTCCTATTAGCCTGGGTCTTTTCCTCTTCCTTGAGTGAGCCCCCTTTAAGTCTGGAATTAGACACTAAATGTAGGTTTCACATTTCTGGGGTCTTTTAGTAGCTGGTGACAGTCTATAAAGTGAGGTCCCTTCTCCAACATTCTGAAGTTACATCTTGGTCCCCCAGAGACTTTCTGTTCCTAGTGAAAGGTCTCTGGAGACAGGTTGTCTTTGGTGTTAAGAACATGCTAATATTATTTCCCTCCCTCCCAAGTATGTCAGTAATAATCCAAACCTTGAATTCTTAAGAACTAAGTCCCCAGGAGCAGGCAAGCCAGTGGGGAGCCCCTAGCCCACCCAGCCTTGGTCATCTGCCCACTTCACAGAACAATCTGTCAATCTGCCTTCTGTCCATCAGATCCCCAGGGATGTAGAAGGTCACGCCAGCCTCTTATGGAAGGTACCTAGCCTCACTTGCTCTGGTAGAATCATCTCAGTCCCCCATTCAGGCCTTGGGATTTCCCACATGCAAATGGTATAGTCTTCCTCTTCTTGCTCTGGGCAAGTCCCAGGGCAGCAGGACCTAGGCTGTGACTTCCCTGACATGCTCTGTCTGTGCCGGTCTGCCCAGCTGCTCCGTGTATGTATGTGCACTTGTGGGAATGGGTGATTATGTGTGTGTTTGTGTGTGTATGTGTGTGTGATGCTCAGCCCTGTTAGCTCAAACTGTAGCATCCCCTTTAAAATAGTGTCTGGCAAACTCGAGTGTTGTGCATCTTGCCCTCAACACAGGACAAATGCCAGGCAGCCTGAGAAGGTGGAACTTGGATGTTAAATGTAGACAGGAATGTTGACATGTGGGCCTGTGCCCAGCCACGCAGTGGTGCCTTCCCGGGGCTGCCGGGCCATACCCTGCTCGGAAATGTCTTTGTTCCCTGAGCCACAGGCATGGTGCCACATGCACAAAAGAGTAAAGGGGAATGCCTGATGTCACGTGGGTTCCTCTGGGTGTGTGCCGCTTGTCTGCTTGAGCAGAGGCCCTGGCACTGAGATGTCCTCATTAGAAACTGAGTCACAGGGTGGCGACAAGGGCCTGGAGCCAGAGCAGAGTGCAGGATGGAGTCAGGCCGGGGTCAAGCCAGGGTTAGCTAGCCAGAAGTCCGTGAAAGAGATTGGTTTTAGGCAGAAAGAGCAGAGGATGCAGACGGAAGATTCTGGGGAAAAGTCTCAGAGTCAAGCATCTGATCTCTTATTAAAACTATAAGAGCAGTCAGTAGCTGCTTGTCAGGACCAAAGACAGCTGAGCTGTGCTGACCTATGCTCAGAAGGCTGTCTGCCTGGGAGTACAGGCGTACACCTGTTGGATTAGGGTGCCCTCCTGCTGAAGCCCCAGCCAGGATACCTAGGACATATGGGAGAGAAAATCATAGCACTTGCCTGTTTCTTCAGAACATTGTGTTGGCAGAGCACAGGTCCTCACGTTGCATTGGGAATCCATGTCTAGAATCTTCAGCACTGAAAGTCCTCCCTGGTGGCTTCGGCTCCCCAACCACCTCCTCCCCTTTCCTATCTGGCATGCCCACACCCCTGAGCCTGTTCTCTGAGGACCAGGGTCTATGATGTGTTCTCAGGTCCCTGGAGGCTAAGGCTGGCCTTTCTGCCCATGGCGGGAGGGGCTCCATAGCCATGACTGTCTTGGTGAGTCCTTGGGGTAGTGGCTGGGAAACTCGGGTGACCTGTTTTCAGCTCACACTCAGGTTTCCACTCCCTAGGTTTATGTAGAGGAGCTGTAAGTGACCCAGAGACTCAGGCCACTGGAGAAGGAATGATTAAGCTCTTTCCTGGTTCCTTCATCTGCGAAAACAATCACTGTTGTTCCCTACCCATCGCCAGGAGAGTTCCTGAGTGTGTGGGAATCCTGGGATGTTTGGGGAATTGTTCTGATTTCCTAGGCAATGTGGCTGGAAGGACAGGTTTGGGTGACTGCAGTGGGGGTAGGGTGGGAAGGATTCTGGAGGCCTGTGTTCCTCATGGGTTGATGCTTCTCTCTGGCTGGTCCACAGAAGTGGGTAACACCTCCTGATTTTGGGCACCCCTGGTTCTCCCCACTTCTTTTCTTCTGTCAATCTAAAACAAAATGTGGGGAGAGAGTCTCCAAAGAGCAGTGGCTGTGTTTGGAAACAGCAAAGCATTAGGAAGGGAGAGTCTGCTAAAGGGTGCATCAGGGAGAAACCCTTCACAATGAAAATGAGGAGGGTTTCAGATATCGTGGTGCAACAGTCTTTGTCTAATAAGGATCAGTAACCAGGGCAACAGTAGTCTGAGGTTGAACACTTGCTGGGCACATGTCCTCATGCAAATGCTTCTTGCACAGGGCAAGCTCTGGCTCTGCCAGAGTTTTGTGACAGCCACTTTTGAGTTCTCATGCGTGAGAGCCCTTCCCTCACAAACCCTGGCTATAGCTGTCCCTTGAGTAACATTGACACAAGAGACTCCATGTTCTGACAATTTCCACATTTCTTTCACACCTCTTTCCTTTCTCACCCCTGAAGCTCAGGCTCCAGAATATGTAATCATTTTAAATATAAAATATAAGAACTGGAGAGATGGCTTAGAGGTTAAGAGACTTGGTGCTCTTGCAGAGGATCTAGGTTTGATTTCCAGCACCCACATAGTGATAATTCGCAGTGATTTAACTATAGTTACTTATGATATGACGCCTTTTCTGGCCTCTACAGGCATACATGCAGACAACACACACATACATATAAATAAAAGATAAGAAGGAAATAAGACCTGCAACCCATCCTAGAGGTAGAAGTCTGTACATCACTTAGTGTGGCTTTTTGGAGACATTTGGGGTACCATAGAGGCACAAATTAATCTAATGCTATGCTTGCATCCCTCAGGCT
>JAQHUG010000148.1:1442753-1456792 GCA_028555095.1 Dicrostonyx torquatus
TTAGGTCATTCAGTTTGAAGTTAAAAGTGAGATCTGGGGATTCCCCATAGGGAGCCTAGAAAGCTAGGGCTACCTCAGGATCAAAGCAAGGTTGTTTGGGGACCCTGTTAGCCATCATCGCTGGTGCCTCAGCAGAGCATTATCTGATAGGACCCTAGGGATGCTGAAATGGTTCCAGGACTTGTCCCCAAGTCATGTTGCAATTGTTTTCTTTGGAAGATGCATGCAGTGAACCTCTAAGCACTGAGAAGCCCATGGGCTCTCTGCCCTTGTGAATGCTTACTACCGTTACACTGTTGGGAGGTGGGCTCCTAAGGAAAGGGCAAGCTCAGGCCCCTTTGCCCCATCTCACCCTTACTTTCCCCTTCTTCCATGAGAGGAGATAAAGACACAGCCTCTTAACCTTGGACTTCCCAGAACTGTTGGAAGATGAATTTATTCTGACTGACTCAGATACATGTGAACATCTTCAGTAGGTAGCAAGGGGCCCAGAGTTATCTGGAGAAAACTGGGCAGGATTGGCACATGCTTCCTCACCCCATGGGGAGGGTGCACTGTGCTCAGGTCATCCTTATGACATCCTCCCTTCCTCTTTCATGCCCCCTCTCCCTTCCCCTTTTCTTTCTCCCCTCCTCTTCCTCTTTGCTATCTCTCCACCCTTCCTCTCTCCCTCCCTCCTTCCCTTTCTCCCTTCCTTCCTTCTCAAGACAGTCTCCTGATGTAGCCCAGGATAACCTTGAACTCACGATTCTCCTGCATCTGCCGCTGGTATGCTGGCTCCCCTTCTCTTAAATGCATAACATTTAACATCATTTTAACTCTCTAGTCTCAGTTCTATAACACTGGGGACTTCATTGTCCTTTCCCTATCAGTCTTTGGGGGAAGCTTGAGCTTGACTTGCTCAGATGGCATGGGTCAAAGAGAGAAGGAAGAGAGGCCATTGCAGCTGCAGCAGAAAATTTGCTGCAATGGCAGCCAGCACCAAAAAGCATAAACCTACCTTTGGGCTGAAATAAGTTCTTTTCTCCCCAGGTTAATTTTGGTCAGTGTGTTTTGTTTTTGTTTTTTGAATAATTTATCTTTATTTGCATTGGTGTTTTGCCTGCAAGTATGTCTATGTGAGGGTGTCAGATCCTAGAGTTACAGAGAGTGGAGACCTGCCATGTGGTGCTGGGAATTGAATCCTGGTCCTCTGGAAAAGCAGTCAGTGCTTTTAACCACTAAGCCATCTCTCCAGAGCCTTTTGGTCAGTGTTTTATCACAGCAACACCAAGCAAATTAGGGAGGACTTGTTGGGAATAGAGGGGTTAGTGAGTGTAGAAGGAAAATGAGAGGGGGCTGGAGAGAAGATAAGCAAAACAGTTCATTATCATGGATGAAACTGTCAAAGAATAAGAATAAAATTTCCCATCCCTGGTCTCCCCACTGTGGCTGATGAGGCTGAGGAGGGAGGACAGGGTTCAGAGATGGTTTCTCACTGCCAAATGGGCTTTGGTGAGGTGTTCCACTCTGTTGCGACAGTACAGGTGGGAAGAGGCAGAAGCGCTGCATGCTAGAGTGGAGTAGCTGGCACCCTTGTCTCAGGAACGCAGCATGCAATAAACAAGGACATGTTGCCTAGGGACAGAGCATGTGGGGCTTGTGGACTACAGGGCCATGCTTTCATTCCCTGCCAAACTACAGTTCCCAAAATGATAAGCATGTGCCTGAGTGTGTGTGGTGGTTAGGGTTAATTGTCAGCTCACTGAGGTCTACACTCACCTGGGAGATAAGCCTCTAGGTGTGCCTGCTGGAGAATATTTTGATTGTATGCATTTGACGGGGAAATCCACCCATTGTGGGCGGCACCATTCCCTAGCTGGGATCCTGGACCGCTCGAGTGGAAAAGGGGACTGCACCACAGCATGTCTTCATCGCTCTGTCCTCTCCACCTGTGAGCAGGACGTGCCCGGCTGCTTCGAGCTCCTGCCTCACACTTCCGGTGGACCGTACCCTCGAGTCATGACACACTACAAACCCTTTCTCTAGTTGCTTTATCAGTGCATTTTTATCTTAGTAACAGGAAAAGAAGACTGTTGGCGAAGTTTTCTTTTCCCTCCCTAAACTCATGTTTATTGCAGGCAGTTCCCGTAGGAGCCTGTGTTGGGAGAACGACACTTAGATACCCCAGCTAGCGTAAAGCTGGGTAGCTGGAAAGAGCAAGGTCTGGGTGTTGTGTTTAAGCGCATGGTCAGTCTTTATACCAGGGCCCCTGCTGGTGCCAGTTCTGTCACAGTTCTTTCTTCAGGTTAGAACAGCACAGAGCAGTCATTTTTGTGATGAATGTTTACTTGTCATTTGACTTTGTCCTGTCCTGAGTGTGACACCTGCTCTGCAGGACAACCCTGTTCACTTCTCTCAATGGCTCTTTGTTCTAGACGCCTTTGGTTAATAATGTCTGCTTTCTGTGTGCATCCCGTCTTTAGGAGGAAGGACAGTGGGACATCCTGTCACACGTTGGACAGTGGTGTGTTTTGTCCCCACAGAGAAGGACAGTGGGATATCCTGTCCCAGTTAGAAGAACAATCTGGAATACTTCCTCAGATGGAAGAAATATTCTACCTTACATGGACGAACAGTGGCACTTTCTTCCCAAGAGAGAAAGACAATGGGACATCCTTCCCTGACTGGAAGGACAGCGACTTATCATGTCCTGGGTGGAATGACAGTGGATCATCTTGTCCCAGATGGGACACTGTGCCCTACTTGGGAGGACAGTGGAGCTTTGTGAGAGAATACGACTCGTGCAGCATTCCAGTTTGCCTTTCGGTTCTGTGGGTACCTAGTACAGTCAAACACTTGGAGAATTTTTTGCTTCCCTTTTTAGTTTTAGTTTTGGGGGAAGATTCTGTCTTTGTTTGTTTGTATGGTTTAAAAAGACAGAACCTACACACCCCTCCAAAGTTGAAACCCACTCATGGAGCAGTTAGAGGAGCTCCTCCCTCAAGGATTTCTGCAGAGCTGCACAATGATGTAAATGCCACAGGAGAGGAAGAATCCCAGCCCCACGCCTGTAGCTTCAGAGTGCATGCAGTGAGCATGCAGATTTCACTTGCCAGACCACATGCGTGCCCCGCCAGCATTCCTTTCTTCAACATCTCTCCACAAAGGGCTCCATGGAGGAGACACTGAGATGGTGGATTCCATCAGCAGGGGCTGCTCTTCATGGAAGGGCTGGGTTTCAGAAGGCCTCTTTTCCTCATTTCTACATCCCACGGGACAGGAGGGGCTAGAAGAATACGTCAGTCACGACAGTAATTGAAAAGAGGAATGTTATGTCTTATCTCAGATTCATGCCAAGGGGCAGGAATCCTGTCACGCTGGTTGTAAGCATGAGAATGGATCCCACCCCCACCTTTTGTGTGTGGGATCTGTTCTCTCATCATGGACCAACCACACACACCCGGAATCTGTGCTTCATTTGTGCATCGGGTTTCTGAAATGTCAAGGAAAAGAGATATCAAAACACACCTGCTCTAGTTGCTTCTGCTTATATGAGGAGATGTGGTTGGGGTGTGGGTTTTTTATCTCTGACGTGTGACCCACTTTGTATAATCTATGCAGTTAATAAGTCTTCATAGCAACAAAATATGATGGAGTTTGCAAGGCAGTTACTTGCAGACCCAGAGCTCCAAACCATTTCTTCCTTCCTTCACTAATCACATAGTCAGTGAACCCCTCCCTCGGAACTGAGAACCCTTCTCTGGGATCCCGTCTCCCCAGGGGATGGAGAGAAGAGTAGCTCTTGTTTCCTGCAGTCCTCAATGCCCAGGTATTTAGGAGCCAGGAATCATATCTGCTTTTCCTTCTTGTTCAGTGGTCTCCCTGGGAGTAATTGTCATCTCTCCCAATGGATCTGATCCCGGTATAGCTTAGATTGATTTGCAAACCCCACACGTAAGGGCCGTTGGCCTTCATCACTCAGATGTTTTGTCTTGTCCTGTCAGCAGCTCCTGTCCAGCGTGTTAGCATCAACCTCCCCATTCCCTTTCAACCTAGTCCAGTGAGGGGCATGTAGCAAGCACCACCATGCATCCATTCTACCCTTGTATATGCCAGAGATAATGTGTCCTCCCTTCCTCATCTCCCTGTCTCTCCTTGGGTCCTGACTTACCCTCATTCCCTTCACCCTATGACATTAATACCACTGATTCTAACTCAGAAACATCCCAGCCTGTGGCCTGTGGTTCTGTTCCAAGAGTCTATGAGCTAACTTGCTTCTTGTATGGGGACTACTGTATCTTCTTAGGAGGGAAGTATGTCTCTCTGTCTTCCACAGGGACAATGGCCCAAGACCTGTCTATCTGAGAGAACTGTTATCCTAGTTCCTTTCCTTGCCTGTGACTAAATATTGGGGCAGAAAGCAGTTTAGGGGAGAAAAAGGGATTATTTTAATCTCGCAGGCCCAGCAGGGAAGCCAAGACAGGAACTTCCTACAGTCACATTGTGTGTACAGGGCATAGCAAAGAGCGATATATTTATACATGCTCTGTTGCTTGTGCTCACCCTCAGTTCTCCACTCTCATGTAGTCCAGAAGCTTCTGCCTAGGGAATGGTGCCTCCCACAGTGGGCCGAATCTTCTCACGTCAGTTAATCTAATTAAGACAACCTTCCAGAGACATGCTCACAGACCCGACCAGCGTAGATGGTCCCTGATCGAGACTTTTCCATGATGACTTTAACTTGTGTCAAGTTCTCTGTCACACCAGCAAAGTCAAAGTGGGATGTCTCTCTGTCTCTGTCTCTCTGTCTGTCTCTCCTGCTCCCCCCCCCCCCCGCTTTTTCTTTTCTTCTCTTAGACTGCTGCTACACAGAATAGCATTGAATGTCCAGTCCTGCACACCTTACGTCTGGTCCACCGGATTCTCTTAGCATGTGAGCCCCAAGCTTGATGAGACCCTATTGAACTCATCCCATGGTCTTCCCACCCAGGGATGCACTGTTCCAGGTTTGGTGTGTGCTTTCCTCTGGGTCAGGGTGCTGAGAACATGAATGGATTTTCTAGGGACAGATAAAGCACAGCATCAGCCAAGGGTTTTGTTTACTGTGAAATAATTTCTTACTTGATTCTCTTGAACTTTTCTTCAGCAGGGCCCAGAGCTGTGCTTAATTTAATAATATGAGTACACATTGCTTATGATGCTTTCCAGTCCCAAAATTCCTGAAAATCAGCACTGAAAGTTGGCAGGTATAAGCACACCACACACATTCTCTTCAAAACTGACCTTTGTGGATGTCAAAAAAATAGATCTTACTTATTATTGCTTTCATATTTCAATTGTAGTGTTTTATCTTTGAAAATGAGTACAACTGACTATTTCAAATGATACTGAGGGTTTTAAAACACGTGTGGTTGAGTTCTTTTTTTCTTTTTTTGAGGTGCTCTCACTTGGGCTAGCCTCAAGCTTATGGCAAGCCGCCACTGCAGTCTCCTGAGTGCTGGGATTATAGTCATGAGCCGCCACACCTGGCTCTAGGATCTTATTTTTTGAATATCACATACCCTCCAAGGTTCTTTCCTTTTTCCCAAAGTGTTTGGGGGTCACTTGGTCCCCTGCCTGGGAGTCAGGGAGATAACCCTGCCAAGGTTCTCATTTCTGTTTGTAGATTAAGGGATTCATCTGTCATACCAGAAACGAGGTCTGTCCTCTGTCCCCTGTTTTACAGTGTCCAATAGGCCCTTTGATCTCGTAGGCAGTTGTTAATTTTATGGGTTACACAATTCAAAGTGTCAGGCGACTGTGAAGTGCTTGCTCAGGAAAAGAACCATCGCAGCTGCCTTGGGCCTCTCGGGCTGTCTTGACAAGTCTCTCCAGGGATGCTTTCCCAGGCCTGAGAGTTCAGGCAAATATTTGTGCAGTCAAGTTGCATTTCCTAAGACTATTGATAGGCTCAAGTAGAATTTACCTTCAAAGTCCCCAAGAGACTCACGTATCCCAGCTTCCTGAATGGAAAGGAAAAAACAGGCAATTACCTCTTCTGGGCCTCGAGTTGCTTTCTTTGCACCCCAGCAAACGCAGAGAAACTCTTCTCGGTCGTGGGCAGTGTGAGGATAGAGAGTCTTGATGAGGGTTGCCAGGGCGAGATGTCGCAGATGCGTACTTCACACTGTAGTGTGAGCAGTCAAGGGGAAGGTTCCTTGACAGGCTGCTTCCCACATCCATTCGTTCAACCTCAAGCAGGAAGATCCAGTGGGCACCAAATCCTGTCCTTAGTCCACAGTTTGTTTGCTGTTGTTATTACTATGGTGGTCGTCGTTGTCTTTATTTAACTCACCTGTAGGGGAAAGAAGAGAGCTCGAAGTGACACCACTGGGAACAACTGGGCAGGGAGCATCTTGAGCAGAGGTGGTAGGGAGCAAAAATGAAAGGAATTGGAACCAGCAGAGTGGGCCTCATTCTCCAGATGCCTCTTCTCTGAGATGGGGACCAGATGAAAGGATGGACTTATCTGCTGGATGTGGGCCTGGTGGGCTGTGTGCAAACCCTGAGTTAAAGTATAAGAAAGCTTTGTCCAGAAGAGCATTTCTGAAGCTTCCCTACTCCTGGATGCTCTGCCAATTCTTTCTCCCCCAGATGCTTCAGAGAGATGGGAAGGGGCAGATAGCTCAGGTTGGCACTCGTGGGCACTGTCAGGGCTTTCCCGTCAAACATCTCACTGATTATTCATAATACCCCTTTGTGGTACAATTTGTTCTGTGTTCATTTGAAAGCAGAGGCAGGAAGATTAAACAACTCGATCCATACCATACAGGCCGCAGATGATAAAGTCCTAGTCGCTGAGATGCAGGCTGAGTCCAAAGCCATCTCACAAGACCTCCAACCACAGACACACGGTTCTAAGACAAATGTGTGGCCTTGCGAGGATGGGAGGGGGTGTCGTTGAGGAAGGCAGAAGCTTGACTTTGAAATGGACATTAGCAAGAAAAGAAGTGGCATTCGGCCAGCACCTACTGTGTGCACCAATGAATTTGACATCCCTTTGGATTTCCTCAACAGTCCATCAGTGGTTAAACTTTTCCCACTTGGTGATAAGGAAACCAAGACATTGAGACATTTATCTTACCTAGAGTCACATGGGTGGGATACAACTGAACCAGACATTGTACTCAAGAATGTCTTAATTGCCAAGTCCCTGTTGGCTGCACAGAAGCATAGTGTGGCTGGGAATCTCTCCCATGGTCAGATAATGGGTCATTCAGCTCAGTGATGTCTACCCTGCCCTTCAGTGTGAGGAACTGGCTCTTTGAATGAACTGTTCAATTATTCATCTCTTGAGTTGCAGGGGGTTCCTTCAGCTCATGATCTAGGCTCCTGTTCTTCACAAAGGGACAGAACCCAGGAATTGTCATGGCAAACTAGCTACTCTGCAGGAACTCTAATGACAAATTAGGAAAGATGCTGATCTAGTCTGCACTCCTGTCCGTGGGGGATTCCTGGAAGGAGAGTAGCCTGTGGTTTGGTCTTGGGTAGATACAGAAGTGAGCATTAAATGAAAATTTTTTGCCTTCCATGGGACCATCCATCATCTTGGTTCTGGAGTCTCATGATCTCTATAAAAGACCTTGCTACCCACAAAGCATGCCTTGGTCCTCAGAACTCTGCAAAGCATTGTGAGAGCAGGGCTCTGCACAGGTTGTCTGGTTATTGAAAGTGACTCATCGGTATTTTGGTTCCATATTCATATTGAATATTGCTGGGTCATAGAGAACTGTAGAGACTTGCGTGTGCTGTGCAGAGAGACTGCTAGAATTTCAGAACCAGAGGCCAGTCATGACAGAGAAGTATCTAAGGACAGCCCGGGAGTGGAAGCATGCTTCCAAGGACTGGGACAGTTTTCGGGGGACTCTCACAGATGTTGCATTGAGGCTTACAAGGGTCCCAGGAGGAATATCAAGATGGCGCTTTGACAAGACCTACAGAAGACGGGGGCAGGAAGAGTGTGGGAAGGCACTCTCAACACTTCGTCATGGATGGGGAAGGGCTCACGAGGCTACCACCCCTAAGAAGCTATTGGCAATTAGTGACTGGTTCAACAAAAGGAGTCATTTTCTTCAGTGGTGTAGCCACTGGAAATGGCCTGCTTTCCAGTAAGTGACTTCACACTAGCGACCCTAATTAAGCTTGGTGGGTCAAAACAACAACAACAACAGAACTAAACAGACAAAGACAGGAAACCAGGACCCCTTATGTTTGGAAGAGAAAGAGGGTCATCAGGAATGGGAGGGGCACAAGAGAGGATAATAGTCAGTGAAAATGACCAGATGCATCGTGAGTAATAATAAAATGACGTTTCATGCCTAGGAGAGACCTAGGCCGTGGCCCTGGCACCAGGACTCAGGTGCCAAGAAGAGTACCGCCCAATACCCACGTTCTTGGACAGATCATGAGGGCTGATTCTCTGCTCAGTGATGAAGAGTTTGGTTAGATGTAATTTAAGCACCCAGAAACGTGTCTTCCAGGATAGAGAGCGTGGAACCAGGGTAAGGGAATATGGTTTGAGTTATCTGCATTTTCTTTCACGTATTGGCTTTCAGACTCACACCGAGTGCGTGTCTGGCTTTTCTAGGAGTAGAAAGGCACACGGCTTTATCTGGATGTGTCTAACCAACATTTCACTGGACACCTTCAGGTGTCAAAGTGAAGCCGAATTAACCTTCCCGCCCCGCTCACACGTTATAATCACTACCACATTCCAGTGTTTATGTACACGGCTGGGTGACCATCTGAGAAGGTCGTAATCAAACAGTTGAAAAAGTGCACGCTGTCTCCGGTCTGTCACTGGCCAGTGTCTGCATCTTAATGACATGCACCATTATTAAGGAAAATGTGACCCTTTACAGGAAGGACCAATCACATATCACATCCATGCTCCCAGTCGGTCTTGTGAGCACACATTCCACACTGACTGCAGTCCTGGGAGTGAGTGTTTCCCAAGGAAACCCAGCGTGGTGTGGCGTGAAGTCTGCTGAGGTTAGTCGCCTCTGTCAAAACACATCTTGAGCGTCTAAGGGGATTTCAGATTATGAATCAAGAGCGAAAGCTTTTTTAGTTAGAAGAAAAATAATATAAGCATGCAAAGTGTTTATATTTCCAACAGCTAAGACGCTTTCAGAACACATCCTGGAGAACATGAGAGTCACAGTAAACAATTGTGGCCAGACTTTTCCTGTGCTGAACTTCGGCTTCAGACCGTCCATCACTGAACAGCCGTGAGGCCTCTGATCCTGCAAAGTATGTCCAGCCTCTTCATTAAGTGGCCATGACACTTCTGATTACTGTACTCTGCTCCTACCTTTCAAGCCTCTCTAGGTACTCTTTGACTTTCTTCCCAAGGAGCTAGCTTGTGTTTATCTCATGGTGGTCCTGTGAGGTAAAATCAGATGTACTGGTGAGGTGGCTCAGTGGCTAACATCACTCGGTGGGTAAGCGTGAGGACTTGAGTTCAAATCCCCAGAACCCATGAAAAACAACAACAACAAAACAAACAAACAAACAGAAAACCACAAAACAAAACCAGATGTGGCTGTGTGTATATTTGTAACCCTGGCACTGTGATGTGGGGTGTGGGAAGAGAAGTGTGGCACTTGCTCCAGGTTCAGGGAGAAACCCTGGCACAAGGAAATGAGGAAGAGGATGATGGATCAAGACACCTGCTGTCCGCCCCTGGCCTCCACATTTACATAGATGTATGCACACACATGCATCACAGACACACACACGTCACACATAGATACACATACATACATACATACACACAGAAGCACATATATCACAGATATATACACATATCACACACACACATATATCACAGACATATGCACATATCACACACACATACGTCACAGACACACACATCATGCACACACAGACGTTAAATAAATAAAAGGAAAGCAGCACGCGTTTCTGTTGGATGAGAGATTGCGTCATATTCTTCCAGAACTTTTTCATTCCTAAGGAGACAGCAGCAAGAGAGACACTTGCCTGGAACACTCAGCTCAGCCATCTTAACACTCTCCTGCTTTCTCTAGCCCCATGATCTGGGGCTCTTCAGGATGCTTGCATCTGGCTGTCCTCTGAGTTGAATGCTAGAAAGAATATGACCTCAATCTCCAGACCCCAGAGGGTGAAGACCAGGGATGTATTTGCTCCACAGAAGCAAGGATGCCTCCTCTAGGCACCCCCACCTTGCAGCTGCCTTCTGGATGTCCGCCCTAGAACTCACATAGGAATCCAGTGGACATTATGAAGGTCTTGGGAGCTAAGGACCTTTAAAGGTAATGAGGAACTAGGGTGATTGCTACACAAGTGTGAGGGCTTGGGTTTGGATCTCCAGAGACCACAGAGATGATGGGTGGGCCTGGTAACTCCCTATGAATTCAGTGCTTGGAGGGAAGGGACAGGAGTCTCTGTGGAAAGATGACAAGTTAGACTGTCTGCAAGCTCTTCCAATGGATGTGTTCACATGTGCACCCAGACATACAAACACACGCATGAAAGAAAAGAAGAAAATGTTTGGGTCTCGGGGCTCTGCCTTTGTGAACTGGCTTAATGCCACCATCATGGAAGTGGATCAATTGTCTCAGAAGTGACCTTTCTTTAAAAAGCCATTGTTTTCTCTCAGCCACTCCTGCCCCTGCCTCTGCTAGGGTCTGCAAGGCCCTCAGTGGAGATAGGAAATTTCCTGTTGAACTCCCCAACAAATTTCTTTGTTATTTCGCATTCACTCACATATGAAACAAACACATCAAAACCAAATGAGATGCATTTTGATATTGTCCATTATTTCCCGCACTCCAAGTAGTCTCTCTTCTGTCTTCATTTTCAAGCCCTGGTCTTACCCTTCCACCCTGATCTCAGACGGTTAACACTGGTGAGACCTATCATGTATGGAGCAATAGAACATGCGCCCCTCTACCAGGAGGGATTAGAGAGTAAAAACTGACAAGAGACGTGCTCAGCCCCTGGAGGATCTAAGAGCAGCCCTTTATTTTTTCTTCCCAGATATCGTCCTTTCTTTGCTAGGCTAAGTCCTGGTACCGTCTTCCCATTTTGCCGATAAGAATTTTGTCACTAATAGGGAAGAGTTGTGACTGAAACAGGATTTGAAGCCACGTCTGTCTGACCCAAGCTAGAGCTGGCTCCATGATGCACCTCCTCTCTATTTAGTCCACGTACATTACCCATAGGCTGTGGGGACCCAACTCATAACAAGAGGAATGGCTTCACAATACTGTGGTGGGAAACAGGGAACCCTAATGAAGGGCTAATTTCTGCAGTCCAAATACAGGAAGAGGTGCTCTATCTCACGATGTCTGTTTGCAGAGCCTTGAATGATATCCAGTGGAACTTCTTCCTCATCATCAAAGTCATATTTGCTGAGACCGGAAAACAGAAAAGTAAACACACACACGTACATGCATATACACGAACACATTGATCAGATCTCATTAACCGTAGAAAGAGACACTTTTCAATCTCTTCTTCATTGCACATTTAGTTATTTTAAAGTTTATTTTACTTTTAGTTATGGGTGTATGCGATTCTGTGTGTGGGTGACTGTGAGTGCAGTGCTGGTAGAGGCCAGAAGAGGGCGCTGTATCCACTGGAGCTGGAGTTGCAGGTGGTTATGAGCTGCCTGTTGTGGTGCTGATAACTGAATTCCAGTCCGCTGCAAGAACAGTACACACTCCTAACTGCCGGGCCATCTCTCCAACCCCATAGCTGTATTTCACAGTGACTTTTCCTTCTGATTTGGTCACCTTCCATCTGTTTGGGTTGCTGTTTAATGTAATAAAGCTTGCTCCTGGCAGATGCTCACCAGAACTGAATGCCCTCTGAAGCAGGAGCTACTTCCTACATCCTTAATTCTGGACCAAGATTGTCTTTACCTTTTTTGTACATGGGAGACATTAACAATACACTTTAAACTCAGATTCTGCCAACACTTTCCTTTGGCAAGTATTGCAAGCAGACCCACTACTGTCAGTGAGCAGGGAGAGGGGAGAGCTATGATTTGTCCCAGAGGAAATGTGTGTTCACGGATTGGCCTTTGTCACCGGGCCTTGTCGGGACTTGCTGGGTTCTGGGCTTTTTATCACAGGCCTCATGGTGCTGGCTGCTGATTTTCCCAATACGCAAAACCAGCAATTATTAGTCATGTTGATCCTTTCAAGAGCCCAGAGAGGTGAGTATGGCTATCATATTTGCAGATGAGTGAACAGGAGGGCAGCTCATCTTAGCGTCTGCGAGCTGAAGGAGGGCCTTGGGAAGAGCAGCTCCCTCGCACCTCAGGGAGATCACAGCAAAAGCCAAGAGATGAATCAAGGCCTGGACTGAGGAGAGGAGCAGGAAAGGACACTAATCAGGCTTGGTAAGATCAAAGACAAACTCGCTTAACTTTTTATGTACCTATTTGTTTTTTCATTCAACAATTCTCAGACTAGTTTGGCCGAGAGAGGAACTGAACCTCCCAGGAACCATACTGAGCATGTAATAATGAAGTGTCCCCTGGTGAGTGCAGGAGGAGCATATGGTGACCCAGCAAACATCGACACACAGGATAACTGCTCCGAGAAAAAACATCCATGCAGAAGAATGGAAAGAGCTCCTGGGGAGAAGCTATTAACCAACACCCAACAGAAAAGCCACTGTTATCCAGGCAGGGAGAAAGTACCACCCCTAGAGACAGCAGAGCTGTGTAGCCAGAGTCTAGTTAGAGGAGCAGACCCAAGGCCAGAGTCGGTCCATTCCTTATTCATAAATAAAGTTTTATTCAAACCCAGCCATATCCACTTGGCCATGTATTGCTGGTGGTGGTTTCACTCTGTGGCACCAGAATTGGAGAGCTTGGATAGAGTTTGTGGATCTCTGAATCTTAAGTGCTTGCTCTCTGGGTCTCAGGGAAAAATGTCAGCGATTCTGGTTCTAGAGAAAAGGGACAAGGACAACGAGGCCTGTGAAGTGGGGTGGTGGTGGAAGGGGGGTCATCAGTGGAACAAGAGGAGAAGGGAGGTCATGAGGGAGGCTGAACCTTGTCTGAGTACAAGGGAGAGCTAGGGAAGACTGAGCAGACCTACTAGAGGGTCAAATCTCTGTGTTTAAAAGATGACAGCTTTCATCTAAAAGCCCTAAATCTTAACCCCAGGCTGCCTTCCCTCGGCATTGCAGTTTAACAAACTCTTACCAAGGGAAGGAGTAAAATAAGCAAGCTGAAGATTCAAGTGCTATTCCTACCGGGCAGGCGCATAACTGTAAGATGAAGCTCTCGGTATTTTATATTTTTATGCCAAGCCGTTTCTTCTGGGGAAGCATTAGACCCTAAACAAAACACTTTCAAACATTCGTACTACTGCTTCCAACGGTGATGTATGTCCCTTTTAGCAATGACATTCAATTGCAATATTTGAGTGCAAAGAACATTAGCTCCTCTGAGGGCGGGGAGCTGCAGTGGGGATTTTGGATGGGAACTGTACATCTGCTTCTCTGGCTCTCCAGCTTGCAGCCTGCAGATCTGCAGCCTTATCATTGCATGAAACAACTATTTCTTGTGACAAGTCTACCTTTACACACACACACCACATACACACCCAGAGAGCCCTGAGAAGTTGGACACGATACAAAGATTTTATGAGAAATAATACCAAGCCAATTTAGACCTACAGAAATAAGGGTGTGATTACTTGATTTATGGGACTCAGCTCACACGATGATGGACACTGAGAAGTCCTAGTCTAGGCTATCTGCAAGCCAGGGGACCAGGGAAGCTGGTGGCATAGCTCAGGCAAGTCTGCAGGATCCTGGAGCACCGAGTGTTGTTTTCAGTGTAAAGCAAAGGGTCTCGGAATCATCTTGGGGTCTTGCCTTAGTTAGGGTTTCTACTGCTGTGATAAAACACCATGACTAAAGCGACATGGGGAGGAACTGGTTTACTTTGACTTATGCATCCACATCACTGTTCATCACTGAAAAAAGTCAGGACAAGAACTCAAATAAGGCAG
>JAQHUG010000148.1:1460463-1480161 GCA_028555095.1 Dicrostonyx torquatus
ACACATCCATTTTTTAAATCAAAGAATGGAGCAGAGGGGATTGGTGCATAGGAGATGAAGAGGTCATGGGGTCACAGAGGTAAGGATGATAACAATGTTGTAATTTGAAAGTAATTGGTCTCCATAAGCTCATAGGGAGTGGCACTATTGGGAGATGTGACTCTCTTGGAGTAGGTTTGGCCTTGTTGGAGGAGTGTGCCACTGTGGAGTGGGCTTTGAGGGTTCATTTATGCTCAAGCCATGCCCAGTATCTCAGTTCATTTCCTGTTGCCTTTGGTTCAAGATGTAGAATCCTCAGCTCCTTCTCCAGCACTATGTCGTGCTAAATGCCACCATGATGACATGAATTTCTGAAATGGACTGAATCTCTGAAACTGTAAGCCTCCACCTCAGTCAAACGCTTTCCTTTATTAGAGTTCCTGTGGTCATGGTGTCTCTTCACAGCAATAGACATCCTACCTAAGACAATGCTGAACTTTTCACTGAACTTCAAATGGAGGTGTCTAAAGGTCTGATCTCTATTCACCTCGATATTTTCATTTCTCACCTCCATAAGTGTAAGTGGGTGGATTTCTGTCACTTTAGATAACAGTGGCAAGTTGTCAGTGAAGGCAGCTCCCAGAACGAACCTGTCCCTTTGTCCACCAAGTCCCCTTTACACAGCTCTTTTAGAGCATCATCACGAGCAGCCAGCTTCTCATGAGCACTTTCTTCTGCTGTTTATCTGGGGGACCATGGAGGCAGAGAACCCAAGACTTTCATCCAATGAGACCACAGCAGGACTTAGGAGTGACCTGAAGGAGGTGTGGAGACGACTCTCTGGAAGCTCACTAACTTCTGCGTTCTCCGTGAGGGGGCTGTGGAGACTTAACTATAGTGCTGCCCATAGACTGTGGACACACACAGATGTATGGCCTGCAGCTGTTCTGAATCGCTATCCAGGCAGTGTGTAATGCCCACAAAGCCAAACATGTGGATTCCACACAGTCAGCTAGCTGGGGGACCAGCTTCTTTTACCCCAAGAGTGGTTTAACCCTGGGCAGCACCAACCAACTAGAGAGGCAGTGGGGACCAGGAGATGGGGTTTGTGGCACCCTTAGGAAAAGCCAAGAATGGTGCTGTTCAGTAGAGATTCAGTATGAACCATGTGTGCACATTTAAATTTTCTAGAATCTGTATTCTGAAGTTTAAAACTGAGGTGGAACTAATTTTAGTAATATATTTTATTGAATTTAGTTTGTTCAAAATATCATTACCCCATGTGACCTACAAAAAAAATGGCTGGTAGAATAGCTTCTATTTTTTGTGTGTATGTGCTGTCTTAGGTATTTGGCATGTATTTTCTGCATAGCATAACCTAGTTTATACTGGTCACAAGGCTAGTGTCATTAGCTAGATGGTCGGCACCCATGGCAGACGCAGGGGGATGAACTTTGGGGACTGCACAGGTGGCAGGCTGTATGCAAGGGACTTCCATTTTTTTCTCCTCTATCCTTGAGCTCTGGTATTTGTTTTGTGCGGTCTCCAACAGCCATTTCTGGCAAGCATTCCCAGGAGGCTGGCCTGTGCATGCATTTATGTGTGGTTATGGTTTGCGGTTGGGGCCAGGCAAAAGCCGAGAGAACTCTGAGAAGGAATGGCATGAATGAAAGCAGGGTAGACATGACAGCAAGATGATGGCTGGGGTCCAGATGTCTGAAAACCTTCCCACCACTTCTGAGGAAATTCCCGGGGTCTGTCGGAATGGACGGAGTCCTAAATGTAGCGTCTCCTAGAATCTCCCCCATCTTGCTTCAGATTGTGGAAGCACTGGAAACCCAGCCTGAAAGCATCTTCAGGAGGAGGAAGGAGGAAAACTTGGCTTACTTCATTTCCAATGGAAAGTTAATTGCTTTTTGGAGAGTTGTTTCCAGCCAGATGAGGACCACACAGAGGAAAAGAAAACAAAAAACAAAAAAACAAAAAACAAAACAACAAAAAAAGCGCTGCCCTCAGATGGGAGTTTAGCCAACAGTGACAATGGTTGTCTGCTGTTTGGAGTCTGATGGACATTGAGGGCAGCTCATGGCAGAGCCATTGTTTATATTGACAGCTTAACAGCAGGCTTGAAGGAAGAAGAGTTTGGGGAGGCAGGGGGGAGCTGTAAACACTTAATCCATCACAGAAACTTAGAGGGAAGCAGGCGCCATGGAGCCAGAACAACCAAACCCTTAATTGTTGGGCAATCCGCTGTCTCAGCTGCCCTCATCTGCACCCAGTAGACGCCAAGACAGTGCAGCATTTAGACACCGGCCATCAGCCTCAGCGCCGGGAGGGTGCGGCAGAGGGCGTGGTGGCATCTGTCCCTTGGAAATACCAGAAATATGATGGATATTCACCTGCCTGTCTTGCTTGTCTCTTTATTCAAATTAACCAGTGCCTAGAGCTGGAAAGAAATGAGCTAGATTCAGACAAAGATGAATTGTAGTGAAAATGGAAATTATGACTCAGAAAATGAACATCATCAGGACCACTGGAATTTTATTAGCTAATCAGGGCTGTGATATTGAACTTCTGAAGATGCTTTTTTGATTGAATTTTCTTTTTGTATCCATAAGGACTCGTCAGGGTAGTGTTCAGCAGGGCAGAGAGGGAGCAACACAGACTATAATGAGCTGTTTAATGCCTCTGTTCTTTCCCTAGTGTTTTTGTTTTGTTGCTCAGTCTCATAGATGTCTTGAAAGTGGTAATGCTTAAAGTCATAGGATTAGCTTTGAAAGAACAAGTTACCAAAGCCCCAGGTCAAGTATGGTCAAAATTTCTTCTCATGGCTAGCTATTGTGTAGCAGGTATTGTGGGGCTCCTGGGTCTCTGGCAGTGAGTTTCCTGCCATAGAAGGAAACAGCAGGACTGGTAGCTTGGGGGGTGGATTCTACACACCCACTACTGCTAGCATCTCTATTTTTGCACATTTTTAATTGTTGACATTTAGTTTTGCCATTGGCTGTATCTTCAGCACCCAGCCACATTGTCCTCTTTACCTGCAGAGTCAGAGCTAATCCTCACTCATGACCCCTACATCTCCAGGGAGACACTTGCCTCCTTTGGATGCTAAGCTTGGACCACCTGACTCTGTCTGCTGATCTCAGGAGGTGCATCAAGGGTCTCTACAGGTTCTTAACAGAGAGCCCAGCAGAGGCCCTTGTAGGGGCTTGCTCAGGGGGAAGATCATGCTGGAACCCCTCTAGGTTTAGCTGTGGAGACAAAGAGGGTGTGCCCTTTGAACAAGGAGAGCTGAACCCTTCATTTGCATCATATTGACAGCTAATTCTAAGAGGTAGACTGTGCTCTATGGAAGGCCCCAGGCAGGATCAAGTCTCCATTTTCCTAGGTAGGTACTAGGCTCGGATATGGATTATGGCCATCAAAACTCATGCTGAATTCCAACTGAATGGTGGGATTAAGTTAATGAAGGCATCGGCTTTACGAATGGATTAGTGAAGCTCTTGAGAGACTAGGTTAGCTCTCTTGAGAATAGGTTGCTAGTGACCAGGCTGTCCCTTACCTTCCATACACACTTGCATGCAGCACAGGGTCTTGGTGGCGTCAAGCTCTGGAATGTCTCCTCTGCCAGAACCGTGAGTGAGACAAACCTCAGCCCTCCATAAAGTCACCACTTCTGGGTATTGCAGCAGCAGAAATGAGCTGAAAGACCGGACATCTTAGCAGCACCCTCAAATGTTGTCTTCAGCTCTCTTCCTTATTGTTTGGGTTCCCTAGTGTCTTCTCCATGTGAAACTAATGCTTTCTTTTGGTAGCGTCTGGGGGTGGGGATGGGGCGGCAGGTGCAATGGAGAAGCCAAGTCCTGCACCTGCTAAGACCAAGACCTCACTAAGGGCAAGGAAATCAGTTGCTGGCTCAGACTTACAGCACACATTTCCCGAAGCCAGGTACAAAAAAGAAAGCACTTCTGTGCTTGATTTAATTCGCACAAATGTCTTTCATGATAAAATACCATTTCATCCCCATCTTACAGACAAGGAGGGTGAACTGCAGAGATGGGAAAGCCACACAGCTTGATTTTGGGGAAGCTGTGATTAGAATTTGGCAGACAGGATTTAGCTCAGTTGCACAAAATATACCTTTACAGCTATTAAATCCATCAGACAGAGAAACTGGCTTAGTGCCGCTTGGACCCATGAGTGTGTTATCTAGTAGTGCTGAGTGCCTCACTGAGGATCTGCATCCCAGCCTGCATCTCAGCGATAGGTGGATCAGGAAACGAGGATGGTGAACCTAAATTAACACGGAGGAAGGGTTGGCCATGCAGTGCCCAGAGTCTTGCCGGTTCTTTTTCTTTTTTCTTTTCCTTTTTTTTTTTTTTTAGCATAATTGGAAGTGGATTGAAACCCAGAGCCCAGACTCCCTGCAGGCTTCGTGCTCCTCCTTAGGCAGCACATTAAAAGCCCCCTACCTCACTCGCTCTTCCCATGTAATGCGGTATGCTGATGAAATCATTTATCATCCGGGAGCTTTGTTGGCTGTCTTCTTGGGGAATGTAACAGCGGGCTCTGAATCTGGATGATCTGGACAGGCTTTAATTAGGGCTTAAAAGATATGGGCGCAGGCTTCTTGTGCAAGGTGGCTATGACTCCTTGGGGTTTAACCCTCCCTACCTGCCTGGACATATTATCAAGGAAATGCAAACACACACACACACACACACACACACACACACACACACACCTATATTTGTACCTTGACTGGTAAATAGGCTGCCTTCAAAAGGCCGAAATTCTTGGACTAGAGGTGCCAAGCGGGGCACAGCCTGCAGGAGAATTTACACATATTAATTGTGCTTAATACTGGGTCTCCAGGTTCTGCCCAAGGACTACAGTAGGATTCCCATCAGATATTTAGGCATCTGGACCTTCTCAGAGCTTCCAAGAGACCCTGTGTGCACAGAGGGCAGCCTCAGCTACACAGATGTGCAATTCACATTGTAAGGTGAGTATGTGTGTGAGCAACAGTACTTGGAGAACTGGGATCTTCGGAGTCAAAGCTGAGGAAGTCAAAGTTCATGCAGGGGTGGCGATTTTGAGCTGTCTGGCCCCCTCCACAGTTGAATTTTCTGCACAGTTGGCATGATCCAGAATGGCTGGGACTCAGCACCACCTGCCTCCATGGGTTTTCAAAAATTTTGACCCTGCTTTGGAGCAGGATGGAGCTGGGAGTGTCCGGCCTGCCTGTGTGGACTATGGGGGCTTTACAGAAGGGGTTAAGTCTATGCAAATACTCTGGAATTCCGTGAAGAGAGTGACCTTGCTCTCAGGCTTTCAGAGTAAATATGTTTGTGTGGGTGTGTTTCCCAAGAAAGTATGCTTGTTTCACCTGGCTTTTCTTTTGCCCGAGTTCCTAGCAAAACTTGAAGTTCAAGTTCAAGGTAGGAGGAAGGGGTCTGTTTGACCAAAAACGGCCTTGAGCTGTGACACACAAGTGCAGGATCACAATGTTCCATCCAGTCTGGAACAGAGGCCCAGGGAGAAGAGAGAGAGCTGGGTGGAGGCGTGGGGAGGTGGACTCTCTGTGTAGCACTGGATCAGAGAGTCAAGAAGGGCCCAGGAGAGCAAAAGAGTCAGGTTTCTTCTGGACAGATTCCAGGACAGGAGAGAAAAGCATCTCAAAGTGTCTGAACAAAGAAGATATATTTATGTTGAGGTCACAGGACCATCTCCAGGACCTCAGGGAGGGATACAATCCAACACTGTAGTGGGGCAGTTAGGAGTAGGGAGGCTCTCCAAGCTGGTAGTCTCTCCATCTCTCCCTGCCTTTACTCCTTCCCTTCACCTCTAGGTTTGTAGAAGTCCTCAGCTTGTCTGGTCTGCACTGAGCCACTGGCAGCCCAAGGCGTTAGTTCAGCACAGGCCGGAGGAACTGCTAGAGAGTGTGTGGACAAACAGGGAGCTCCTTGGCTCTGCATCTGGGAGCAGTGTTTTCTACCATCACTTTGAACACTCTGGTGCCTGTACCAGATGGGGTACAGGGGATGGGGTGAATCTCTTCCTCAGATTCCACACAAGACACTTTGAGTCAGTGGAAATCTTTTATGTGGGCTAGTTGAGGTTGAGCAGAAGAGAGTATCTCCACTGTAGAAACAGGACACCATCAAGGCCTTCTCGCTGGCATGGAGAGGCCACGGCAATAGATGGAGGGTATAGGGGAGAAGCAAGGTGAAGTTGAGATTGTGGGGGCAAACACTGGAACACAGTCCTTGTGACCACAGTCCCAAGCAAGGCGGTGGGAGTGGGGCGGTGGGCATCCCAGAGCTGCTGAACAGGTCATCAGCACAGCTCTGATGAAGTTCATATGGGTGCATCCCAATATGGTGGGCAACATCATCGCAGGTTTCCATTTGAAATAAATAGAAACCCAATTTAGGAACTTTCAACCTGAGTGCTGCGTTGGGGTTGGAGGATTTTTTGCTTTAATCTGGCTGTTTTTATGTTTATATCAAATGTGAAGTTTTCTACGACTTTCCTCAGTCCAATTTTTATTGGTTGAACTAATATTTGCTGATCTTGCAGATTTAATGCCTCATGAGCTCCTGGAATAACTCAGCATCAACCACGGAGACAGCCAGGCTCAGGTCCCCACATTGTTCCAGCTTTCTGCATATAGCCAGTTCAGGATAGGAGTGGTCCTCAGTGCCCCTGAAGTCGGCAACAGTGACTCACTTTGGAAAACTGACTTGTGGCATAAGATAACAAACTTTGGTATTGCTTTGTCATTGTGTTTTTAAAAAGATGTAAGATGCCATTGATCTTTGTAGCTTAATATTAAGTGTATTCTCCCTGTGCGTTTCATCTATCATCTATTTATCTATCAATGTATCTATCTAACCTATATCTGTCTAGATTGTTTATTTACACACAATGTATATGTATCAATACATACATATTGATAACTTTCTCAATATATGCAAGTCTTATTCTTTTCTATTATTCATAAAATACACATGCATTTATAACAGTCCTATAAATATGGAGTACTGTATTTAGATGTATAAAGTGTGAATAAAATATCACACAAATCTCACACACACACAGAGGGAGAGAGAGGCAGCAGAATTGGCACTTTTCCAAGTGTGGATAAAGGGGTTTATTAATTAAGCAATGTTGATGGTTTGAGATCTCTTCACTTGGGTGTCACTCGCTCATGTTCGAGCTGCTGAGCACAGGGGCTGTGGTCTGGGCATGTGTGCAGTTGGCAGCTGCCCTGTCGAGTTGGGTCTTATCCTGAGCTGCAGAAAGGCCCTGAGGCCTGGCAATGCTCTGTCGTGACTCCCCTTGATGTATGGTTGTGCCAAGGCTCATCATGTCACATCCGTTGATAACTCTGTATAATTAATTTGATGCCATCTGATGTGGCAGCAGGTTCGATATTTAAGACATAAAAGTTGTCCATGCCCCACGGAGCACATCTGCTCAGTGGCATAATTCAAATTAATTTCCAGCAATTTCGGGTTGAGCCCTTGGAGCCAGTCTCTAATCTGCCTGGCATCCTCAGGCACTCCTGGGATAAGGATCCACTTTGTGGAATGGCTCAAGACATTGTTCTGAAATTCCTATTTTAAAATTTCCTTTATAGCTACAGAAATCATGCAAAGACCTCTCTCAGGCTTCCTGAGTTCCCCTCAAGTCTGAAATCCCAAGCTAATCCAACTGTACCAATGCAAGCTGAGTTTACTACCGATGAGAGCCTGTGAGCGCACACAGAGACAGGCCTGCAGCTCCAGTACCTGTCCCAGTAGGATTTCAGTCTCCCGCATGGAGTTACCATATTTGTTGCTCATCTCCACTTAGGGTTAATTATTCATGGTCTCCCAGAACTCAGTGTTATTTTTCAGAGTACTGACTGTTTTCAGTTTTGGAACACAATGAAGCTCATTTTGGCTGTTCTGTGTTTCTTATTACGTAATGTTGGCAGGAACGCCGCAGAAGCACTTTCTGTGTCCTCAGAGTGACCTGTCAGCAGGTGCACAGGCCTGAGGTGTCTCGTCACCACCGAGCTTTGTTTTGCTTGCGTTAAGGGTTCTCCACATTTATAAACCTGCACAGGTAGTCCCGGTCGGCCCTGAGCCTTGGACACTTGCCTGCCTCAGCCTTATGGGTACTAGGATTGCCAGTGTTTGCTGCTCTGTCCCGCTTCCTTTCAATTTGCTAAAGAGATAATCCAAGACTGTTCCATGCCAGCTCCTCCTTGCTCTTTGGTCCACTAATGCCAGTGTCCATCCTTGAGGCTGATCTGTCACAGTTTTCATTCGTCACAGTGTTGAAGGCACCTCCTCCATTTATGACCATTTCCTCTATGTCTGTCAATGGAGATCAGGCAGAAAGGAAGATTCTAAGCATTTATTCGAGAATTTCTTTGTGTGAGCGTCAACTCATAGGTGTTTCCGGTTAAAAGTCACTGGTGATACTGCTTCTGTTGTTGCTTTGTTTGCCTTTGGCTTGCAGAACTGCTGGAGGACCTTGGACTCCATCGCCTCACATGGCCTCCTTGACTTTGTAATAGAGCGTCAAGCGGAAGCAGACTTCGCTTCTTTGTAGCTCACTCGGCTGTGAACCATGTCAACAGCAACTCGGAGTGGACTAGGAAGAGAATCCAGATTTTTCTGAGTGTTTTTCACCCCTTAGGAGGCAGATTAGGATGAGGTGGGTGCTTCATGAACACAAGCATCTGGGTGGCTCTAACGACACTCACTGGTTCTTGGTTCAAGGGAGTGATTGCAATGCCAGTACACAGAAAAGGAAGCCATGGTTCTGTGATGGAGAGGGATGTATCTGGAGGCCCCTGCCACCATCATCTGAATGGCAGAGCCGAGACGTATTGATTTCATCAGGTCCCAAGTGTTTGCTCATCTCACGCTGCCTGCTGGCTCACCCTACCAGCTTGCCATACTCTGCCTGTCTAGGAAGTACTGGGAGGCATGAAAGGTATAGAGCAGATCCATCACAGCCAGGGCAGGAAACAAAGATGGAGATGCTGTCTTGATATTCCCATGATGCCTGAAGAGAAGATGCTGCACCAATATCCCTGTGACACCTGAGATGGAGGCATTGTGCCAATACCTTCATGAATGAAATCTGTCCTAATGGTGCCAGGAACACTCCCACAAGCACTGGGACTCTGGAAAAGTGTGGCCTGCTTCCTCTGGGCTGCCTAGCTCAAGGATTTGAGTGGACATGTTGACTTATCAGCATTTGGGTGTGGCAGGAACAAGGATGAAGGCATTGTCCTCAGCAAGGAGGGACCATGATCTTATCTGTCAGTGGTTCAGTCTGATGGCCTCGGACATGGGATTTGCTTCAAATCACAGAGCAGGGTTTTGGGGGCCACAATTTGGACTCGTTCATACACCTGTGAACGCATGGGGAAAATCACAGCACCTGAGGGCAGAGCCAACACCTCACAGACAGGCAGGACATGTGGGCAGATATGTGCTGGATCCCGAAGACCACAGTGTCAGGAGTCTGAACTTGTACTATGAGGTGTAGTAGGCAGCAGAGGACAGACAAACATACCCCCACTTATTTACTGCATTAATAGTAGGAGTCCTGGTTCTGAGTCTTGGTAATGAAGACAGGGAAGGCCTCTGACCCCTGGGACTTAGGTGTCAGGGTGGGCCAGGTAACTATTGAATAGAGATGTAGCTCCAATGAATAGGTCAGAAAGACATTGGAGGCTTTTAAAGACTAAGGATGTGGCACTGAAACACGACTCCCGCGACCACAGCATGGAAGGCAAGGGAGCTGAGACTGAACTCAGGCTCCTTCTCCCCAACACATTCATAATATGTACTCACCCAACCTCTGCCGTAAGCTTGTATTTTAAGTTCATAGGTCCCTTCACCCACGCCGGGGCTAAGTGACCCAGCCTCAGCACAGGGCGAGGAGAGGTTAGGACATTTACAGCATTTGTCACTGACTTTTTGGGTGCTCTGAACAAATTGTCTTGCTGGAGCAGGGCTTCAATGTCTCGTCTATAAAATGTGAAGAATGTTGTCTTATTATGAGGAGTACGACACACAGCCCAGTCCAGGGCTTGGTACGCAGAGCAGGCCAGATGAAGTCCGAGTGCAGTTCACGCATGCTTATCCTATACACCTGTAGAGATGCTAACAGTGCAGGTCCTGCATCTGGCAGCATTCATGCACACTCACATCTCGGCGGCATCCCCGATTCCTGAACCACAGATTCAGTTAGGATTTATGAAGGAAACCAGGCAAAGGAAACAAACTTTCATTAAAATCTGATCGTTCCTTGTTTTCACTTAATGCCATTTCCCCCAAGCCATCTGGGAGCAATTTATTGAAACCATAATTGTGCATTAAATATTGCAATTTGTCCCAGACCCCGCCTATGAAATAAACAGTATAGAGAGTCACTGCAGAGTCAGCACATCCAGAGCCTTGCTGCTTTTCTACCAGCGACACCTCCGTGTCCCCGTGGCTCCTCCCTGTCTTCCAGAGGTCACCAGAGCAGGGCTCAAGGCAGAGCCTAGATTTTGGCCAGCACCTGGTAGTAGACAAACATCATTGATGATGAAAACCCCGGAGGATGAGATTGCAGGGAAAAGAGTACCATTTTAAGGTAGACCGTCCTTGGGGCCCCCAAGGGACTAGCTCTGTCCCACCCCCACCCCCTGGAAGGAGAAGGCTTACCATAGCCCTGAATTCTGACCTGCAGTGGGAGAGGACTTACCTCGGGCACCTTATGGGCTCTAGAGGCTGGTAACTGTCTGTTTCTCTGTGTACCCTGAGCTGGAAGTGGGGTGGATAGTAGATCAGATGAGAGAGGAGGCAGGCTGTTTGTTGGTGGACCCCTTGCTCTGGGGTATGCTGGGAGTTCCAATACAACTGGTTTCTCAGCCCAGAAATAGACTCTAAGGGGAAACTGTCGATATTGATACATGGGTGAAGGCTGGTTAGAGTCCTCAAAGTTCTGTGGACACAGAGGACTGGAATATTGTAGGGTGTCTGTGATACGCAAGGTGCTGTGAGTTAGAGACTCCAAGTGTGGGTGGATGCAGTCATGAGCAGATAAACAGATGGAGGCCCATGGCCTCCATCCTTGCCAATCACTGTCTGCATTCCTGTTTTGCATCTTTGCTCTGGGCAAGCACCCAGCCTCCAAGCTGTTTCATCTCTCATTAGGGTTTTCTTTCCTCTCCTCTCTCACCTACTCATCTGCTCGAGTGTCTGCCTTCTGTCTGTTAGCAGCCATGATACATTCTGGGATACAAACAACAGTTTTCTGAGAGTGGGCACTTCTCTGCAAAGAACCTGGTCTGGTCATTTCATCATGACTCTGGGCTCTTAGGCTCAGGATGAAGAAAAAAAGGATCATAGTGTGCCTGGCCTTTGTGTATTAAGGGTGTCTGTGACAGGCCATTGAGTCCATCCATCGAGCGGGTTAACTAGGGGTGGTATGTGCTGCTCAGCTTTGTCCAGAATCTGGAGGCAGTGGGGGTATGGTGGGGAGCACAGAGATAAAACCTTGGCTGGAAGAGGGCAGCAGTAGCCAGTGAAACCAGATGGGAATACTGGGGCCAGCATCCTTCCTTCAGTGAGCCTGAGAACGGCTTGCCGGTGGCTCACAGAGGGCTTTCCTCCTGAATAACCTTGGCAGGCTTGGGCAGGTTTGGGCAGGCTCTGTGTGGATTGACTGTCCTTCCTGCAGGCCAGTGATGCCAGGCTTCTAATAGCTGGTTGGAATCTCAGAGGAGCAGCGGTGGGGAGTGGGTGGAGGTGGGAAGTCAGGCTGGGGGTGCTCAGAGCACTTAAGTTGTAAGGTATGTATTGTCAGGTCACCAAGTCTGAGACACAGGGTGAATGCTGCTGACTGAGCCCTGACGAAGCCCTGTTTGCTGTCTTGGTAGCTGAGTCTGTCGAGAGCAGCCTGCATCATGAAGTGGGCACAGATGCACACCTTAATCAGTATTAGGAAAGAGTCTCAATGTTAAAAGGTGAATAATGAGTTTAGTGTGATCACACACTTGAGTGTGTCCATAAATACTTGTGCTGTGACACATCACAAGGCAAGAAGCTGCTCAATTTGGTAGCAAAGCGACTTCCCCTTTTATTTTACATCTTCAGAGATTTCTGTAATAACCAAGAAGAAGAAAATACAGTAAAAACAAACTGAGGAAGAGGGTGTAAAATGGAAACACACTCAAGCCTGGGCAAGCTGGCTGCAGAGGATGGCGGAGTGGCAGGGGACCAAGCTCAAGTGTCAGCATCCTGACCCTCCCTGATGGTGACCCATCTCTGTGGGTGACATTCAATTTCCCACTGCCTTGGCTTTTCCCACTGGAAAAACCTGTCACCCTCCCTTTAAGACTGGCCTGACCCCAGGTAAAAGTTAACTTTTTTCTTAAGCAATTCACGTTACTCTGTCAATGCTATTAATCAACTATCCCTTAAACACTTCCTATCACCAACTCAGAACAATGAAGGGATTAGGGAAGAAGGAGAGGAAGAAGGCAGAGACATCACCATCCCTCCTGTGAGAAGAGCAAAGGTCGAAGTGGTTATGTAAGAGGACAGTGGCTTCTGCAAGGTCCCCTCTCCATGGGCATCAGCAGCTGCTGGGAGGCTCTGTGTTCGGCCTCCTTCTCTTTGCTTCTGTCTGGGGTGGGGGAGGCCAGCTGGGGTTCTCCGGGTCATCTGAGGCTGCTGGCTCCACTGGCCCAGTCTGGTCTGGTCTGGCACTGTTCCGTGAAGTGATAGGAGCTTTTCCTGACACCGCATACTCATCTCCCTCCTTCCCACTTTCAGCCCAGATAAATGCATGGTTTTAGATAGATAGATAGATAGATAGATAGATAGATAGATAGATAGATAGATAGATAGACAGTCTCTCTCTTTCTCTCTCTCACACACATACACACACATATGTGTGTATGTGTATATATGTCAGAAGACAACCTCAGATGGCCTCTGTCTTCTCCTTTGTTTGGTGCAGGGTCTCATGGCTACTGTGTACACAGGGCTATCTGGCCACCAGCTTCCAGGAATCCTCCTGCCTCTGTCTCTCATCTCACCCCAGGGTTCCTGGGATTTACAGAGGCACATGGGCCATGTCTGCCTTTACATGGCCTCTTGGTGTTCAAACTCAAGTCCTCAAGCTTATACAGCAGGGACTTTACCCACTGGTCTGTCTCCTCATCCCAGCAGCATAAAGCTTAAGTGTCATTGGCTGCTTTCTCTGGACTTGTATTTGAGCTGGGTGACTGGTATGTGGGCAGCCCTATGTGCGCCACAGGTCAATGAATCCACTGGCAGGTGTATTGGGGGAGTATCATGTAGGAGGATAAAGGGGGGCACCCACTGTTGAGAGAGACTCAGATTCAATTTGAGGGTGGGCTTAGCAAGGTACAAATTATGGTCCAAATCTGGCCACCGCTTGGTTTTATAAAATGTTATTGGAATGTCACCATATCCTCATTGGGATTGCTTAGGGCTGCCTTCCTGCTCTGGTGGTTGGGTTGGGTTGCAGTAACCAAGACTCTGTGTGGTCCAAAAAGCCACAAGTGTTTACTCTCTGGTCTTTTGCGGAGAGATTGCATTGTGCCTATTCCTGATTTAGGGTGTTGATGGGCAGAAAGTTTTGGAAGCTACAGGAGCCATCTTGGTCAGAATGCACATGGTCTCTGCCGCCAGGGACTACGCCTTTGCTGTCTTTCTTTGCACTGACTCTAAGAAAGGAGACTCTGTGTAGGCATTCGGGGCATTCAGAGCGGGGATTGGCCAGGGCAGCTGGTGCTAGAAAGTAGGTGGGTGTTATGGGCAGCTGAGTCAGTTCACTTCAGTAATGCAGTTGGTGAATGGCCTTGAGGCTCTTCAATGTCCCAGCTAGCTATGAGAACCGACTTCCTCCATGGAGTCACGATAAGACAGTGAAGGACAGTTACTTCACGTGCAGCCTGTGTGTGATGCAAGGCCCTGATCATCCACCATGGGAAGTGAGCTCAACCCGCCAAGAACTCCCAGAAGCTACTCAGGGTGGGCGGGCCCTGACAAAATGCCTCTTGTCCAGGAAAGGTCAGGCTATTGGGCCATATTTTAAGGACAAAGGGTGTGAGTGTTCAGGGTCATGTCACATGACCTTTGTTTAGAGACTAACCCTGCTGGGGCTGAAGGTCAGAGAATTCTCTTGTTCTCTCCTCTACTCCAAAGTCAGTATTTACATGAATGAGGAGGGGCAAGCTGGAGCTGTTGCCCACTGTCCCACCAGGAGAACCCTTGGCGACACTGGTGGCATCCAAGCTGAAGCAGCTCAGTTCTAGATCTCACCAAGCTCAGTTCCCTCCTGGAAAACAAAGGGCACATGATTTAACCAGGAAGAGATGTTCTGAAGCGAAAGGGTAGGGGAGAGTCAGAGAGAAGAGTGGTGGGTTAGGAAGAAAAGAGGCTAGGTAAGCGGGTATTAGTAAATACTCTATGCTCTCCTGGAGATGACTCATTGAAGGGCAAGCGGCTGAAGATAGCTGCATCCTGACAGGTACACCACCTCCCTTCCTGCATGCCAGGGTTCAGAGGATGAACATCTTACCCCCAGGTGGCTTCAGGAAAGGTCTGTATGAGTTCCAGAGACCAGGCTAGCCCTTCATCTCTGTCATTTACCCCTTCACGCTCTCCCAGCCCACACTGCAGAAACTCTCTTGCTCACTCTCGAACCTCGCTCGCTCACACGTTCATTTACTCCCGAGTGTCAGTTGCATTTAGTGCAGGGAAGCTTTGTGCAGAGTTCCTATCTAAAGCGAGGCCTGGCAGTCTGTAGGTATGCAGCTAGGACCCTCCCTTGTCTCTGGGTGTGGCCAACCTTCTGACATCATGACAAGATGTCACCTGCCAAGTTCACACTTGAGAATTACACAATCAAATTACAAAAAGAAAATCTCACGTTTTAAGTAAGTTTGTGGATAGGCGCGTGTTTTAAACAAGTTTCTGTTGGGTATTGGGCCACATCACAGTCATCCTTGGACACGTGTGGCTCATGGGCCCACATACCTGCAGCCCTTCCAGATCCTTCCATCTTACTGCATCTGAATTTGCAGCCCTGGGCACACAGTGCTTGGGAGAATCCTTTGTTGGTGTTTTGAGAATGTTCTGCTGAGCTCCCAACAGCCGTGGATGGTAAAAATGACCCACTGGATTCTCAATCTTTGTTCCTGCTTTCTGTTCTTCATCGTGGGGCCATGCTCGTCTGTAGGCTTATGGTACATGAACCTGCAGTACAATGGGCAAAGTAAACAGCTCTCCCCATCCTCAACCAGTTTTTCTTCTTTTCTGCAAGTTGGAAGCAAAACCAGATCTTAGAGGTGGTAGCAACTTTACAAGAAAGTTCTGCAAGGCTCCTCTGTTCCAGTAGCCCTCAGCTGGGCTGTATACTGAACCCACACTCGCACCCCCACTGTCATGCAGCTGTGGGCATAGGAATCAGCTTCACTGTTCTGTGCTTATCTACTGGAAAGAAGAAGGTTCTCTGTTGGTATAGCATCCCAGTGATCCCCCGCCTCCCTATCACTGTCCCTTCTCTCCATTGCTGCTGGTGCATCCTGGCTTTGAACTCTGGCATGGTGCCCTTTGTTGGAGTTATCTAGTAATGATCCTGGGCTATTGGTCGAGCATTGATAGTTGATATAAGCACCTGAGTGATTATTTGGAAGCGGCTAAGGGACAGCACACCTGGAAGAGCAGTTTAAGTGCTCTTAACTTCTGAGCCATTTCTCAAGCCCCCAACACTTAACTTCTTTCCCTCAGTGTTTAGTCCTTTGCTTTTGTTATCAAGATTCTTAGAGGATGGCCCCTGTAAGAATTTTAGTTATCAGAATAAGTTGTATCAGGTCCCAGACTCAATCCCCTGAACTGTGAATGAGGTCTTTTGGTCTTTTAAAATGTGAACAGGTTAAGAATGGTGGTGAGCACCCTTAACCCTAGCATTTGGAAGGCAGGGGTACACGGGGGTGGATTATGAGGGGGCAGTATCTCTGAATTGAGGCCAGCCTGGTCTACATAGTGAGTTCAGGACAGCCAGGACTACATAGAGAGGACCTGTCTCAAAAACAAACAAACAAAGTGATAGCAGCAGAGTCGGCAGGTCCAATACAAGGATCAGTGTCCTTACAAAAACAAGGAAAGCTGAACAAGGAAAGCTGGACAGGGATGCAGGGAAATTTGATGGATGGTGTTGGGGGAAGATAAGTGAGACCTCAGTGATGCCAGCTGAGGCAAGAAGAACTGGGAGCATCCTTGCTGAAGTTGGAAGGGAACAGGGGCAGCAGATACCTTGATAGAGACTCTGGGCCACAGACCTATAAGAAAACAAATCCCTGTTGTTTAAAGTCAGCCACATTGTGGCATATCTTGTGTTGGCCAAGGAAACTGACTCCTGGGCAATGTGGCCTCTCCACCCAATTCTGTGTCATGTGTCACTTAATCAAGTTTGTTCAAAGTCGGTGTTACTTCCCATGGATGCCGCTGAGTTAATCAGAATGGGAAGCCAGTCTCCTGGCCAGGCCCTTAGTATGCCCTGGCCACTTCTCAGGCCACCCTGGCACCAGTGCTCTGTGGTCTTCTACACCATGGAAATGAGGTACTAGTGCCCTGGCTATCCTGGCATCTCTCCACAGAGTAACGCTGTGACAGGTAGGTCAGCCAGCAGGTCTATGAGGTTATAATATCTCATCCCAGTCCTGCTTGGGGAGAAATCTCCAAGGATAAAGGATGCTCTAAAACGCATTGTGGGTTTGGGGGAACGTTTTCTTCCCAAGTAAGGCTTTTAGAAATAAATTATCAGCACAAAACTTCCGCATGAAGGATCCCAAATGGGGGCATCAATATTATTCAGACAATAAAATTGTTCAGACTACAGTATATCATGCACACACTTCATGCAAGACAAAGGGACAGCACAGAGGAAGGCAGGCCTGTCTTCTCTCTGGGAAAATCCACGAATGCTCATTGTTCTCAATGTCTGTTACTGCTCTGTAGTGTAGAAATCTGTAAAAATATGATTTCCATGGTCACATGAGTTTGGGAATTGTCACATCCTATATTTTCTTGGAGATTCATATTTCTCATCGTGGTGTTAAAACTATCCCTACCCCCAAAGCTTGCAGTAAATAAGACCCCTTCCGTGGAGTTTAATCAGTGATTTATAAGTCTGTGGGTGCAGGGGATGCCTTTGCTGGTTCCCACCTACCACGGTGAGAGTTCTGACTTGAGACATTCTTCCTTGGGAAGCTCAGTACACCGTTTTTCTCATGGGTGTAGCCTTTGTTCCTGACACTCCCTCTGCTCACTGAGGCAACAGTGAGTCAGGTGGTCTTGGTCACTGCGGGGACCATGTGAGAGGGGAAGGTGCCAGGCTGTGCTCTTTTGTAGCTTTCATTAATATTTAAAAAAAATTAGTGAGCAGAGGTCAAGGACAGTTCCACACAAAAGAAAGTCTGCTGTAGCCATGGTTTTTAGAAGAGGAAACACGGAACACAGAGGGTAAGTTGATATTTATATCTTGAACGCCTTTATGTGTTTCACAAAGTCCTTCACTTCTTGGTGTTTGCAGAACTTCATTGAGGACTACTTGCGCCTGAGGGCCTGCTCCTCCCTCAAGCCAGAATGAAAGATGGACGGAGATGCCCAGAAGTCACCTGAAATAGCAATTGTCCCATTTCTTCTCCCCGTGTTTGCTGCCACTCATCGATATGAAAGACCTGATGTGTTTCTGGTGCTGCCCACAGCTTCTCCACTGGTAACCTGTATGTGGCAGGGCTTAGGGAGATGTGGTGGACTGGGGAAGGCCCTGGTGCTGGTGCATCTTGCTGGATAACATGGGTGAAGCTGAGTTTGCGCGTGCTCTCTATGTGTGGATGAGGAGTATTGGCAGAGGTCATCTGGATATTCTGTGCTGAGGAGATGGCTCAGTGGGTAAAAGCATTTGCCATACAGCCCCATGACTGGAGTTCAAATTCCCAGAAAGCACATAGAAGCTGAGACAGTAATGTGAACATTTGTATTTCCAGCACTTCTGTGGGGAGATGGTAAGCAGAGATAGGCGACTTCCCAGAATCCCGCGGATAGTCAGCCTGCAAAGACAGGGGAGAACAACGGAGGGTGCATGTCTCAAACAAAGAAGGGGGTAAGACCCACCCTGAGTTTGTCCTCTGACCTCCACACAAGGGACGCTGCATGCACACATCACTACTCTCTCTCTCACACACACATGGATATTCACACCCGTGCACACATACAAATGTTCACACCTGCACACATACAAGTGAATGTTCACACCTGTATACACGCAAAGCAGAAAGTCATGAGTGTGAGTGGGGATCTGAGGAAAGAAGACAGGACTGAACAGAAAGTACAGGCGGATAAAAAAGAAAGCAACGGCTGGAGAATCCTCAAGATGGAGGTGAACACACAGAGGAAATCCAACATTGGACCTACTATTTTAATATAGTCGAATTGGGTGGTCAAGGCATGTGAAGGGTTATAGGTCATGACACCCACCTTTGGTTCTGAACATATTCCTCACATCCTGAAGTTGTCTTTGAACCTCGGGTGCTGCTCAGCAGCATATAAGACTTATATATTGGGCACTAACAAGGGCAGGAGAGGAGTCGAGGAACAGGAATCCTTGTTTTCTAGAGGGGAGGCAAGATGCTCCAGACAGTCTGTCTAACCTCTAATGGTTAAACACAGAAGTGCTTATGACCCAGCATGGCTCCTCCTGGCATCCACACAAGCCTAGTATGAAATAGCAGCCTCCGTTATACTCATTAGCCGATTAAAGCAACACACACACGTCTACCCAAGAAGAAAAATAACACGTGCCATATCTATACAGTGAAATACTAGTCAGCCATAACATGGATGAAACACTGACACATGGCATAACATGGGTAAGACCTGAAAAAAGAAGTCAGTCACTAAGATAAAACATAGAATTCTATTCCTATAAAATATGCCTTATAGGTTGATCTATGGAGAAAAGCTCAAACCATACTGAATGTGTGTTCTCATCTGGTCTCTCAGTGCTAAGCAGGGTCAGGCCTGGTTAGTACTCAGGTGGGAGAAATAGAGAAGATCAACACTTGCTTCTACAGTTAATGTATTAGCTGGAGACCACAGGATTCCTTTTTCTAGACAAGGAAAATGTTTGAAATGAACCCCAGTGATGAGTGCGCCTATCTGAGGAGATGCCAAATACGCAGTTGAAATGCTGTGTGAGAGTCAAAGCCTGTGTTGTGTCTTGACAGAATTCTCTTGTATCTGTAGCATTCTTTTAAGGATCTATGTGTGCCCAAGGGACCCAAAAACGAGACATTTAAGAGCCAGCTCCCAATGGACTCCAAGTCCAAACTGTAAGGACAGTATCTAGCCACACGCTTTAATGTTGCTTACCTGATGCTATTTATTTTTGAGTGAGTGAAAGCACACAAGGAGGTGAGGGTGTTCCTTTGAACTTGATGTGTGCATCTGTGGGCTATGATATGCATGGCCATGGCTGACAAACCATGGACAGAGACAGTGGTTTCAGAATTTCTGCTGATGTCCAGGCAACAGAGGGCACAGGGGGCTTGGGAGTCAGCACTAGGAGCCTGGGACAGTGTGGCAGTCATTGAGAATCTTTGTGACTCTCTCTCTCTCT